>CM067171.1:35829-233134 GCA_034093135.1 Erigeron breviscapus | reverse complement strand
GAATTTGGGAGGATCAACTATCGAAATAGTTGGTGAGTTTACAATGTGTTTGACTAAAAGACCAGTCATCATTGTGAGCACACAATGACATGTAGTTATTAAGACAAGACAGTCGGGAGCAAAGTCCGACAAGTCTGATGTCATATCATTGTTCTTACTACTTTTGCCAACAACAGTAGTAGACTGAACTTTGGTTGGAGTAGTATCAACATTTTGAACAGGAGGAGATGTAGAAGTATAATCCATATGATCTCTTAAAATGATCACTTCATCAACTTTGTCAGAACCTGAATAAGAAGCAGGACCGTGTAACAAACTAAACACACTATCATAATCGAAATTCTTGCCAGTTCCAGAATGAATAGCAGGTTTATGACTGACAATCTTGACATTAGTACCTAAGTTAACTTTGCCTGTCTGTTGATTGTAAACCCTTCGAATTGAAGTACCCGGTTTATAACCCATGAAAAATCCCTCTTCAACCTTTGGATCAAACTTTGACTGAGGAAGATATTTCAAGAAGGTACACGGAACACCAAATGGTTCAACATTCTGTAAATTTGGTTTCTTCTTATGTAGAAGCTCATAACAAGTCTTATTATGACGCTTAACTACCAAAACCCGATTTAGAATATGACATGCTGTATTTACTGCTTCTGCCCAAAACATAGTAGGAAGCCCTGAATCAGCAAGCATTGTTCTGGCTGTTTCGATTAGAGTCCTATTATTTCTTTCAGCAACTCCATTTTGTTGTGGTTCATACGGTGCACTGAATTGATGTTGGATTCCCTTGGACATACAAAAGACTTCCAACATTTTATTTTTGAATTCAGTTCCGTTATCACTCCTAATTCTCTTAACACGCACTCCATAAATATTTTCAGTTTCGACAAAGAAATTTATCAAAATCTGTGGAGTTTCATCTTTCGTTTGAAGAAAGAATAGCCATGAGAATCTCGAGTAATCATCAGTAACCACCAAACAATAGTACATCCCACCTATACTTCTTACATTCACAGGACCAAACAAGTCCATGTGAAGTAATTCAAAAGGGTTGGCAATAGAATTTTCAATCTTTGGATTATGTGAAGACTTCTGCTGCTTACCTTTCAGACAAGGTACACATTTATCTTCCATCTCAAACCTTTTCAATGGAACACCTTCAACCAAACCATGTTTGACAATATCATTCATCTTTCGAAAATGAATATGTCCCATTCTTCTATGCCATAACAAAGATTCAGATTCATTTGCTTTTGTTAATAAGCAAACTGGCTCCTTCGAATCATCAACACCTAACATAAGGCCATAGATGTCTTTCTTCCTAGGAGCTTTCATTAAGATCCAGTCTTCAGGAATAACATACCCCGGTTTCAAAATAAGTGCTTCCTTCTCAGTAAAATGGACATGATTCCCTCTGTCACAAATCTGAGAAACACTCATGAGATTATGAGATAGTTGTTCCACATAATTGACTTTCTCCAATGTAATTTTCCCATTGACAACATCACCTTGGCCTGAGATATTGCCGCCCTTGGGACCAGCAAAACTAACATAAGAACCATTAATATCTACATAGTTGGACAAGAGTTTCTTGTCCCCTGTCATGTGCCGGGAGCATCCACTGTCAACATACCAAAGACTGATAGGCTTCCTTGGTTCTCCCTGCACAATGAACACAAATTAATGTTAATTTCTGAGGGGTACCCAAACCTTTTGAGGTTTAGGTTTGCCGAATTCATCTCTCAAAATTAATTCGGTCCAATATCCATCGCTCTCAGTTGAGCCTTGGATGTAGATGGTGTCATCGATTTTCTTTTAGATGGCGAAATGAAACGAGTCTTAGGAGGAGAATTCTTAGGTGAATGTGAACCAAATCTAGGAGTAGCTTCTAATCGATCATAGAACTTGGAAACATTTCCATTTCTACGAGGAGGTGACCGATTCTGTTGAACTTGCTTATTCCTAGGTGAATTACTCCTATGAGGTGTATGAGATCGACTCGGACTTCCACCTTCATGAATACAATTTGTATCATTTTGTGAATGTCCCTGTCGTTTGGGGGTCTTAGATCAAGCATTATGAGCCATGATATCAGAATCACTTGACACAGTAGAAGAGGCATTTTTATCTGAATAACGTCTCTTCCTATTTGGACAACAGCTATAAACATGTCCTAGCTCATGACAGTAAAAGCATGATCTACCTGCCCTCAATTTCCTAGCTTTAATATCAGACTCTGCAGAAGTCACGCCTAAACATTCCTTTAGTTGAATTGTGGCCGATTCTTCTTTTGACAGACCCTTTGATTCATTGTTATTTGAAAACTGTACTTTATTTTGAATCCTTGGTTCAAATAAATATGGTGTTAAGGTAATTCCACTAGATGTAGATTCATCCTTATTCCAAACCTTATCAATCTTGTCATGATCAATTTTCTCAAAATCAATTTCAGTAGACGTAAATACAGTATCACATCCTTTCATTGTAAAACATTTTATAATTTTCTCAACATGACAAGTTGGATTCACACAATTAGATCCTACTAGTACATTTGCATCATAAACAGCATTATTAGGATCCAACGGTTTGACAAATGAAGTCACAGTTTCAGTTTTCTTATTTTTAGGTCTTGTCTTTTTCAGTGAACTCTTAGAGGTCTTAAGATTATCAGTTTGGTTTTCTGTCTGAGACAAAGAAGATTGACCAACAAGGATTTCTTCTTTCTCAGTCAGTTTTGTTAGAGATTCACTATAATTATCATTAAAAGGACCTCTAACTTCTTTATAATCCATCCGCAAACCACTTTTATTCTTCGAATCTCGCGGAATATGAGTTTGCAACTGCATTGATCTTATAAGTTCAGAACCTCTAATTTGTTCAAGTCTGTTATTAAGCTTAACTATTTCTAGTTTAGCATCAACTAACTCTTTCTCTTTCTTAGAAAGGTCCTCAGTTAGTTTAGCATACTGTTCATTACCTACTTTTTCCATTAAAACTGACTCTCTTAATTTTTCTTTTAAAACAAGAACATCTTTATCTAAAGCTCGAATTTTATCTTTATAAAGATTTTCTTGTTTTGCCAAACCAGAATTTTTGGCAAAAAATGAGTCGTTTTCCTTCTTAAAAGTAGAGTTTTGACTAGTCAGATTTAATACAGTTTTGTTAAGGATAAACACCTCAAGTTTCATTTCAGACACCATTTTGCAAACATTTACAATTGAAAGCAAAGAACATGATACCTTCTTATCTGCAGCCTTGCAGTCTGCCATGTATGCAACAAAATCTTCAGTTGTCATACCTTCAGGTATCACAAATTCTTTCATCTGATCTTCAATGCTCTTCTCGGCAACGTCATCAACTGGTTTAGATGTCAGTATTTCCTTCAGTAGCTTTAACAGCTGTCATAGGTTCATTCTCAGATCTCACTATCTCAGCAACCTTCTTCATATTTTGCTTAAATATCTCAGATGCTCTCTCTTCACTAGTGTATACAGCATAATGAATTGTTTCAGTAACTTCATTTGCAACATGCGCATAGTCATCATAAATCTCAACTAAAAACGCATGATTTGAAGTATCTTCAGATTGTGTATCCCACTGATAAGTACCGTCAGGATTTTGAACAACAACAGCCTTGGACTCCAGAAGCTGAGGAGAACCTTGCTGTTGAGGAGTAGCAGGAAAAGTAATCATTGCTTGAGTTTTCTGGTAATTAGGTGGACTAATACCGCCTTGATTGTAGTTTTGTCTACCAGCAACGGTATTATCAATCCTTTTTGGACGTTGACACTCTCTTGCAAAGTGACCAAATCCATCGCAATTATAACATTTCACCTTGGATTTGTCAAAACCTTTTGTGCCATTACCCAAAAATCTTCCAGTTCTCTGAGAAAATCTTCTGACTTTAATAGTTAACATTGCAAGCTGCCATTGTAGATCCATTTCTTTTAAATCATCAGGATCTATCTGATTGTAATCATCATCAATCAATGCAGGATCAGTAACCTTTCCACCAATATAAGCTTCATGAGCCGAACAGAAGGCTGAGTAGAGATTCATTCTTCCATCTGCAGAGCTCATACTCATTGGCATGGAATGATATGACTGAGTATTGCTCTTAACATTAGTTGTGGAATTGTCATAAGCAACATAACCTGCAATTCCATCTGCATCAACTATTGGTGTAGCATCAACACCACTTAGAAATGCAATGGATCCTGAGCTAGTACTTGCCAAATGAACTGAAGAAGCATGATATAAAGATGGATCTTGAGTAAAATCCGCATGAGTATCTTTGATTCTTCTCTTCATTTCTCTATTCTTAAGTTTCAAAAATCCCATGAATTGTATTCCTTGTCATCTTGAAGGTGATGAACATATTCAGTCCATATTTTGGTAGTGAATCCAAAAACTTATCTACTAACTCAGTCTGAGGATAGACAACCTCAAAATACGATAACTCAGTTGTCAGATGACTGAATCGAGCAATTATCTCATCAAGAGATTCTCCTTTCAGTCCATTAAAGGCCTCATACTGACGTTTAAGAAGTTTAATACGATTTCTCTTCAAAGTAGCATCGCCCTCACAGTACTTTCCTAGAGCGTCCCACAAATCCTTTGAAGTAGTGTATTTTTTGAACAAATGTACACTTTCTTGTGGTAAGGCCATAGTAAGAGTTGAAAGAGCCTTTCTACTGAAGACACCTCTATGTCGATGGTGGAGTTACTTTGCAATATACTTACTAAACTGGAGACGACCAGTTAGATAAGTGTATACCAAGTTCTAGATAGATTACTTATATAAAAGACAATAAGTAAAGAACAATGCAATAATACAAATAACTTGTAAACAATCTTGATGAGACAATATGTAGTTTTCAAGTGTAATTTATTTATTGATATTAAACAAATTACAAGGTTGATGCGGAACCAAGATAATACACGAATGTAAATATCCTAACAACCTATGAAATACAATTGATCTATACTCGGAATTTCTCTTCTACAATCGAAACACTTAAAGTAGTGAAATGTTCCTTTTAGCGATTGAGAGAATATTGCACAAGTTCACCAAGAATATTGCAGGTTTGCAAAGTAAGAAGTTATTCGTTTGAGAGAGAATACTTGGACGAATACTTGAATAACTTGATATTCTTGGTTGTGCAATGACTTGTATTTATAGGCAAAGTTAACATATGGATGTTAACTTTAGCCGTACAAATGTGGTTGGAAGCATTTAAGGAATAGCATTTAATTCCTTAAAAAGTGTTGTAAAGTCGCATGTTACAGTGACTTTACACAACCACCTTTATGTACCTTTTAATACTTAAATAATAAGATAGGGCTTATTATCCGGGTAAAGGTACATAAAGTGTACAAGTCAATTCCTCGTAATCAGTGTAAAGCTTTGTAAGTGCTTTCCACTGAAGGTCTCCAGTTTGTAACTGACTAGAATGTCAACTGGGCTTCGCTGCCATTGTCATTCTCTTTCTTCCATTTGTTGTCTTCGACTTCAACTGGAATGCTTCTTCAACTTGGTCAGTTCTCAACTGGAGGAAGTCTTCAGTTGCGTTAACTGTACGATGCAACTGGACTTCAATATATTTCTCGACAAATCTTCTTGGTCACCAGTTTACTGGTCACCAGATGCAACTGGTGAACTGGTCAGTGAAAACTGGTGACTGGCCAGTTCCAGGTGAACTGGACCTAACAAATTCCCCCTATTTGTCTAGAAATATTGTCCAAGTCTTTTCTAGTTTTTGTATCTATACAAGTGTGAACTATAGAGACTTGTTTGATTTAAATCTATCTAAGGTATCTAAGGCATTTTTATAGATCAACAAATGCCTTAGGTTTTTCTTTTTGTGTTTGTTAGATTTTAATCCTTTATCTACCTTGTGGTTACAAACTGGTAACTTCTTTTATACAAGGAGCAAAATTTACATAAGTTACAACAGAATGTACAACAAATTACAAGAAGATAAAAAAAATGAAGAAAGAACTTAAACTGATGGCCCTTCGCCAGTTCTTCTTCTTTTGGCAACTGTGGAGATTGGCTGTTTGTCTTCAGGATCACCATCCAGTCTCTCTTCAATATTTTCTTTAAACTTGAGCAGACTTTGAAGCACAAACATCCATCCTCTTTCAACCTTATTTCTTTGTTGCTTGGCCTCCAACAGCTTTGCCATTTCCACCAGCTCCGAATACCCATAAGAAAGTACATCAGGATTCTCAGTTTGCCTCAAGGGACCATCCAGATGTTGAACCCCAACTGTGAAATGTTTGGTACCTGGTTTGATAAATACTTTCAAATCAACAATCTTACCAGGGTGATATCTCCGCTGCTGCACTTCAGATAAATACGCTCTTGCTTCAGATTCATTGGCCAGTTGGATCTGGCCAGTGCTCATACTATGCACTGCAGCTTTGATATCTTCAGTTGAAGGTTCAGTTGTATCCACCCAGGTCCTAAGGTCAGCATCTCTTGGCAACATTTTAGGTTTACCTTTGGACTTAGGTGGATTCATCACCTGTTTGACCACCTTTTTAACATGTTCAGTTCTCCTGAGAATTCCTTCAGTTCTAACTTCTTTAGCCTTCTCCACTGTGATATTTAAACATCTGGCATCATACTCAGCTTCATCCTCCCTATAATGTTTGTCAAGCTCAATCTCCAGTTGTTCGTTTGAGAGAGAATACTTGGACGAATACTTGAATAACTTGATATTCTTGGTTGTGCAATGACTTGTATTTATAGGCAAAGTTAACATGTGGATGTTAACTTTAGCCGTACAAATGTGGTTGGAAGCATTTAAGGAATAGCATTTAATTCCTTAAAAAGTGTTGTAAAGTCGCATGTTACAGTGACTTTACACAACCACCTTTATGTACCTTTTAATACTTAAATAATAAGATAGGGCTTATTATCCGGGTAAAGGTACATAAAGTGTACAAGTCAATTCCTCGTAATCAGTGTAAAGCTTTGTAAGTGCTTTCCACTGAAGGTCTCCAGTTTGTAACTGACTAGAATGTCAACTGGGCTTCGCTGCCATTGTCATTCTCTTTCTTCCATTTGTTGTCTTCGACTTCAACTGGAATGCTTCTTCAACTTGGTCAGTTCTCAACTGGAGGAAGTCTTCAGTTGCGTTAACTGTACGATGCAACTGGACTTCAATATATTTCTCGACAAATCTTCTTGGTCACCAGTTTACTGGTCACCAGATGCAACTGGTGAACTGGTCAGTGAAAACTGGTGACTGGCCAGTTCCAGGTGAACTGGACCTAACAAATTCCCCCTATTTGTCTAGAAATATTGTCCAAGTCTTTTCTAGTTTTTGTATCTATACAAGTGTGAACTATAGAGACTTGTTTGATTTAAATCTATCTAAGGTATCTAAGGCATTTTTATAGATCAACAAATGCCTTAGGTTTTTCTTTTTGTGTTTGTTAGATTTTAATCCTTTATCTACCTTGTGGTTACAAACTGGTAACTTCTTTTATACAAGGAGCAAAATTTACATAAGTTACAACAGAATGTACAACAAATTACAAGAAGATAAAAAAAATGAAGAAAGAACTTAAACTGATGGCCCTTCGCCAGTTCTTCTTCTTTTGGCAACTGTGGAGATTGGCTGTTTGTCTTCAGGATCACCATCCAGTCTCTCTTCAATATTTTCTTTAAACTTGAGCAGACTTTGAAGCACAAACATCCATCCTCTTTCAACCTTATTTCTTTGTTGCTTGGCCTCCAACAGCTTTGCCATTTCCACCAGCTCCGAATACCCATAAGAAAGTACATCAGGATTCTCAGTTTGCCTCAAGGGACCATCCAGATGTTGAACCCCAACTGTGAAATGTTTGGTACCTGGTTTGATAAATACTTTCAAATCAACAATCTTACCAGGGTGATATCTCCGCTGCTGCACTTCAGATAAATACGCTCTTGCTTCAGATTCATTGGCCAGTTGGATCTGGCCAGTGCTCATACTATGCACTGCAGCTTTGATATCTTCAGTTGAAGGTTCAGTTGTATCCACCCAGGTCCTAAGGTCAGCATCTCTTGGCAACATTTTAGGTTTACCTTTGGACTTAGGTGGATTCATCACCTGTTTGACCACCTTTTTAACATGTTCAGTTCTCCTGAGAATTCCTTCAGTTCTAACTTCTTTAGCCTTCTCCACTGTGATATTTAAACATCTGGCATCATACTCAGCTTCATCCTCCCTATAATGTTTGTCAAGCTCAATCTCCAGTTGTTCTTTTAATGCATTAATAATCCTGGGATCAGCCTTGACCTTGGCATATTCTGCAAGTGTCATGCCCAGAAGACGACCATCACTAATGTCAAGAAGAGTTGGGGCTAGAGTATTTCTATCTTTCATTTGATTAGCCCTTATTTGTTTCTTTCTCTCCTTGATGGCATCTCCAAGCCTTGCCAGTTGCCTGCTCACATCTTCTGAAACTGGAGGTAGCTGGTCAATGTTGCCAGTTTCTAACACACTGGCTTCAGTACCAGTTGTTGTAGCTTGTTCACCAGTGGCCGGCTCAACTAACTTTCCTTTCCCTTTATTCCCCCTATCCACCACATCATCAAATTCTTCAATCACCTGCTCACCTTCATCCGTTCCAACAACCGTCCTCTCCACCAGTTGCCTTGCACTAACTGGACCTGGCAGTCTTGGTCCAGGTGCAAGGATATTCCTTCTATCCCTTTCCCCCTTGGCAGCATCGAGACCTGCACGAATAGCTGCCCAGTCTTCATTGCTAGAGGGCAAACGGGCTAGAGGCTGCCACGATTGCATATCCTTGCACTCCCTGAACACTGTGCAAATCATCCTAAAGGATCTCCACAAGTGGTTAACTTCTTGAGACTGGGACAATACATTTGCAGCAGTTTGATCTTGTCCAGTCTTCAAGTCTTTCAAAATTTGTGAGTCTTCATTTAAGCCCTTAACCACTTGTTCCTTTATAGCATCATCCTTCCTTTTCAAGTTTTCCACTTCAGTTGCCAATTTGTTGATAGATGAAGTGTGGGAGGCCAACTGAGTGTTCACTGCATTCATTGCACCCCTTAACTGACTGACTTCAAGTGCCAGAGGCTCCAGATTAATCTGAGGAGGTGGGAGCTTGGCAAATTCAGCCATAACCTTCTTGACCAATTCATCTTCTCGACTGGCCAGTTTCTCATCAATCAACTGGCCAACAGAAGTGGCCACCTGCTCACCAATATCAACAACATTAAGGCCAGGTCTATCAAGCAACTCCTTGACCTGCCTTTCTATCTCCTTAAGATCCACCTCTGATGATCGAACAGTGTTGCTTAAGAGGTTGGAGATAGATGTGTTAACATTTGAATGGGTCAAGTCAAAAGCTTCCTTCAAAGATGTTGATAAATTGTTGCAGCTTGAGACCAACTCATTCAATTTCTTAAATACCAAGTCTTCATTTGCAGCGAACTTATTGATTCCCAGATCAACAACCTTTGAATTTACAATTGTTTCCTTGTTGAATCTGGAAATAGACTTGGCATTTTGCTCGATTGTCTTATGAACACCCTCCACCCGTTTGATCAGGTTTTGGATGTCGGTTGAGAATGAGACAAATTGAGCTTCCAGTGACAAAGGAGCAGTTGTCACTGGACCAGTAGCAGGCTGCACCAGTTCAACTGAAGGAGGCAAGACAAAGGGAGCCTCTCCAGTTGTTCCAGTAGCAGAAGAAGGAAGTATAGGGGGTGAAAAAGAAGGCGAAGGAGAAACAATGTGTTGGTCAGGCTGAGAATGCTCAGGTATGACCAACGGCGACGGTGGTGGTGATTGAGTTCGTTGTGGGGAAATATTTGTGGGAGTATCTTGGTGGGAAACTGAAACTTGGTGTTCTAGGGGTTGATCAAAGAAAGAAGGGAGTTGAGCATGTACAGATGCATCAACCATTTCTTGATCAGCTTGTGTCTCTTCTGAATCCGAAGAATCAAGATGAAACTCATCCTAAAGGATCTCCACAAGTGGTTAACTTCTTGAGACTGGGACAATACATTTGCAGCAGTTTGATCTTGTCCAGTCTTCAAGTCTTTCAAAATTTGTGAGTCTTCATTTAAGCCCTTAACCACTTGTTCCTTTATAGCATCATCCTTCCTTTTCAAGTTTTCCACTTCAGTTGCCAATTTGTTGATAGATGAAGTGTGGGAGGCCAACTGAGTGTTCACTGCATTCATTGCACCCCTTAACTGACTGACTTCAAGTGCCAGAGGCTCCAGATTAATCTGAGGAGGTGGGAGCTTGGCAAATTCAGCCATAACCTTCTTGACCAATTCATCTTCTCGACTGGCCAGTTTCTCATCAATCAACTGGCCAACAGAAGTGGCCACCTGCTCACCAATATCAACAACATTAAGGCCAGGTCTATCAAGCAACTCCTTGACCTGCCTTTCTATCTCCTTAAGATCCACCTCTGATGATCGAACAGTGTTGCTTAAGAGGTTGGAGATAGATGTGTTAACATTTGAATGGGTCAAGTCAAAAGCTTCCTTCAAAGATGTTGATAAATTGTTGCAGCTTGAGACCAACTCATTCAATTTCTTAAATACCAAGTCTTCATTTGCAGCGAACTTATTGATTCCCAGATCAACAACCTTTGAATTTACAATTGTTTCCTTGTTGAATCTGGAAATAGACTTGGCATTTTGCTCGATTGTCTTATGAACACCCTCCACCCGTTTGATCAGGTTTTGGATGTCGGTTGAGAATGAGACAAATTGAGCTTCCAGTGACAAAGGAGCAGTTGTCACTGGACCAGTAGCAGGCTGTACCAGTTCAACTGAAGGAGGCAAGACAAAGGGAGCCTCTCCAGTTGTTCCAGTAGCAGAAGAAGGAAGTATAGGGGGTGAAAAAGAAGGCGAAGGAGAAACAATGTGTTGGTCAGGCTGAGAATGCTCAGGTATGACCAACGGCGACGGTGGTGGTGATTGAGTTCGTTGTGGGGAAATATTTGTGGGAGTATCTTGGTGGGAAACTGAAACTTGGTGTTCTAGGGGTTGATCAAAGAAAGAAGGGAGTTGAGCATGTACAGATGCATCAACCATTTCTTGATCAGCTTGTGTCTCTTCTGAATCCGAAGATTCAAGATGAAACTCATCCTCATTTATGCCTAGATTCATAAATGATAGGGATGGCTGAACAGCCTGTTCAGACTCCTGATGACCAGTTCCAGTTACCTGGATGGTTTCATCAGTTGAAGGATCAGATGCCAAGACATCGTCACCAGGGATAGACGTGATAGGAACGGCTTGAGTTATGGTTGTTCTATCCCCAACCACAACTGGAGACGAACTGGAGGGTCCCTCATTATTTTGAGGCCCGCCCAATTGTCTTTCTGGCTCACTTTCCAAAGGTGCACCAGTTTTAGCAAACGCCAGTAGCATTTGCGCAGGAAGTTCAACCTCACCAGCTTCAGAGACTAGTGAGTCTAAGTTCCTCAACACATCTGGCCTTGTGAACGAAGAGTCTGTATTACGATACTCTTCTTCACCCAAAATCTGCCTGAAACACAAGGAAAGAAATCTGGAAAAGGGGATACAAACACCCCTGGAGCCTTTCAGCTTCTGCACAAGACTTCTAAACAAAATGTCAGCAAAATCCACCCTCAACCCCTTCCACAAACAATAAGCCATTTCAGCTTCTGCACAAGACTTCTAAACAAAATGTCAGCAAAATCCACCCTCAACCCCTTCCACAAACAATAAGCCATTTCAGCTTGGGAAGAGTTGATCTGGTCAAGGCCACCTGAACTGCCACCCAAACTTTCGACCAGATGCACAAAGAAATACCTCCATGAAGGTGTAAGGCCCTTCATGGTCATAGCCCCCTTGGTCTTTAAAACCCCATCATTGTCCAAGCACTCCCTATGACCCATCTCAAGGAGTACTTGACGAAAATTAATATTTGGGGCTAGTACAACTGGAGACTCACCCTCTCTCCAGTAGTTGAGGCGAAGAGCATCCCTCAACACTTCTACATCCAGCGAACACCTGATTGTTCCATCCTTTAAAGTGAAGCTGATGGATGAACAATCAGAGGAAAGTGTGGCAGTGAACCAGAACTCACACAAGTAATCATGGTACATCTTGCGTGGGTTCCTGGTGAACAAGGGTCCTATTGGAGAATCCTTCAGAAATTTTCTGATTCTACCAATAAGGGTTCTAGACCCTTGAGAGCCTTGTAGGCTGGCCAATGGATTGTTTGGATTTAATTTTAGGGCCGCACTATAAGGAGCACCAGGTGCCTGGGCGACATCTGGTGAGGGATTGTAAGGAGCAGTCAAGAGATTTACATCTCTTGAACGAGAAGATTTAGGTGCCATTTAATGAAATTGAAACTGAGGAAGTTTTAGGGTTTTGGATTTGAAAGCAAAGAGAAGAAAGAATTTGATATATGATTGGAAGTAAATGAAGAGAGTAAATGAAGAGAATGAAAAAGAAAGTAAATGTGTTATGAAGTAAATAAGGGTATTTATAAGGGGATTCAAGATCAAAGAGAAAATGAAGCAATGTTTAATGATTGGAAGTAAATGAAGAGAGTAAATGAAGAGAGTAAATGAAGAGAAGCAAAGAGAAGAATGAAGCAGTGATTTATGATTAGAAGTAAATGAAGAGAGTAAATGAAGAGAATGAAAAAGAAAGTAAATGTGTTATGAAGTAAATAAGGGTATTTATAAGGGGATTCAAGATCCCAATGTAAACCCACAAATCATATTTTATTAAACCAAATATTTTCGAAGATATTTTGAAAATAAAATATAATTTTCCATGTAAGCATTAAATGTTACCATGTCAGCATTTAATGCTACGACGGCTCACTTTACCCATAACCCCACACACTTTTTGTTTTCCCAACACAAACAGTTGTCAAGTACTTAAAAATGGTTCCAACACGTCAGATCACGATATCAAGTAGTTTAAAACACTCGAGTATCATGACGTGTCACATAAATTGACCAAGTATTTATAACGGTATGAAAAATTTGACAAAGACCGAACCTGGTAACTGGAGGATCAATCCAGTTCCAGTTCCAACTGAAGAGTTCTCCAGTTGCATTTTCAAACAAAAACGAATTTTAGTCAGAAAATTATTTTGAGTCTTTCCCCCTAAAATGATGATCCAGATATCAATTAGTGCCAAGATAGTATCACAAAGGCGTTCGATAGCCTGGCGAGCAAAGATAATCTGGACCTCCTCAACTGGAGAACTTCATCAGTGTCACTGACGCGTTCAATAACAAAGAAAGCTCCAGTTAAGGGTTTAGCATTCCCAGTTCGCTGATGAGATGTTTAAAAGTTTTCTCATCGAGAGGTTTAGTAAAAACATCAGCTAACTGTTTGTCAGTGGGGATGAAATGAATTTCAATATCACCTTTCATAACATGATCACGAATAAAATGATACCTGATGTCAATATGCTTTGTTTTTGAGTGCATCACTGGATTGTGAGAGATAGCAATTGCACTGGTGTTGTCACAAAAGATTGGGGTCTTGGTGTACTTCTGACCATAATCTAGTAACTGGTTTTTGATCCAGAGAATCTGGGCACAACAACTGGCCGCAGAAATTTTCTGATTCTACCAATAAGGGTTCTAGACCCTTGAGAGCCTTGTAGGCTGGCCAATGGATTGTTTGGATTTAATTTTAGGGCCGCACTATAAGGAGCACCAGGTGCCTGGGCGACATCTGGTGAGGGATTGTAAGGAGCAGTCAAGAGATTTACATCTCTTGAACGAGAAGATTTAGGTGCCATTTAATGAAATTGAAACTGAGGAAGTTTTAGGGTTTTGGATTTGAAAGCAAAGAGAAGAAAGAATTTGATATATGATTGGAAGTAAATGAAGAGAGTAAATGAAGAGAATGAAAAAGAAAGTAAATGTGTTATGAAGTAAATAAGGGTATTTATAAGGGTAAATGAAGAGAGTAAATGAATAGAATGAAAAAGAAAGTAAATGAGTTTTGAAGTAAATAAGGGTATTTATAAGGGTAAAGACCAAAGTAAATGAAGAGAGTAAATGAAGAGAGTAAATGAAGAGAGTAAATGAAGAGAGTAAATGAAGAGAGTAAATGAAGAGAGTAAATGAAGAGAGTAAATGAAGAGAGTAAATGAAGAAGTAAATGAAGAGAGTAAATGAAGAGAGTAAATGAAGAGAGAATGAAGCAGATAAATGAGGAGTAAATGAAGAGAGTAAATGAAGAGAATGAAAAAGAAAGTAAATGTGTTATGAAGTAAATAAGGGTATTTATAAGGGGATTCAAGATCCCAATGTAAACCCACAAATCATATTTTATTAAACCAAATATTTTCGAAGATATTTTGAAAATAAAATATAATTTTCCATGTAAGCATTAAATGTTACCATGTCAGCATTTAATGCTACGACGGCTCACTTTACCCATAACCCCACACACTTTTTGTTTTCCCAACACAAACAGTTGTCAAGTACTTAAAAATGGTTCCAACACGTCAGATCACGATATCAAGTAGTTTAAAACACTCGAGTATCATGACGTGTCACATAAATTGACCAAGTATTTATAACGGTATGAAAAATTTGACAAAGACCGAACCTGGTAACTGGAGGATCAATCCAGTTCCAGTTCCAACTGAAGAGTTCTCCAGTTGCATTTTCAAACAAAAACGAATTTTAGTCAGAAAATTATTTTGAGTCTTTCCCCCTAAAATGATGATCCAGATATCAATTAGTGCCAAGATAGTATCACAAAGGCGTTCGATAGCCTGGCGAGCAAAGATAATCTGGACCTCCTCAACTGGAGAACTTCATCAGTGTCACTGACGCGTTCAATAACAAAGAAAGCTCCAGTTAAGGGTTTAGCATTCCCAGTTCGCTGATGAGATGTTTAAAAGTTTTCTCATCGAGAGGTTTAGTAAAAACATCAGCTAACTGTTTGTCAGTGGGGATGAAATGAATTTCAATATCACCTTTCATAACATGATCACGAATAAAATGATACCTGATGTCAATATGCTTTGTTTTTGAGTGCATCACTGGATTGTGAGAGATAGCAATTGCACTGGTGTTGTCACAAAAGATTGGGGTCTTGGTGTACTTCTGACCATAATCTAGTAACTGGTTTTTGATCCAGAGAATCTGGGCACAACAACTGGCCGCAGAAATGTACTCTGCCTCTGCAGTGGACATAGAGACTGAAGTCTGCTTCTTGCTGGTCCAACTCACCAGTTTTCCTCCAAGGAAATGACAACCACCAGTTGTTGATTTTCTATCAATCTTACAACCTGCATGATCAGAATCTGAATAACCCATTAGATCTAATCCTGAGCCTTTGGGGTACCAAAGACCAAGATTAGGACACCCTTTCAGGTATCTAAAGATACGCTTTACAGCGTGCAAATGTGATTCTTTTGGGTTAGCCTGAAATCTGGCACATAAACATGTTGCAAACATTATATCTGGTCGACTGGCAGTTAAGTACATTAGTGAACCAACCATACCTCTATAGTCAGTTACATTAACTGGTTTGCCAGTTGGGTCAGAGTCCAAATTCAATTAGTGCCAAGATAGTATCACAAAGGCGTTCGATAGCCTGGCGAGCAAAGATAATCTGGACCTCCTCAACTGGAGAACTTCATCAGTGTCACTGACGCGTTCAATAACAAAGAAAGCTCCAGTTAAGGGTTTAGCATTCCCAGTTCGCTGATGAGATGTTTAAAAGTTTTCTCATCGAGAGGTTTAGTAAAAACATCAGCTAACTGTTTGTCAGTGGGGATGAAATGAATTTCAATATCACCTTTCATAACATGATCACGAATAAAATGATACCTGATGTCAATATGCTTTGTTTTTGAGTGCATCACTGGATTGTGAGAGATAGCAATTGCACTGGTGTTGTCACAAAAGATTGGGGTCTTGGTGTACTTCTGACCATAATCTAGTAACTGGTTTTTGATCCAGAGAATCTGGGCACAACAACTGGCCGCAGAAATGTACTCTGCCTCTGCAGTGGACATAGAGACTGAAGTCTGCTTCTTGCTGGTCCAACTCACCAGTTTTCCTCCAAGGAAATGACAACCACCAGTTGTTGATTTTCTATCAATCTTACAACCTGCATGATCAGAATCTGAATAACCCATTAGATCTAATCCTGAGCCTTTGGGGTACCAAAGACCAAGATTAGGACACCCTTTCAGGTATCTAAAGATACGCTTTACAGCGTGCAAATGTGATTCTTTTGGGTTAGCCTGAAATCTGGCACATAAACATGTTGCAAACATTATATCTGGTCGACTGGCAGTTAAGTACATTAGTGAACCAACCATACCTCTATAGTCAGTTACATTAACTGGTTTGCCAGTTGGGTCAGAGTCCAAATTCAATGGTGCTGCAATAGGTGTGTTTTTCGATGGGATTGAATCATATTTGTATTTTCGTAACAAATCTCTGACATATTTTCCTTGGTTTATGAAAATTCCATTTTCAGTTTGCTTAATCTGAAGACCTAAGAAAAATGTTAATTCACCCATTAAACTCATCTCATATTCAGATGACATGATTTTAGAAAACTTTTTACACATTGCATCATCAGTTGAACCAAAAATAATGTCATCAACATAAATTTGTACCAATAAGATATTACCTCTTTCTTTTAAGATAAACAAGGTATTATCTATTGCACCTCTTTGAAAGCCATTTTTGAGAAGATGTTTAGTTAAAGTATCATACCAGGCTCTTGGGGCTTGTCTTAGACCATACAATGCTTTGTTCAGTCTATAAACCCAATGAGGATGCTTCTCATCGATGAAACCTGGAGTCTGCTTCACATAAACTTCTTCTTCCAACGTTCCATTAAGGAACGCACTTTTGACATCCATCTGGAAGACCTTGAACTGCAGATGGGCTGCATAAGCCAAGAAAATTCTTATGGCTTCAAGTCTTGCAACTGGAGCAAAAGTCTCATCAAAGTCAACGCCCTCTGCTTGACAATAACCCTGGGCAACTAATCTGGCCTTGTTTCTTACAACATGGCCATCTTCATCCATTTTGTTTCGGTAGACCCATCTGGTACCAATAGGTTCTTTCTTTAACCCTGGTGGACAAGGAACAAGCTCCCAAACATTGTTCCTTTCAAACTGGAGGAGCTCTTCTTGCATAGCTTCCACCCAGCTTGGGTCTGCCATAGCCTCGTCAATCTTCTTTGGTTCAATTAAAGATAAGAAGGTGACGTTTAAGCATTGCTCACTGGTGGCTCTTCTAGTCTGAACCCCACTAGTTGGATTACCCACAATTTGTTCAATTGGGTGGGCTTTAGTCCATCTAGTGTATTGACTAGGCTGGTGAACTACAATATCAGTGCAAGGTACCTGGAGATCTTCTTCAGTTGCAGCAGCATCTGGAGAAGGATCAGTCCAAACAGCTTCTACATCCTCATCAGAGTCAATGAGGTCTCGATTGGCATCATGAAATTCCTCAGTTGAAGGTATTTCATGAGTAACTGGAGAAGTAGTGGCTTGAACTGGTGCTGATATTGGAGTGGCACGTACATCTGATCCAATCACCAATTCTTGTGGTAAGTTAAAATTGATGGAGGGATAAAATGATGTGTCACTAGTGCTTTTCTTCTTCTTGACTGGTTCCAGTTTGTTGTAACTGGAAGCATCTTCTGGTGAAACAACTGACCGATGAACTTGGTCAGTTTCACCAAAGTTGATTGGAATGACTGGAGAAATATCAAGGCTTGGTCTCTTGTTGATTGCTTCAGTTGATTCATCGAATGTGACATGAATTGTCTCATGCACCTTTTGGAGTCTATAATTATAAACTCTAAAGGCCTTTCGAATATCTGAATAGCCTAAAAATACCCCTTCATCAGCTTTTGCATCAAACTTTCCAAGCTGACTGGAATCGTTCAGTATATAAACTGGACAACCAAATACATGGAAATATCCAATATTTGGTTTACGATTCCTGAGTACTTCGTAGGCAGTCTTCTTGTGTCTCTTGATGTAGACTGACCGGTTTTGGGTGTGACAAGCAGTTGCAACTGCCTCAGTCTATAAACCCAATGAGGATGCTTCTCATCGATGAAACCTGGAGTCTGCTTCACATAAACTTCTTCTTCCAACGTTCCATTAAGGAACGCACTTTTGACATCCATCTGGAAGACCTAAGAAAAATGTTAATTCACCCATTAAACTCATCTCATATTCAGATGACATGATTTTAGAAAACTTTTTACACATTGCATCATCAGTTGAACCAAAATAATGTCATCAACATAAATTTGTACCAATAAGATATTACCTCTTTCTTTTAAGATAAACAAGGTATTATCTATTGCACCTCTTTGAAAGCCATTTTTGAGAAGATGTTTAGTTAAAGTATCATACCAGGCTCTTGGGGCTTGTCTTAGACCATACAATGCTTTGTTCAGTCTATAAACCCAATGAGGATGCTTCTCATCGATGAAACCTGGAGTCTGCTTCACATAAACTTCTTCTTCCAACGTTCCATTAAGGAACGCACTTTTGACATCCATCTGGAAGACCTTGAACTGCAGATGGGCTGCATAAGCCAAGAAAATTCTTATGGCTTCAAGTCTTGCAACTGGAGCAAAAGTCTCATCAAAGTCAACGCCCTCTGCTTGACAATAACCCTGGGCAACTAATCTGGCCTTGTTTCTTACAACATGGCCATCTTCATCCATTTTGTTTCGGTAGACCCATCTGGTACCAATAGGTTCTTTCTTTAACCCTGGTGGACAAGGAACAAGCTCCCAAACATTGTTCCTTTCAAACTGGAGGAGCTCTTCTTGCATAGCTTCCACCCAGCTTGGGTCTGCCATAGCCTCGTCAATCTTCTTTGGTTCAATTAAAGATAAGAAGGTGACGTTTAAGCATTGCTCACTGGTGGCTCTTCTAGTCTGAACCCCACTAGTTGGATTACCCACAATTTGTTCAATTGGGTGGGCTTTAGTCCATCTAGTGTATTGACTAGGCTGGTGAACTACAATATCAGTGCAAGGTACCTGGAGATCTTCTTCAGTTGCAGCAGCATCTGGAGAAGGATCAGTCCAAACAGCTTCTACATCCTCATCAGAGTCAATGAGGTCTCGATTGGCATCATGAAATTCCTCAGTTGAAGGTATTTCATGAGTAACTGGAGAAGTAGTGGCTTGAACTGGTGCTGATATTGGAGTGGCACGTACATCTGATCCAATCACCAATTCTTGTGGTAAGTTAAAATTGATGGAGGGATAAAATGATGTGTCACTAGTGCTTTTCTTCTTCTTGACTGGTTCCAGTTTGTTGTAACTGGAAGCATCTTCTGGTGAAACAACTGACCGATGAACTTGGTCAGTTTCACCAAAATTGATTGGAATGACTGGAGAAATATCAAGGCTTGGTCTCTTGTTGATTGCTTCAGTTGATTCATCGAATGTGACATGAATTGTCTCATGCACCTTTTGGAGTCTATAATTATAAACTCTAAAGGCCTTTCGAATATCTGAATAGCCTAAAAATACCCCTTCATCAGCTTTTGCATCAAACTTTCCAAGCTGACTGGAATCGTTCAGTATATAAACTGGACAACCAAATACATGGAAATATCCAATATTTGGTTTACGATTCCTGAGTACTTCGTAGGCAGTCTTCTTGTGCCTCTTGATGTAGACTGACCGGTTTTGGGTGTGACAAGCAGTTGCAACTGCCTCAGCCCAAAAACTGGTGGGAAGACCAGATTCAGATAGCATGCTTCTGGCCGCTTCTATCAGTGTACGATTCTTCCTTTCAACAACTCCATTTTGCTCTGGAGAGTGAACTGATGAGAAGTTTTGAGAAATGCCAGTGTCAGTGCAAAATGTTTCAAGTACTTTGTTTTGGAATTCAGTACCATTATCACTTCGCAACTGACAAACTTTTCGAGTGTACTTGAGCTCAATTCTTTTGATAAGGGAGATGATTTCAGCAGGTGCATCACTTTTGGATCTGATGAATACCACCCAGCAATATCTGGAGAATTCATCAACCACAACTAGAGTGTATTTCTTTCCAGCTCTAGTTTGAACATTCACTGGACCAAAGAGATCCATATGAAGCATGTGAAGAGGTTCAGTGATGCTAAAATTTTGCCTAGTTTTGAAACTGGCTCTCTTCTGCTTGCCCATCTCACAACCTGGACATGGCTTTTCCTTATTGAAGGAAATCTGGGGTATCCCATCAACCAATTCTTGTGGTAAGTTAAAATTGATGGAGGGATAAAATGATGTGTCACTAGTGCTTTTCTTCTTCTTGACTGGTTCCAGTTTGTTGTAACTGGAAGCATCTTCTGGTGAAACAACTGACCGATGAACTTGGTCAGTTTCACCAAAATTGATTGGAATGACTGGAGAAATATCAAGGCTTGGTCTCTTGTTGATTGCTTCAGTTGATTCATCGAATGTGACATGAATTGTCTCATGCACCTTTTGGAGTCTATAATTATAAACTCTAAAGGCCTTTCGAATATCTGAATAGCCTAAAAATACCCCTTCATCAGCTTTTGCATCAAACTTTCCAAGCTGACTGGAATCGTTCAGTATATAAACTGGACAACCAAATACATGGAAATATCCAATATTTGGTTTACGATTCCTGAGTACTTCGTAGGCAGTCTTCTTGTGCCTCTTGATGTAGACTGACCGGTTTTGGGTGTGACAAGCAGTTGCAACTGCCTCAGCCCAAAAACTGGTGGGAAGACCAGATTCAGATAGCATGCTTCTGGCCGCTTCTATCAGTGTACGATTCTTCCTTTCAACAACTCCATTTTGCTCTGGAGAGTGAACTGATGAGAAGTTTTGAGAAATGCCAGTGTCAGTGCAAAATGTTTCAAGTACTTTGTTTTGGAATTCAGTACCATTATCACTTCGCAACTGACAAACTTTTCGAGTGTACTTGAGCTCAATTCTTTTGATAAGGGAGATGATTTCAGCAGGTGCATCACTTTTGGATCTGATGAATACCACCCAGCAATATCTGGAGAATTCATCAACCACAACTAGAGTGTATTTCTTTCCAGCTCTAGTTTGAACATTCACTGGACCAAAGAGATCCATATGAAGCATGTGAAGAGGTTCAGTGATGCTAAAATTTTGCCTAGTTTTGAAACTGGCTCTCTTCTGCTTGCCCATCTCACAACCTGGACATGGCTTTTCCTTATTGAAGGAAATCTGGGGTATCCCATCAACCAGTTGCTTGCGAGACAACTTGTTAATGTTCTTGAAATTAAGGTGGGATAACCTTTTATGCCATAGCCAGTTGGTGTCCTCATCAGCTTTGGTATAGAAACATTGCTCTTTTGGAGCAGGTTCCATATCCATGATGTACACATTCCCTTTTCTTGGTGCAATCATCACCACTTTCCAATCCTTGTTAAATATGGTGCCTTGTGCAATATCGAACAATACCCTGAAGCCATCATCGCAAAGTTGGCTTACACTGATCAAGTTATATTTCAAACCATTCACAAATGCAACTCTTTTGAATTCGACTTGTCCATTATTGAGCACACCATATCCTTCAGTCTTTCCAGATTGATCGTTACCAAACGTCACTGTCGGTCCATCTTGGACAGTGAACTCTTCCAGTAGGGGCTTACATCCGGTCATAGTCCGGCCAGCAGCGCTGTCCAGATACCAGATATTCTTCTTTCGATCGCCCTACACACACACAAAAATCATTAGTTATTTTTGTGAACCCATCTTTTCTTGATGGGTCCACTGGACTTCTCTACAGAAGCCACAGTTGATTGTTGTTGTGTCGAACTGGAGGCTACATCTGGAGCATAATCACCAGCTCCAGGTGCAGAAGTAAAAACGATTGGTATTTGATATTTACTCACCTTAAGTTTACCAGATTTTGTTCCAGATGGAACATTCTTTTGTTTAGGTACAGAAGGGAGTGATTTAATGTTTTGTTTTAAAACTGGAGGTGGTGAACCTCCTTCCAGATTGTTAATTCGGGCAGTGCAACTCTGAACCTGCCGAGACAAAAGTTGGAGTTGCCTTTCCAAATTAACCAAAACATTGTTTTGTTCAGGCAGTTGAACCTTGGACATTGGTTCAACTGAGGATTTAGTCTTTCGGGTCTTGGGCTCCTTAGACTTATGAGGTAAAGGCTTGTTAACAGTGGCCTTTTTGACTGGAGCTTTAGCCTGTTTGGCTCCAGTTTTAACCTCAATGGGGGAGGTCTCAAAGGTTTCAGTTTCAACAGCTTCAGGTTGATCATAAGGTGTTTCAACCTGGAGAGCTGGAGGCAATGCATGAAGATCTGGTATAAGAGCTGCCATCTTCAGATCTTCAGATTTCCATGCATTTTTCTGGGCATCGATGGTTCTTGAAAATGCATCATAGTTTTTGCCAGATGCTTTTACCCAGGACTTGATAATCATTTGAGCTTTTTCAAAATCATCAGAAAGTTTTTGATTATCAAGTTCTAATGCCTCAATTTTTAAAACTGACTCCTTGAGAGCCAACTGGACACTTTGCAAATCATTCAGTTGTGGTTTGACATTGTTCAGTTCGATTAAGATAGTGTCTAAATATCTTTCACTATCTGCTCTAACAGTTTCTACAAATGCCAGATCACCACTTAATGATTCAGCCAGGTCCAGTTTTAATTCAGGGTCAACCTGGTGATCATAATCACATACCTTTTTCAGTATGATGTCCACCCATCTTCCAGAGACGACATCATCTTTCACCACATGCTGCTGTTGTTGTTGATCTTCCAAGGCCATGAAGCACATGTCCCTTTCCTCTTCTTCATCTTCAGATGAGTCATCAGAGTACTCCCATTTTCCTTCAGTTTGTGCAATTAAGCACTGGTCCTTTTTCTTATCCATGGACAGAAGGGCAATCTGGGCCTTAAGCTGCTTGTATTTAGCTTTATAGCTATCATCAGGCCGATTGTAATTAGGGACAGAGGGGCCAGTTTGGTTTCCTCATCAGCTTTGGTATAGAAACATTGCTCTTTTGGAGCAGGTTCCATATCCATGATGTACACATTCCCTTTTCTTGGTGCAATCATCACCACTTTCCAATCCTTGTTAAATATGGTGCCTTGTGCAATATCGAACAATACCCTGAAGCCATCATCGCAAAGTTGGCTTACACTGATCAAGTTATATTTCAAACCATTCACAAATGCAACTCTTTTGAATTCGACTTGTCCATTATTGAGCACACCATATCCTTCAGTCTTTCCAGATTGATCGTTACCAAACGTCACTGTCGGTCCATCTTGGACAGTGAACTCTTCCAGTAGGGGCTTACATCCGGTCATAGTCCGGCCAGCAGCGCTGTCCAGATACCAGATATTCTTCTTTCGATCGCCCTACACACACACAAAAATCATTAGTTATTTTTGTGAACCCATCTTTTCTTGATGGGTCCACTGGACTTCTCTACAGAAGCCACAGTTGATTGTTGTTGTGTCGAACTGGAGGCTACATCTGGAGCATAATCACCAGCTCCAGGTGCAGAAGTAAAAACGATTGGTATTTGATATTTACTCACCTTAAGTTTACCAGATTTTGTTCCAGATGGAACATTCTTTTGTTTAGGTACAGAAGGGAGTGATTTAATGTTTTGTTTTAAAACTGGAGGTGGTGAACCTCCTTCCAGATTGTTAATTCGGGCAGTGCAACTCTGAACCTGCCGAGACAAAAGTTGGAGTTGCCTTTCCAAATTAACCAAAACATTGTTTTGTTCAGGCAGTTGAACCTTGGACATTGGTTCAACTGAGGATTTAGTCTTTCGGGTCTTGGGCTCCTTAGACTTATGAGGTAAAGGCTTGTTAACAGTGGCCTTTTTGACTGGAGCTTTAGCCTGTTTGGCTCCAGTTTTAACCTCAATGGGGGAGGTCTCAAAGGTTTCAGTTTCAACAGCTTCAGGTTGATCATAAGGTGTTTCAACCTGGAGAGCTGGAGGCAATGCATGAAGATCTGGTATAAGAGCTGCCATCTTCAGATCTTCAGATTTCCATGCATTTTTCTGGGCATCGATGGTTCTTGAAAATGCATCATAGTTTTTGCCAGATGCTTTTACCCAGGACTTGATAATCATTTGAGCTTTTTCAAAATCATCAGAAAGTTTTTGATTATCAAGTTCTAATGCCTCAATTTTTAAAACTGACTCCTTGAGAGCCAACTGGACACTTTGCAAATCATTCAGTTGTGGTTTGACATTGTTCAGTTCGATTAAGATAGTGTCTAAATATCTTTCACTATCTGCTCTAACAGTTTCTACAAATGCCAGATCACCACTTAATGATTCAGCCAGGTCCAGTTTTAATTCAGGGTCAACCTGGTGATCATAATCACATACCTTTTTCAGTATGATGTCCACCCATCTTCCAGAGACGACATCATCTTTCACCACATGCTGCTGTTGTTGTTGATCTTCCAAGGCCATGAAGCACATGTCCCTTTCCTCTTCTTCATCTTCAGATGAGTCATCAGAGTACTCCCATTTTCCTTCAGTTTGTGCAATTAAGCACTGGTCCTTTTTCTTATCCATGGACAGAAGGGCAATCTGGGCCTTAAGCTGCTTGTATTTAGCTTTATAGCTATCATCAGGCCGATTGTAATTAGGGACAGAGGGGCCAGTTTGGTTATTCAACTGACTAGATCGGCATTCCTTCATAAAATGACCTTTCTTGCCACACTTATAGCATGTAAGATTGGTCTTATCCAGAGAGCTGGAGCTGGAAGCATTGTTGGGGCCATTAAATCTTTTAGATTTATGCTTAAACCTATTAAAGGTTTTAGCAATCATGGCGACCAGATCATCATCGTCAGTTTCATCATAGCCATCACTGTTTTCAGTGGTCAGCCCAGAGTTTAAGAAACTGTTCAACATCTCCTTCATCGAGTGTGCCTGGACACTCTCAGCAGACATTAAAGCAGCACAAGGTCGCTCAATTACATTAGCAACCTTGGGACTCTGAGCATGGTTCATGGCATCTTGCTCAGCCACAAGTCTTGCAGCATTATTATCTTCAGTGAATCTGAAGGCTCCATAGAGCGATGCAAGAGTGTGAGAGTGCAAGGTTTTACCTTGTCTCAAGACAAGAACCATGTTTTCCCATTTAGATGGAAGAATATCACAAAATTTTTCAAGAAGAATATCCTTATCCTTCTCTACACCCAAACCTCTCAACTGATTGATGAGGCTAGAAAATCTGGTATAAGTACCAGTTAAACTCTCATTGGGCAAGGCAAAGAAGGATTCATACTTCTTGTTTAAAGCAACTTTACGGGTGACAATGGTGTCATCACCTCCTTCAAATTGAATCACTAATTCATCCCACATAGACTTGGCACTGGGATACAACACAAGTGTTGGAATTAGGTCTTCAGGGACAGCCCCAAGGATCATGTTTTTCAGTCTGGTGTCCAAGTCCACCAGTCTGCGATCCTCATCAGACCAATGGTCTTCTGGCTTTTCCCTTGAGCTTCTTCTTCCAGTTGGATCAAGAAGAGGGCTCACCCCAACAGACATAGGTATATATGGTCCATCTTTTATGATTTTCAACATATACCTTTCTATACCACCAAAATGCAACAGCATTCTAGCTTTCCATGTACCAAAGGTCTCACTGTTTCCATCAAATTTTGGAACAGGAGTGTTAGAGTAATGTACATGGACGTGGTTTGAGGAAGAAGGAGGAGGAGGAGGAGGGTTGGTATTAACGTTTTGAAAAGGTGGTGAATTATTGTTCAATGGGGTTTCACCTAAACCAGAACCATCTCCACCTTCAGTAGTGTTCATCTTTGCAGATCTAGGCAAGTATATTAGCCTTCTGCTCTGATACCACTTATAAGTCCCAACTTGTTAGATTGGTACTACTGAAGACACCTCTATGTCGATGGTGGAGTTACTTTGCAATATACTTACTAAACTGGAGACGACCAGTTAGATAAGTATATACCAAGTTCTAGATAGATTACTTATATAAAAGACAATAAGTAAAGAACAATGCAATAATACAAATAACTTGTAAACAATCTTGATGAGACAATATGTAGTTTTCAAGTGTAATTTATTTATTGATATTAAACAAATTACAAGGTTGATGCGGAACCAAGATAATACACGAATGTAAATATCCTAACAACCTATGAAATACAATTGATCTATACTCGGAATTTCTCTTCTACAATCGAAACACTTAAAGTAGTGAAATGTTCCTTTTAGCGATTGAGAGAATATTGCACAAGTTCACCAAGAATATTGCAGGTTTGCAAAGTAAGAAGTTATTCGTTTGAGAGAGAATACTTGGACGAATACTTGAATAACTTGATATTCTTGGTTGTGCAATGACTTGTATTTATAGGCAAAGTTAACATATGGATGTTAACTTTAGCCGTACAAATGTGGTTGGAAGCATTTAAGGAATAGCATTTAATTCCTTAAAAAGTGTTGTAAAGTCGCATGTTACAGTGACTTTACACAACCACCTTTATGTACCTTTTAATACTTAAATAATAAGATGTGATTCGTTATGTCAAGAGTGCGGAATCCTCTTGAGATAACTAGATTGCTACTGCCTTTCGTCAATTAATCAGTAATTAATCAACCTAAGGTCACACACGAAGTGCCAGTTCGTGTAGGAGGTCACACGAGCAACAATTCGACTTCTAAGTTCTTAATTCATTGCTAATCGCGTAAATTAGCATGTATTTATACTAATAGGGTTTGTGTTCGTGTGGGCTTGGGCCTTAATTGAAGTCCATAAGCCTTTTAATCAAAAAAACCAATCGGTCTCGTGCTGACGTCAGCACGAGGGTAATCCTTCATGCTGATGATGTCAGCATGAGGTTCATCCCTTTGGTCCTTTGTTTTACTTGTACATAACGTTCAGCCATCGTTTAAGTGTTCTACGACACTTATAAACCTTGGCTCTACATTCTTGTACCTGCAAAACAATTATATAACATACAAACATAACAATAACCATAACTTGATCTTATATTGAAGTTCAAACGTAATCATTAAACACAAACGTAAGTCCTAATGACTTATTATTTAAACGATTACACAGATATTCCTAAGAACAAAAACGTTAATCAAATCTACGTTGCTACTGTCACACAAATCTGCATCTATAGTTGTGTTTCTCTTGCACCCAGCGTATCATCAATCTTCTGACCAACTGAAGTCATCAACTGCTGCCCAAGCTCAGTCACATTCAAGCCAGGTTTTTCAACTAATTCCTTAACCTGCTTTTCAATCTCCTTCAAATCAACCTCTGATTGTGTAACAGTGTTACCCAGCAAGTTGGAGATTGAAGTAGTGACTTTGGTCTGAGTAAGGTCAAAGGCTTCCTTTAGAGAAGTGGCCAGATTGTTACAGCCTTCGACCAGCTCATTGAGCTTCTTGAATACCAGATCCTCATTTTCAACAAAAAAAAAAAAAAAAAAAAAAAAAAAAGAAAAAAAAAAAAAAAAAAAAAAAAAAAAAAAAAAAAAAAAAAAAAAAAAAAAAGAAAAAAAAAAAAAAAAAAAAAAAAAAAAAAAAAAAAAAAAAAAAAAAAAAAAAAACTTTTATCCCTAGATCAACAACCTTAGAATTTGTGGTGGTGTCCTTGTTGTATCTGGAGAGGGACTTGGTATTTTTATCAATTGCCTTTTGAACATCCTCCACCCTTTGAATAAGGTTTTGGATGTCGGTTTGGAAGGAGGAAAATTGAGTGTCCAGTGACGGAGGATAACGTGTCACTGGACCAGCAGCAGCTACCACTGGAGTAACTGAGGAGGAAAATTGAGAGAAGCCTCCCCAGTTGACATCGCAGCAGTTGAGTGAATAATTACAGGAGTGGTGGAAGAAGGAAGGACAGGAAATTCAAATTGTTGGACATGCTGAGAATGCTCAGGTATGTCCAACGGCAGCGGTGGTGGTGGCATTTCTCGAAGGAGTGAGAATTGCCCAGATGGTGATGGTGCCATACCTCTGTTTCCAGACATATAGGTATATGTGGGAAATGGATTTGTAGTAAGCTCATTTTCTTGAGATGGTAAAATTGAAATTGAAGCATTTGGAGGCGAGACATGAGATGAAGGGTTTTGATCTTGTACAAAAGAATCAAAAATCTCAATGTCTGAAGCAGTACCTTCAGAATCCGAAGATTCAATAAGGATTTCCTCATCATTAACACTCATGTCCAGATCCATGAATGTAACTGAGGGCTGACCAGATTGGTCAGTCTCCAGATGACCTTCTCCAGTTTCCTGGAAGGTTGCATCTATTGAAGATTCAGTTACCATGGTAACTTCACCAGGGATAGAGGTCACTGGGGTTGCCTCATTTATAATTGATCTATCCACAATCATAACATCATCGGCCGCAGAGTTTGGAACCTCAGTCTCCAGCAGTGACTGGACAGAGACGTCGTCAGTTCGTGCAAGAGAAGTATCAGAAGATAGGTCGTGGACACTTTGTGCAGACTCTAACTCTATTCTGGGTTGGGGTAGCCCAGTATCATCTTCACCACCCTCTCCTACAGAAATTGCGAGGGTGGCTGCTTGCGGTTGTCCCATTTGACTTTCTCCAGGTTCCTGTTGGGAGGAAACTGGAGGGCTGGCTTAGTTTCTACTGTCAGTGGCAAGTGCTGACTGAGTCCTAGGGCGACGTGTTCTTTTTGCCTTTGGAACACCTGAAGGACCTGTTAGGAGGTCTCCAGGGTAGATGGTTAAGGGGACAGACACGCTGGAGCTGGAGGGGTTAGACTGTTGCCCAGGTTCGGCAATGGTCACAATTCCAGCAAACGAACTGGTGGGTCCCTCATTGTTTTGAGGCCCGCCCAGTTGTCTTTCTGACTCACCTTGGACTGGTGCATTGGTTTTAGAGAATGCCAGCAACATTCTCTGAGGGATCTCAACCTCCCCATCGACAGATGTTAGGGAGTCAAGATTCCTCAACAACTCTGGGACTGTGTACAGTGATAGAGTATTATGATATTCTTCACTGCCCAGAAGTTGTAAAAAACAGAGTGACAAGTACCTGGAGAAAGGGATGCACAATCCCCTGGAGCCCTTCAGTTTCATTACCAGGCTTCTGAATAAAATTTCAGCAAAGTCCACTCTTAGTCCATTCCACAAGTAGTAAGCCATCTCTTCTTGTGTGGAGTTGATCTGGTCCAATCCACCAGAACTCCCACCCATACTTTCAACAAGGTGAATGAAGAAGTACCTCCAGGATGGTGAAAGGCCCTTCATAGTCATAGCACCTTTGATTTTTAATACCCCATTTTCCAAACACTCCTTGTTTCCCATATCAAGAAGTACCTGGCGAAAATTAATATTTTGGGATATCACAACTGGAGACTCACCCTGTCTCCAGTAGTTAAGGTGCAGAGCATCCCTCAATGTTTCTGCAGTGATGGTACACTCGACTGATCCATCTTTAAGGGTGAAGGAGATAGATGAACAGTCTTCTGAAAGTTCTGCTGTGTACCAAAACTCACACAAGTACTCATGGTACATCTTGCGTGGCTTGAGGGAAAAAGACTCGCCGAGGGGAGAATCATGAAGAAGTGCTTGGATTCTCCCGATTAGTGTATCGGCGGCTTGAGTCCCTCTCAAACTAGCCATTGGATTGTTTGGATTTAATTTTATTGATGCGGAATTTGAAGGGGCACCACTGGCTCGTTTGACATTTTGAGATGGATTATAAGGGACTGTAAGCAGATTTACATCCATACTTCTAGATTTAGGTGCCATTTTTGAAAGATTTGAATATGAAACTAAAAATTTGGGAATTAGGGTTTTGATTTATGAAGCAGGGAGAGGAATGAAGAGTTTGATGATGATTGGAAGTAAATGAAAGAATGTAAAAGAAAGTAAATGTGATCGGAGTAAATAAGGGGTATTTATAAGGAAAATTATGATCCCAATGAAATACCAAGAATTATTTTATTATCAAAACTCAATTTTGTAGATATTTTTACAAACGTTAATTTGAATTTTGAACCAACAATTTAATTCTCCGTGTCAGCATTAAATGCTACGACGGCTTAACTTACCCACGCGCCCACTAACTTTCATATTCCCAATAAAAACAGTTGTCTTTTACAAAAATGACTTTAAAAACGTCATATGATGATATTGAGTGGGTTAAAACACTCGAGTACCATCACGTGTCACAAATATTGACCAAGTATTTTCCAACGTTATGAAAATCTGGTTGACCACGAGTTTTAAGACAAGACTGAACCTGTACACTGGAGGATTAGTCCAGTGCCAGTTTCCAACTGGAGAGTTCTCCAGTTGCCATTTTCAAACAAAAAAATTTTGGTAAGAAAATTTATTTTGAGTCTTTCCCCCTAAAATGATGATCCAGAAATCGATTAGTGCCAGGATAATATCACAAAGGCGTTCGATAGCCTGGCGAGCAAAGATTATCTGGACCTCCTCAACTGGAGAACTTCATCAGTGTTACTGACGCGTTCATAACAAAAATCTCTAGTTTTAAGGATTTAACATTCCCAGTTCGCTGATAAGATGTTTAAAAGTTTTCTCATCAAGAGGTTTTGTAAAAACATCAGCGAGCTGTTTGTCAGTGGGGATGAAATGTATTTCAATGTCTCCTTTCATAACATGATCACGAATGAAATGATACCTGATGTCATTATGCTTTGTCTTAGAGTGCATCACTGGGTTGTGAGATATAGCAATTGCACTGGTGTTGTCACAAAAGATTGGGGTCCTTGTATACTTTTGACCATAATCTAGTAACTGGTTCTTGATCCAGAGAATCTGGGCACAGCAACTGGCGCAGAAATGTACTCTGCCTCAGCAGTGGACATAGAGACTGACGTCTGCTTCTTGCTGGTCCAACTTACCAGTTTGACAACCACCAGTTGTTGATTTTCTATCTATCTTACAACCTGCATGATCTGAATCTGAATAACCCATTAGATCTAACCCTGAGCCTTTGGGGTATCAAAGACCAAGGCTAGGACACCCTTTCAGGTATCTGAAGATGCGCTTAACAGCGTGCAAATGTGATTCTTTTGGGTTAGCCTGAAATCTGGCACATAGACATGTTGCAAACATTATATCTGGTCAACTGGCAGTTAAATACATCAGTGAACCAACCATACCACGATATTCAGTGGTGTTCACTGGTTTGCCAGTTGGGTCAGAGTCCAAATTTAAAGGTGATGCAATAGGTGTGTTTTTCGATGGGATTGAATCATATTTGTATTTTTTTAACAAATCTCTGACATATTTTTCTTGGTTTATAAAAATTCCATTTTCAGTTTGCTTAATCTGAAGACCCAAGAAAAATGTTAATTCTCCCATTAAAATCATTTCATACTCAGATGACATGATTTTAGAAAACCTTTTACACATTGCATCATCAGTTGAACCAAATATAATGTCATCAACATAAATTTGTACCAATAAGATATTACCTTTTTCTTTCAAGATAAATAAGGTATTATCTATTGCACCTCTTTGAAAGCCATTTTTGAGAAGATGTTTAGTTAAAGTATCATACCAGGCTCTTGGGGCTTGTCTAAGACCATACAAAGCTATGTTCAGTCTATATACCCAGTGAGGATGCTTCTCATTGATGAAGCCTGGAGTCTGCTTAACATAGACTTCTTCTTCCAATGTTCCATTAAGGAATGCACTTTTAACGTCCATTTGGAAGACTTTGAACTGCAGATGGGCTGCATAAGCCAGAAATATTCTGATGGCTTCAAGTCTTGCAACTGGAGCAAAAGTTTCATCAAAATCAACGCCCTCTGCCTGACAATAACCCTTGGCAACTAATCTGGCTTTGTTTCTTACAACATTGCCATCTTCATCCATCTTGTTTCGGTAGACCCATCTTGTACCAATAGGTTCTTTCTTTAACCCTGGTGGACAAGGAACAAGTTCCCACACATTATTCCTTTCAAACTGGATGAGCTCTTCTTGCATAGCTTCCACCCAGCTTGGGTCTGCCATAGCCTCGTCAATCTTCTTCAGTTCAATCAGTGATAAGAAGGTGACGTTTAAGCATTGCTCATTGGTGGCTCTTCTAGTCTGAACCCCACTACTTGGATCTCCAACAATCTGTTCAATTGGATGTGCTCGAGTCCATTTAGTGTATTGACTAGGTTGGTGCAAAACAATATCAGTGCAGGTCACCTGGCGATCTTCTTCAGTTGCAGCAGCTTCTGGAGGACGATCAGCCCAAACTACTTCTATATCCTCATCAGAGTCAATGAGGTCACGATTTGCATCATGAAATTCTTCATTAAAAGGCATTTCTTGAAGAATTGGAGAAGTTAGAGTTTGAACCGGTGCTGATATTGGAGTGGCACGTACATCAGATCCAATCACCAGTTTCTGTGGTAAGTTGAAACTGATGGAGGGATAAAATGACGTGTCACTGGTGGTGCTCTTCTTCTTAACTGGTTCCAATTGAGTGTAACTGGAAACATCTTCTGGTGAAACAACTGACTGATGAACATGGTCAGTTTCACCAAAATTTATTGGAATGACTGGAGAAATATCAAGGGTTGGTCTCTTGTTAATGAATTGTCTCGTGAACCTTTTGGAGTCTATGATTATATACTCTAAAGGCCTTTCGAATATCTGAATAGCCTAAAAATACACCTTCATCAGCTTTTGCATCAAACTTTCCAAGCTGACTGGAATCGTTTAAAATATAAACTGGACAACCAAATACATGAAGATATCCAATATTTGGTTTTCGATTCCTGAGTACTTCATAGGTAGTCTTCTTATGTCTCTTGATGTAGACTGACCGGTTTTGGGTGTGACAAGCAGTTGCAACTGCTTCAGCCCAGAAACTGGTGGGAAGACCTGATTCAGATAGCATGCTTCTGGCCGCTTCTATCAGTGTGCGATTCTTTCTTTCCACAACTCCATTCTGCTCTGGAGAGTGTGCTGATGAGAAGTTTTGAGAGATGCCAGTGTCATTGCAAAATGTTTCAAGTACCTTGTTTTGAAATTCAGTACCATTATCACTTCGCAACTGACAGACTTTTCGAGTATACTTGAGTTCAATTCTTTTGATGAGTGAGATGATTTCAGCAGGTGCATCACTTTTGGATCTGAGGAATACCACCCAACAATATCTGGTGAATTCATCGACCACAACTAGAGTGTACTTCTTTCCAGCTCTAGTTTGAACATTCACTGGACCAAAGAGATCCATATGAAGCATGTGAAGAGGTTCAGTGATGCTAAAGTTTTGCCTTGTCTTTAAACTGGCCCTTTTCTGCTTGCCCATCTCACACCCTGGACATGGCTTTTCTTTATTGAAAGAAATCTGAGGTATCCCATCTACCAGTTGTTTGCGAGACAACTTGTTAATATTTTTGAAATTAAGATGGGATAATCTTTTATAACCAGTTGGTGTCCTCATCAGCCTTGGTATAGAAGCACTGCTCTTTTGGAGCTGGTTCCATATCCATGATGTACACATTTCCTTTTCTTGGTGTAACCATCACCACTTTCCAATCCTTGTTAAATATGGTGCCTTGAGCAATATCGAACAAAACTCTGTAGCCATCATCACAAAGTTGGCTTACACTGATCAGGTTGTATTTTAAACCATTTACAAATGCAACTCTTTTGAATTCGACCTGTCCGTTATTGAGCACACCATATCCTTCAGTCTTTCCATTTTGATCATTACCAAACGTCACTGCCGGTCCATCTTGGACAGTGAATTCTTCAAGCAGGGGCTTACATCCGGTCATAGTCCGGCCAGCTGCGCTGTCCAGATACCAGGTGTTCTTCTTTTGATCGCCCTGCACACCCACAAAAATCATTAGTTATTTTTGTGAACCCATCTTTTCTTGATGGGTTCACTGGACTTCACTACAGAAGTCTCAGCTGATTGTTGTGGTGTTAAACTGAAGACTGCATCTGGATCTTTTTCTCCAGCTCCAGGTGCAGGAGTAAAAACGATTGGTATTTGATACTTGCTCCCATTTTTCTTATCAGATTTTGTTCCAGATGGAACATTCTTTTGTTTTGGTTTTGAGGGGGGTTTAATATTTTGTTTTTCAACTAGAGGTGATGAACCTCCTTCCAGATTTTTAATCCTGGCAGTACAACTCTCAACCTGTCTAGACAAAAGTTGGAGTTGACTTTCCAGTATAGACAAAATATTAATTTCATCAGGCTGCTGAACCTTGGACCTTGGTTCAGCTGGAGTTTTGGTCTTTTGAGTCTTGGGCTCCTTAGACTTCTGAGGTAAAGGCTTGTTACCAGATGCCTTTTTAACTAGAGCTCTAGCCTGATTGGCTCCAGGTTTAACCTCAATGGAAGTGGTCTCAATGGGTTCAGTTTTGACAATTTCAGGTTGATCATATGGAGTTTCAACCCTGAGAGCTGGAGGCAATGCATGAAGATCTGGTATGAGAGCTGCCATTTCAAGATCTCCAGATTTCCATGCATTTTTCTGGGCATCAATAGTTCTAGAAAATGCATCATAATTCTTTCCAGATGCTTTTACCCACGACTTGATAATCATTTGTTCTTTTTCAAGATCAGATTTTAATTTTTGATTTTCAAGTTCAAAAGCCTCAATTTTCAAAACTGACTCCTTGAGAGCCAACTGGACACTTTGTAAATCATTTAATTGTGGTTTAACATTGTTCAGTTCAGTTAAGATAGTATCCATATATCTTTCACTGTCTGCTCTAACAGTTTCCACAAAAGCCAAATCACCACTTAATGATTCAGCAAGGTCCAGTTTCAGTTCTGGATCAACCTGGTTGTCATAGTCACATACCTTTTTCAAAATGATGTCCACACATCTTCCAGTGATGACATCTTCCTTTGCCACATGTTGCTGTTGATCTTCCAAGGCCATGAAGCACATGTCCCTTTCCTTTTCATCATCAGCTGATGGGTCATCAGAGTATTCCCATTTTCCTTCAGTATTTGCCATCATGCATTTGTTCTTTTCATTTTCTCTTTCAAATGACAAGAGGGCAATCTGGGCCTTAAGCTTTTTGTATTTTGCTTTGTAGCTATCATCAGGCCTACTAAAATTAGGGACAGGGGGACCAGTTTGGTTGTTCATCTGACTAGATCTGCATTCCTTCATAAAGTGACCTTTCTTACCGCACTTGTAGCAGGTAAGATTGGCTTTATCCAGAGAGTTGGAGCTGGAAGCATTGTTTGGGCCATTAAATCTTTTAGATTTATGCTTAAACCTATTAAAGGTTTTAGCAATCATGGCTACCAGATCATCATCGTCAGTTTCATCACAACCATCACTGATTTTCAGTGGTCAGGCCAGAGTTCAAGAAACTGTTTAACATCTCCTTCATTGAGTGTGACTGGACACTCTCTGCAGACATTAAAGCAGCACAAGGTCGCTCAGTTATGCAAGCAACCTTGGGACTCTGGGCATGGTTCATGGCATCCTGCTCAGCCACCAGTCTTGCTGCATTATTATCTTCAGTGAATCTGAAGGCTCCATAGAGCGATGCAAGAGTGTGACTGTGCAGGGTTTTACCTTGTCTTAAGACAAGAACCATATTTTCTCATTTGGAAGGAAGAATATCACAAAACTTCTCAAGAAGAATATCCTTATCCTTCTCAACACCCAAGCCTCTCAACTGATTAATGAGGCTAGAAAACCTGGTGTAAGTACCAGTTAGACTTTCATTGGGAAGAGCAAAGAAGGATTCATACTTCTTGTTTAGGGCAACCTTTCTGGTGACAATGCTGTCATCACCTCCTTCAAACTGAATGACTAATTCATCCCACATTGCCTTGGCACTGGGGAATAACACAAGTGTTGGAATTAAGTCTTCAGGGACAGCTCCAAGGATCATGTTCTTGAGTCTGGTGTCCAGATCTACAAGTCTACGATCCTCATCAGACCAATGGTCTTCGAGCTTTTCTCTGGAACCTCTTCTTCCAGTAGGATCTAGAAGAGGACTTACCCCAAGAGACATGGGTATATAAGGTCCATCCTTAAGGATTCTCAGCATATACCTCTCTATCCCACCAAAATGCAAGAGCATTCTGGCCTTCCATGTACCAAAGGTCTCACTATTTCCATCAAATTTGGGAACAAGAGTGTTAAAATAATGTACATGGACATGGTTAGGGGCATTAGGAGGAGGAGGGTTTGTATTAACATTTTGAACAGGTGGTGTATTAACATTAAGAGGGTTTTCACCTTGACCAGAACCATCCCCACCTTCAGTAGTAGTCATCTAAACAGATCTAGGCAAGTATTTTAGCCTTCTGCTTTGATACCACTTGTAAGTCCCAACTCAATAGATGGTACTACCTGAAGACACCTCTATGTCGATGGTGGGGTTACTTTGCAATATAAACACTGAACTGGAGACGACCAGTTGCAGTGAGTGTATACCAAGTTCTTGGATAGATTACTTATTTAAGTGACAATAAGTAAAAGACAATTCAATAATAGAAAGTACTTGTAAAGTAAATTGGTGAGACAATATGTATTTTTCAAGTGTAATTTATTTATTAACTTTAAATAAATTACAAGGTTGTTGCGGAACCAAGATAATACAAAGTATGTAAATATCCTAACAACCTATGAAATACAATTGATCTACACTTGGAAATTCTCTTGACAATTGAAACACTTAAAGTTGTGAAATGTTCCTTTTTGTGATTGAGAGAATATTGCACAAGTTCACCAAGAATATTGCAGGTTTGCAAAGTGTTAATTTCTTGTTGTGCAAAGACCTCTATTTATAGGCAAAGTTGACATTGGGATGTCAACTTTGGCCGTACAAATATGGTTGAGAACATTTAAGGAATAACATTTAATTCCTTAAATTGCTGTGAAAAGTTACAGAATAAAGTAACTTTTCTCAACCTGCTTTATGTACCTTTTGTACTTTATACATAGATAAATCCTTTTATCCGTGTAATAGCACATAAAGCATACAGGTCTTTTCCTCGTAATCAGTGTAAAGCTTTGTAAGTACTTTACACTGATGTTCTCCAGTTTGTAACTGAGTAGAATGTCAACTGGGCTTCGCTGCCATTGTCATTCTCTATCTTCCACTTGTTGTCTTCGACTTCAACTGGAATGATTCTTCATCTGGTCAGATCTCAACTGGAGGAAGTCTTCAGTTGCGTTAACTGTACGTTGCAACTGGACTTCAATATATTTCTGGACAAATCTTCTGTAACAACCCTACTTTTTAAACTATTATATATGAGCTAGTTATATTGCCTATGATCTCGCAAGCCATAGTTATACTTAAAGCTAGTAGATAATGCCCCTAATTTAGCAATCTAAAGCTATTGTTCAATTCTAAATGTGAATTATAAAGTACCATTGAACAAAATTTTATTGATGATCAATCAAATTATCAAAAAAAAATAAAGCAAGTATCACAAGTTGAGATAGTCATCAAAAATCCTTACGAAGGTCCAACAGTTTGATCATTTAGCTAATTTAAGTAAATTTGGTCACGAAAATAAAATTTCTAATTCAAAACATGTTATAAGTTCTTATGCGCATAAAAGCGTTTAAATCATAATTATATATATATGCTTAAAATAAATACAAGTTTATAATCAAAGGCTTATGTAACAAATTAGAAACACAAAAATGTATACATACAAGCATATATACATGACATATATATACATATGCACATATTAGAACAAACATCAACTTATAACTACAAACTAACACATTTAACCTTACAAAATATATATACACTTACACCTAACATACATACACATTATATACAACATTTTTATATAAAAAAAAAATACAAAAACCCTTCCCATACCCCTTATGAGGCCGGCCTCCCCCCCATCACACAACACACCCATTTCAAATTCACTTACACTCTTCCTAAGTCTTGGAACTCACCACTCTTCTCACACTCTTCACTCTTTTCACACACATAACCTCTTTTCTCTCAAAAACTCTCCATTCTCTTCTCTTCTCCCTCTCATTTCGGCCACCATCAAGAACAAAGAAAAACACCATCAAAAATCAAGTAAACACTTACTAATAATAAGGGTTTTAAGTTAGATTAACAAAGGGTCAATCCAAGCAAGGTTCAAGGGTTGTTCTAGGCTTAGATTCAAGGTATTATAGGGGTTTGGAGGCCACGAAAATCTGCATCTTTTTCATCTTCAAAACCAAGTTCAAGAGGGTATAATCTTCATCCTTTTTACTAGATCTAATCTTGTTTTGTTTATATTCAAAGGTTTTATCAAAAACTCATACTTTCTTCTTATTTTCTTTGTAATATACACTTAATGAGGGCAAAGTTGATAGGATCTTTCTTTCCATGCTCATGCATGTCGAATCTAAGAAGAAAGATCCAAGGATTCAACAAGTTTAAGACCCAAAAGTGTGGTTATAGATTAGTAGCTTTTAAAGTGAATTTCTTGTTGATAGATCTATAAGTTTTTGTATATTTTTGAAGAGTATATTCTGAGATTTTTCATATAAAAGATGTTTTTATATTGTTGAAAGTTAGATCTATAAAAGTTGATAGTGAAAAGTGTTGATTTGAATGCATATATGCTAGATTTAAGAAAGTTGGATCTTTTGTTGGATTATGAGATGAATATGGACTTGTTATAAGTGAAAAATATGTTAATATGAATGTTAATATTCTGGAAAAATTGATAAAATATCAAAGGTATAAAGCTTGAATCAAAACATGTTAAAATAAGCTAGAAATCATAAACCGAAAACACGCAAAAATGCATTTTGAGCACACACATGCACCATAATCTTATGACCAAGATAATATGATAAACCTACTGGAAATAAGTTGAAGTAAAAGTATAAAACTCAGATCTATTGGTCCATGACAACAATAAGCTCAAAAATCACCTTTTCGGGTCAAATAATCACTAACCGAAAGCACTAAATTGCACATATCACACCACCACCACTATCACGATTTTGGACACCAAAATATGATAAACTTTCTGGAAATAATGAAACAAGAATGAAAATCCATTTTGAAGCACTTTAATTGCTCAATAAATGAGGCTAAAATCACTATTTCGGTAAACGATTTTTAATCATAAAACCCTCAAAATAAGAAAGACACAAGAGAAGTTGAATTGATATGATTTTGTATGAATAAAAGTTGCCTAAAAGGCCTGAGATTTTTGACCAAAGTGTTTAGTGATGATTTCTAAGAATTTCCATGAATTATTGAATTTAATTAGTAATTAAAAGACCTAAAAATCCATAAATAAATTATGTAATTCAAGAATGAAGTTAAATCAACTTAACCATTGATAAAAATAACTAAAACCTACTGGAGAAAAATAGTCAAAAGACAAGAGACATGTGTTACATAATTTTAAGATAAATAATTAAGTAAAAATAATTAATTAAATATTATCCATTAAAATAAATGGAAAATACACAAATAAAAGTATAAATCATGAAATTATAAATTAAGAAGCACATATATCAGGAGATAATTCAAATGAAATTATTCATAATTTATAAAGGCAATTATGACACTTAAAAGTATTTTTAAGGAATTATTTAGTAAATAAATCAATAAAGTGAATAAATAAATAATTAAATATTATTAAATTAAATAAATAATTAAATATTATTAAATTAAATAAATAATTACAAATCAGAGAATATACATAAATATTAATATTATAAGACCACTGATGTTAAATATTATTATTAAGCAAAATAATAAATCAATAAAGTAAATAAGTAATTAAATATTATTAAATTAAATAAATAATTACAAATCAGAGAATATACATAAATATTAATATTATAAGACCACTGATGTTAAATATTATTAAATTAAATAAATAATTACAAATCAGAGAATATACATAAATATTAATATTATAAGACCACTGATGTTAAATATTATTATTAAGTAAAGTATAAATGAATAAATAAATAATAATTAAATATTATTAAATTAAATAAATAATTACAAATCAGAGAATATACATAAATATTAATATTATAAGACCACTGATGTTAAATATTATTAAATTAAATAAATAATTACAAATCAGAGAATATACATAAATATTAATATTATAAGACCACTGATGTTAAATATTATTAAATTAAATAAATAATTACAAATCAGAGAATATACATAAATATTAATATTATAAGACCACTGATGTTAAATATTATTAAATTAAATAAATAATTACAAATCAGAGAATATACATAAATATTAATATTATAAGACCACTGATGTTAAATATTATTAAATTAAATAAATAATTACAAATCAGAGAATATACATAAATATTAATATTATAAGACCACTGATGTTAAATATTATTAAAGTGAATAAATAAGTAATTAAATATTATTAAATTAAATAAATAATTACAAATCAGAGAATATACATAAATATTAATATTATAAGACCACTGATGTTAAATATTATTAAATTAAATAAATAATTACAAATCAGAGAATATACATAAATATTAATATTATAAGACCACTGATGTTAAATATTATTAAATTAAATAAATAATTACAAATCAGAGAATATACATAAATATTAATATTATAAGACCACTGATGTTAAATATTATTAAATTAAATAAATAATTACAAATCAGAGAATATACATAAATATTAATATTATAAGACCACTGATGTTAAATATTATTAAATTAAATAAATAATTACAAATCAGAGAATATACATAAATATTAATATTATAAGACCACTGATGTTAAATATTATTAAATTAAATAAATAATTACAAATCAGAGAATATACATAAATATTAATATTATAAGACCACTGATGTTAAATATTATTATTAAAAAATAATTAAATATTATAAATTAAATAAATAATTAAATATTATTAAATTAAATAAATAATTAAATATTATTAAATTAAATCAATAAAAAGTAAATAAATAAATAATTAAATATTATTAAATTAAATAAATAATTACAAATCAGAGAATATACATAAATATTAATATTATAAGACCACTGATGTTAAATATTATTAAATTAAATAAATAATTACAAATCAGAGAATATACATAAATATTAATATTATAAGACCACTGATGTTAAATATTATTATTAAACAAAGTAATTAAATATTATTAAATTAAATAAATAATTACAAATCAGAGAATATACATAAATATTAATATTATAAGACCACTGATGTTAAATATTATTAAATTAAATAAATAATTACAAATCAGAGAATATACATAAATATTAATATTATAAGACCACTGATGTTAAATATTATTAAATTAAATAAATAATTACAAATCAGAGAATATACATAAATATTAATATTATAAGACCACTGATGTTAAATATTATTATTAAGTAAGAATAAATCAATAAAGTGAATAAATAAGTAATTAAATATTATTAAATTAAATAAATAATTACAAATCAGAGAATATACATAAATATTAATATTATAAGACCACTGATGTTAAATATTATTAAATTAAATAAATAATTACAAATCAGAGAATATACATAAATATTAATATTATAAGACCACTGATGTTAAATATTATTATTAAATAAAGTAATTAAATATTATTAAATTAAATAAATAATTACAAATCAGAGAATATACATAAATATTAATATTATAAGACCACTGATGTTAAATATTATTAAATTAAATAAATAATTACAAATCAGAGAATATACATAAATATTAATATTATAAGACCACTGATGTTAAATATTATTATTAAGCAAAATAATTAAATATTATTAAATTAAATAAATAATTAAATATTATAAATTAAATAAATAATTAAATATTATTAAATTAAATATATAATTACAAATATAATATTTATAATAAACTATTTAAATATTAATAAAATTAAATAATGACATCATCAAATCTTAATTTTATCAAATTGAGCTTTCTGATTGGTTAATAAGCTATTAGGTCAGTTGTCTTTTAGTAAATAAGAAATTGTAATAATTATTAATTAAGCATTTAGTGAGGGTAAAAAATATAAATTATTGATGGAAAACAAAAAAGTGTAAATAAGTGAAATTTTTTCTACAATTTTATTATTAAACATTAAATAACTAAACATTACATTTATTTAAAACATAAAACATTAAGAAATTAAAACATTATCCTAAAACTAAAATTACAACTTAGGGCCAACCAAACCGTGAATCGTCAGACTCCACGTCACTGTCACCATCATTGCGGTGGATGTATTTATAGTGTTCAGGGGAGTTCGTCTTCTCGTCGGGGGGAGTCGCGTATTCATCTCCCGGGTCTACTTCGTTGACGCTACCTTGCCAAAATAAAGCGTGTTCAAGCGTCCTCGCTAATGTGACTTCGGAGACATTAAGCTGCTGAAGTGTTTGGTCCAACCAGGCGACCTTCTGTTGCAGGTATGTAACGTACTGGACATCGCTCGTTATGGTGCGCTCGATGTTCGTGAATTTCGACAAGATGAGCAGCCTTTTGAGCTTGTATGTCATTAATCAGAGACCTAACGGCGGTTTTATGCTTGTCATCGTCAAGCATGTGGGCCTGCATCGAGTTCTTAACCTCGAAGACAGTCATAGGAGGCCTGTAGTTTGCCATGGCTTCAATGTTGATAGTTTATATTTGTATGTTGTATATGGTTTGTTTTGATGAATATGTAGTATGTTTGTTGATGGTGGTTTATATAGAAGTTGAAAAAAGAAAAAAAAAAAAATTGCACGCTTGCATCGCAATTTAAAAAAAAAACGGTCACTTTTTAGCCACGTGGCCATGCCCAACGTTCACTTGCATCGGCCAAATGTGGCCGATTGACCTTGCCGATGGAATGTGCCAATGCTTGCCGATACAGATGGTACAAGGGAGCCAAAGAGCCGAAGCCAAAGAAAAGAGCCGATTGTTTTTGCTGACTGCACCCTTTGCCCCTAAAAAGACCAAAAGTTTGACAAGTTCAAATGCAAACTCGACTATGGTCTAAGTATTGGGACTAGTAACCGATTAAATGTATGAACATGATGATAATTATAATTAGAAAATATTGGGAGATGATGTTTAAAATGATAGTATTCCCATTTCGTACATGTAATAAGTTGTTGATATGAGATTTTGGTATAAGGATAAATATTTTCAAACATTAATATTTTTTTTAGGTATGGATCTTTTAAGGACTTAATTTTTATAAATTTTCAAGTTCGGTAGTAGAATACATACAAAAGCTTTTGTGTTGTGATTAGTTTATTTGCCTAATAGTACTGGATAAAGTCATAAAGCATGTTCAAGGCCTACTACTTATCCTTATTTGTAATGCTCTATTACTTTAGGGTTAACACTTAACATGGTAGGAAGAGTATAACTTTGTAAAATCAATTATTTTAAGAATAATGCTCTACGAGTATTACTTAGGGCTAATATTTCTTAAGGCGTTAGAGTGCCCCGATACGTGACCAAGTGGGTACCAGTCTGAAACCTTGGGGACACCGGACCAATACTATATGGGAGATGATCTGTACACCATCTGTTTTTGACCGTAGACCACCAAATGTGCTTTAGAGTGTTGTACAGTACAATACTATATAACATGTTTGGTGATGTACGGTCAAAATGTGGTGGCGTACAGATCAATTTCCATACTATATGGGCAGGGAGTAATATGGGGAGTGCAACCTAAGTTTCGGTCATTACTTCATGTGACCGTTGTAGCTTTACCAAAATGAAGGAAAAAAATAAGATAAAAAAAGAACGAGGAGATAGTGGTGAGACAATCTTTGTAAATAGAAAGTGTGGAGAGAATTAGAAAAGGTTGGGAGAGACAGAAGGCACTCACCTCTTCCTTATGTTAGGAAATTAACCGAAGGTAACTAACGATGAAACTGGTGAACTTAAGAGATTCTATAAAAATGAATAGAATTTTTTAAAAATGTAATATATTAAGAAAAATAATATTGAATAAAACTGATTGTTTGGTGGTACTAGATCATTTTGGTAAAATGTACAAAGAAAATAATAATTAACTTTGTTTAACCTATGAGTAAAACTATTATTTGTAGTTGTGAAATTCAATTGGGTTAAAGTTTTAATATGCTAAATCATTTTCAGGATGATAATATTCTAATAGTTACTTCCACTATTGAGAATTGGCTATGATGCATAAATATTTTTATTACATGTAACATGCTCTTAAAAATACGTTATTATCTTCAATATTAATTGAGGAGGAAAAGAATAGTACATGCGATTCTGTTTTAAATTTTTGATATTTATCTTATTATATCTGTTTAAAAGTGACATACTTTCATGTATAATCGTATAAGGTTTTTTTCAAGATGATAGTTTATTTATCGATCTGATTTGTTTATGTAGTATAAACAAAGCTGATATTTTAGTTATTTATGGGATTTTGATTTTTTTTTCCGAACATTCAGTCGGAACACGACATCAGAGAAACTTCACCGTATAATGGTGAAGCCTTGCACGTACCCTAGACAACGAGATGTTGACCATGGGCCGTTACAAGTATTCGGAGGAAAAACCCCCAAGTTTTGACATTTGCTTTAAGCTAGAAGTTCAAATTATACTCTTTACTTGATGTTTTTTTAGATACACATATACTTTTTGATTAAATGTAATTAAATTCTTACATACGTATAAGTTATATATATTTTTTTCTTTTACCAAAGTTTTTCCTTATATTATTCATTGATTATATAATTTATCATAAAATCTCATAACATATTGAAACGAAATATACAAGATATATGTTTTGAATAAACTTTACCCGAATTAAAACCATAATCGTTTTTGAGCCAGTTTTACTTTTCATAATTTATAGTTTTTTGTACGAAAAAAATGATTAGAATATTTAGATATTAGATAATTACTAAAATTTAAAAAAATTTCATATAGAGTTAATTGCAGAATTCGTCCATGTGGTTTACCCATTTTTGTAGTTTTACATCCCTGCGCGGTGGGGAGATTACGAAACTACCCTCACATGTGGGGCACGTGCCACGACTTAACGGATATATATTAACGCCATTAGCCACAGGGACGTAAAGTGCAAAGAATCTGACTAGTTTGGATGTATTTGTTTAAAAATTTCAAGCAGGGATGTAAACCATGAAAATGGGTAAACCATAGGTACGAATCCTGCAATTAACTCCCTAATTGATTTAATAAAATATAGACAAGATGAAAGTTATCTAATTTAATAGGTTAAGTGGAATTTAACTCTTGGATCACGATTTAAACATTAAATTTTAATCTTAAATATTACTCCCTCCGTCCCATTTTAAGTGTCCTAGTTTGACTGGTCAAATCTTTTTCTTTCAACTTTGACCGTAAATATCTTTGTTTGTGTTATATATTAGTTGATGAAAGTTATATCAATGAAAGTACATTTAAAACTCAATCATTTTTTATATATATTATCAAGTGTTATATAACACAAAAAAAAATATTTACAGTCAAAGCTAAAAGAAAATGACTCAAAAAATCTAATTAGGACACTTAATATAGGACGGAGGGAGAATTTTAATCCAATAGTTAAAATTGATCTAATTCTTTTTAATATAATAAAAATATGAGTTTTTAAAGCACATTAACTATATCTTTGAGTTTGTATTTATCATTTTTCTTTAATTTAATTATTATAAAATATCAATCAAGTGTCACATATATTAATTGTAACACACATTTGAATATAACTAGTGTTATACCCGGCCGTTGGCCGGGGATAACAACCGAACATAGACTTGAATGCGGGTAATTAATTCTAACATGTCAACCGTTACCATTAGACAAAAAAACACATCGTTAAACAATACACCGTTAATCTTAGAACATAAAACTTTGATAGCGAAATAAAAAAGCAATGTTCTTGGAAGATAAAAAAAACTTTGATGGTGAAAATAAAAAAAGACTAAAATTGTATCATCATGAATCATCAAACATGAAAAATAAATAACCCAAGAAGTCAAACTAACATCTACATAACACGTTAGCTTAAAAAAACTAAAATAAAAATAGAAAAAGAAATTAAATAAAACTAAGCAGGCAGACAGACTGCTGAACCAGCTGCCAACCAGCCACCACCCTAAAAAAATGAAACATAAATAACACAAGAAGTCAAACTAACATTTACATAACACGTTAACTTTAAAAACTTAAAATTAAAATTAAAAAAATAAAATAAAAATAAGCAGGCAGACAGACTGCTGAGTCAGCTGCCAACCAGCCTGCTTCACTATTCACACGAATTTAGTTTATATAATATATATATACATTACTGATTGTACTATATAAAACATTACGAAATTATATTATATACTAAATATTAATGCAAAACCAACAAGGAGTTAGCCTAGTAGTAAGGCAATCACTTGATAACCTTAAGGTCTCAGGTTCGATCCCCGCTTGGTACAAAAAATAATTCCTTTAAGGTACCCGTTACCAATGAAGCCTAGACCCACATGTGAAGTTTAAATACGCGGGTTCGATCCTTCAGGGTGCCCAGATCATGTGGGGATTAGGATGGAGGTATTGTACCGGCATCATATGCCTCATACGGGGTGAGTCGATGGGTATCCAATTGTGGTACTGGGTTAGGGTTTCCTCCATAACCCTTTTTTTATAATATTAATGCAAATGGGTGATGAATAGTAATTCGCCTACGTGGCGAGTTACTATTCGTCCACGATACATCTCAAACTATTATTTGGATTTCCTCGTACCGTTTTTCATTCGGGTTTTCAATTACGGGTTAATTATTGGTTTTTTGCATATTTTTCCCCTTGGATTTCCAACCAATATATTGCAACTTTTTCGTATATATGTCCCGTACCTTTATGTACCTTATATATAGTAACTCGCCTGCGTGGTGAGTTACGATTCGTCCACGTTGCACCCATACCATTAGGATTTTGCCCCATCGCATCCCGTTCGGGTTTTCAACTACGTGTTACTTATTAGTTTTTTGTACAACTTTTTTCCTTTTGGGTTTCCAACCAATATATTGCATCCCGTACCATTATGTACCACTATTCGGCTTTTCACACTTTTCTCCTTTAATATTTTCAACTTATATATTGAAACTTTCATTCAACATTTTTTTCTTCATTTCTTATTTTTGGTTTATTTCACATATAGGATATATGTATTCGTTACCATAAACTTTTGGAAGCATTTGTGGTATTGATTTAAGATAAATTGCTATTTCATATGCCAGTAGTTTTAGCTAACATATATAGTGACATATCATCAATAACAAAGCGTAATCACAATAATTAAACCTCGCAATGCGCAAAAAGAAGCTAATGTGATTTTGCACTTAAATAAATATATATTTAACAAACCTATTAAAGAAATAATGATTTTTAATTAAGCAGTTGAATGTTCAATGCAAATACACTAAAATAATGTAATTTTTTCAATACGACAATTGAAGCCCCGCAATGCGGGCCGGAATTTACTAGTTATTATTAGAGGAGTACATTCGTAATGTGATGGCTGTTAATTTTAAAGTCGTGTTTCTATATATTGGTGTAATGGTATTAATTAACTTTAACATAATCTAAATAATTTAGAATAACTTTTGATGAATAATGAAAAATATCATAATCTTATTATTGGAATTGTTTTCAGTTTTATAAAATTATCATTCCATTTTTAGAATTTCCATAGAAATATAGGATAAATTTATCTTTTGAGAGGAAAGAAATTTGAAATTGTTTCCATGCACTTTATAAGACTGTTTTGGAATTGTGTTATGTTGATATTATACAAAAAATCAAGGAGTTCTAGACTTCTAGTAAAGACTGTGTTCTCTGTTGATAACTGTCATATTGTATAGGTAGTAGGATTTGAGTGTTTAGTTTTTGACGTAGCAGACGTATTATGTTTGAGTTGAAGTATGAGTACCCGGGTATGTCCAACTAAGGCAGCCCAAGTATCTCATTTGTTATTAGTATATATTTTTAAACATTAATATAATTTAGATTTTGAATTTTTTTTTTTTTATCTTTTGACATAAATAAAAATATGACAGTCATATTGTCTTACACAGGTTAATTTTTTTTATAACATCCATTACAAAATAGTTTACATGTTAATTTAAACAAATGTAGTTATTTTTACCTTTTTAAATATTGTTTTTATTGATATTTAATAATTTCTTTGCTTATGAACATATGAAAAAAGTCCGTAATAATTTTGGTTTAACAATTTATCTATATTGTTATATAAAAATTATAATCTCATGTTGAAAGTTAAAAATAATACGAGTAGAACACACAAATTTACCTAAATACTCTTAATGAATTAAATCAACATTAATTTAAATTACATCATGAGTTCTTTAAATATAAAATATCTCTATTACTCCATTTAAATCATATATGTTATGTTCTTGAGTTTCTTTATGGTAAAAAAAAAAAGGGAATACAAAAGATTATAAAATAAGTTGTGTTCTTTAGTTTAATTTAAAGATCAAAATGTGAAGTTTACATCATATAGTTATATGATGTTCCCCGTCACAAACCTTGAATTCAGGAGAGGTTGTTTAACATGTGTAAAAATTGGTATGAGTGTAACACTATGATGTTAACATCATATAACATTTTCCTGAAATAAAATGAAATGATAGCCTCTTTGGAAATGAAAGAATTTTTTTAGTTGATTTTGTTTAAAAAAGTTCTTCCTTATTTTTGGGATGATTTGAAACGAATAAAATACTATCACCTACAACATTTAACACCGTCAACAACATCACCTTTTGTCGCCGTCATCATACCGCCGTCTCATTACGCGAGTACCTTGTTAATTCCTTAATCTACTGGAAATTTATAAAAGTCTCTTATTAAAAGAAAAATAATGGTTGTTCAAAAATATATTATATAGATAGAGCTATGATATGTGTAGTACTGTGTTTAAATGTTGTTAAAAAAAAAAGTACTGTTTCTTAGTTACATTTGTTATCCGGTTATTGGGACATTGAAAGTAAAAAGGAAATCAATGGCGGTGGCGGCGAAGAAACCCTCAATCCTTGAAGAGCTTAAAAATGGCGTGTTCCACTTTGAAATCGTATCATCATCTTCACCTCTTACTTCAATTGCCACTTGTCATCAGAGGAGCAGCAGCAGCTCTCTTTTACCCTCCAACCGATTCTTTGCTCGAATTGGAACACAACAACAACTGTATGCATTCCTCTTCAATTCGAACATACTTTTTTATTATTATTATTATTTGTATATTTATTAAATATATTGTTATAAAGTTAGTTTCATTTATGTAATAATTAGGGAAGTAACTTCACCAGCATTGAGAAAAGTTGAGAGCTTTAAGGTCCACAGGGTTACCGGTGATGGTCGTTGTATGTTTCGTGCTCTGGTATCATTCCTGTATCCTTTTTTTCATTTTTTATTACACAATTTTTTTTTAGAATTTATATTATATAATTGATTATATATATATATATATATATATATATATATGTGTGTGTGTGTGTGTGTGTGTGTGTGTGTGTGTGTGTTGAGTGAAGAAGTATAAAAGATCTTATTCTTAGTCCTCGACAAGAAAGAGATAATGCAGGTTCTTTCTTATGCTATCTGTTTCTTTCATAAAGACCTATCAAGCTTTTTGTGCCACAATTCGGACTGGTTTTTGGTTGTTAGTTACAACCGCAATTATTTACCAACAACGTAATCATGAAGATTAGATGCAATGCACCATTTATGTAAATAGGAAAATGTGATCCATGATCTTTCCAAGTTCCAGTACTGCCAACTTTTATTTTGCATTTTCTTTTCTGTTGTTAAATCTTACAACTTTTGCCAAAATGTATCATGAGATTTTGTTGGGTCCTTATGTTGTAGACGAACTGCGGATGGCAATAAAAGAGGTGTTATGTGACAATGACAAAGAAAGACATCAGTATGAAGAAGCTTTAATAGCAATTACTGTTGACGAGCCCTTAAAACGGTTAGATTTTTGGATATGGTGATTCTAATCACTTTCAAGGCTATTAAACATTGTAATCAGTCCGTAATATGATTTAGTCCATGCTTGTAGTTATTGTCAACGCATTGCACGGCCAGATTTTTGGGGAGGAGAGTCGGAACTACTGGTTAGTATTTCAATCAATATATTCTATCAATTAAAATGACTCGATTTAAAACCTTGTTTGTGCATTATATAGTGGGTTAACCGAAAAGAGTAGGAATAAGTTTTATGTATAAGCGGAGGGCTTAATGGTAGTTATGTCCAAGTTTATTGGGTTGATCAGTTACTTTCTAGCTTTCCTTTGCTAGTTTGTTTATTTAGTTGCTTGATAATCATGCTTGCTTTTTAATGTTTGTTTTGCTCAATTTCCAAGTAATTATGTTCTTCTATCGTCCTACTGTCGTACTTCTTTATGCAGAACTGGAGGTGGTAAAATGGGTGAGGTGGTTGGGTTGGGTAACCATGTGGAATTGGGTAGAATGGGTTTACCTGAAACATTTATTTGTCAAAAAGTGAGTTTTTTGGCCTTAATAGTTGTTGTGTTTTATGATCAAGAAATTTATATGCTTTTGCTAGTATTTTGTAATACATAATTTTTTTAACATAATGATTTACGAGCTTTTATTCTTACAATAAAATGTGGGCGAGTTACCAGATGTCCTGTTTGAGATAAAAGAGAATTCGGTTCGAGTCACAAGAGGCATGGCTGAATAACCTTTTTTATTAGGCAACATCGTAGTTCAGTTGGACTACGAACGATAACTGTTGCCAACCAAAGTACCCAACATATATGCTGTTATGCCTTTTGCTTTTAACCAATAAAAAAGTTAGATGATAGATGCTGTACTCGTCTTTGAGATGATGGGGTACTTTTGTGTACTCTTAATTCATCTTCTAATTTCATCTGTTTCATCCCATGTGCTGATGGCTTTACATGCTATCCGCAGGTATTGTCGAAGTTATGTCGCCAACCAATTGTGGTCTATATACCTGAGCATGAGGTACCAGTCATTGTTTAAAAGAAATTTGGATGGGTAGTTTCAAGGGGGTTTCTTTTGGCAAGGCAAATATTTACACTATTACCACAGATTTGTCCCAAGCAGGACTAGAACCCACAACCTCTAGGTTGTTGGGTCTCCTAGATAACCACTACCCCAAGACCCTTTCTTTGATCATTTTGAAGTTTTTAACCAGTTTTATTAGTTCATCCTTCTCTGGCATCTCTAGGAGACAATGTCTGTTTGCCCCCAAAACCAGCTGGAAATAATATATAGATGTTGTGCTATTAATGGCAGGGGGTGCAAAATTGGGCTGGTTGGGCAGGTTGGGAATTTTGTTATGCTAGTTGTCATTGGCCAGGCCTAGTCGGACCGTGAACACTTCCTGTCTATTCTTCTAAGTTTCTTTAAAAATAATCTGTGCTAAACATGATTAGATAAGCATATTATCACAAAAACAATCTAACGGCAACACTTTTGACGACTTTTGACCTGTTCGTTAACTACCTTCTAATAAAAGTTGTTTTTTAAAATTTAAATAATGACATCTCGACTCATTTTCTACTAGGGATGGTTTTCGGTACGGAACCATACCGAACCGTACCGAAACCGAATAGTACCGAAACCGAATTCAACCCAAATTGAGAACCGAATACCGTACCGATTACATGGGTACGGTATTTCGGTTTTATCCCGATTAGTACCGAATTTTCACAAATTTCTTTTTTTCAATTTAACTTTGACTCGGGGCCGGCTATTGGGTGGTGCATAGGGTGCTAAAGGGCCAGGCCCACCTCTTTTGGGGGCCCACATTTTTAATAAAATTTGTTAGAAAATCTATGAATTAGTGACTAAAATAGATACGTGGACTAGTGTAAACCATTAAAAGAAATAAAAGCCTATATTTTGGACTTCTAACCTGACAATCTTTCTGTCCATGTTTCCAAATATGACCAATTGACAATTCATGTCATGTATATTATATAAAAATATCACCTGACATCCCTCCTTTGAAGCCGTGTCCTACCCTTTTGGTTTTTCATTCCTAAATATTTACAGTTTATAGTTTATTGTTTAATTGTTTACTAATTTAGGGGTAAGATATAGCTTAGTTATATTTGGCTAATTAATATTTGAAGAGCTTAATATTATTGTCGAAAACATTTATCGTCGTAATATTATGCTATTATATTTTTATTATTGATTCGCTATATTAGAAGTCCACTTTTTTTTCGAGCCAGACCTCGGAAATTTTTTTTATCCTCGAAGACGGCACTGCTTTGACTCGTTTTATTATTTAACTACCCAAATTAGTTTGTATACAGAAACAACAGAGTCCAACTAATGTCTAATACCATGCTCATTGCATCCCCATATTCCTTGGGGAAAAGTCAAACTAGGAAATACATAAGGCATGTAAGCTATTTCGAGCCATGATGGTGGAATACAATATATAAATAGTTAAAGTGACTTTATGAAAAATACATGATGAGAAAATACAATGAATAATAGATAACCACCATGGCACATTGGCCTAGCAGTCATTTGTTGGCTAAGGATCCAAAAATCAGAGCATAATTCAAAATATATTTCAATAGTGATTACTTGTTGAGATGTTTAATCTTGTGGGAAGCATGTTACGGTTAAGCCTCACTGAGTTTATATTGTATTTGATAGGAACGATTTATTCCATCTTTTTTAGGGGGTGAACAGTCTAGCTAGATGTGGATGGGTACTTGCAAATAACTAGTTGCCAATTTCTTCTTAAAGTCGGTTCCAATTTCGGTTTTACCAGTACCGAACCGGTACCGAACCGATTGGTACCGATACCGAAAATGACTCAAATTAAATACCGAAACCGAATCCCCATCGGTACCGAATTTTGGTACCGGTACCGGTTCGGTTTCGGGATTCCGGTCTTTTCGCTCATCCCTATTTTCTACCCACCTGTCTTATCTCCTCCACCGAACTAATAAAATGATATAACCAATTTACCCTTAATTAATAGGGATAAGTGTTTCTAACCAGGGTGAATCCCTTTTACCCAAAAATAGGGAGAAGCGTCTCAAAATGTAGTCAACTATGCACATTTGTCTATATTGTGGAAAAAAAAAAGGTAATGGAGGGAGGATCGAACCCGCGTATTTAAACTTCACATGTGAGCCTAGGCTTCATTGGTAACGGGTACCTTAAAAGAATTATTTTTTGTGCCAAGCGGGGATCGAATCTGAGACCTTAAGGTCACCAAGTGTTTTCCTTAACACTAGGCTAACTCCTTGGTCATTTGTCTATATTGTGTATCCAACTAAATTTTGTCTATTGTATATAGTTATACCCAACTTTGAAATAATATAAATTGCATGTACTTGGTTATGCGTGCCATATATATAAGCTGATATGTCCAAAGCCACGTTATCGGTTTCCAAGCTTTTGATACGGAGAGTTAAATACATGCAATAGACAAAATTTTAGTTGGATAACACAATAGACTTTTGTGCATAGGTGACTACATTTCCAAACACTTATCTCTAATTCATAAGCAGTATGTTCATGTGTGTTGAGAAAATGTGTCTAAACATCAATTCTAGCCGATAAGTGGGGACGGGTGTGCTAAAAGTGACTTGAACTTATTGCACAACGGGAGAAAACATAAATTTTACTGTGGAGTGTGAAAAAAGATTTTACTTTTGAAACCATCTACTTTGATATATCGAAAGTCTTGTAATAATTGGTTAATTTCAGCACTCGGGAGTTGGCAATGGATATGGTTTTATACCAATTGCTGAGTATGGAGCCGACTTCGGCAAGGGTTCAAGAAAAGAAAAGGCCAAGAAAGCTGTGAGGCTTTTGTACAGTGGAAGAAATCATTATGATCTCCTTGTATAGTTTTACTGCATCTATTTGCAGTTGTAGTAGTTTCTAACTTTTGCCAAGTGTAGAAGTTGAATAGCAATTTACTCGGTTTATGTTTAGCAAGTAAAATTAGTATTTTTGACATCATTCACAGTAAAGTTTCAAAATGTTTTTTTTTTTTTTAATCATGCATGCCACAAGATAACGTACGTTAATACTTCGTATGTATGAAATGCTTTGTGAGAAATGAAACATATATGTACCTTTATATTAGTACAGTACTATACAGATCTTGTAGTCATGGGTTAAGCCTAGGGCTAATCCACCCTCATTTTGTAACCACTTATGTTCAAGTATCAATACATTATATTTAGGATTTTGCTATTAGTTTGCATAAAAATATGTATTTTTTTATCATAAAAAAATTTGGGGTAAGCTTTTAATTTTTGATACGGAAAGTACATTTTTTTATTATTATGCTTGTAAGAAAAATCCACATTTTATTCTTTAAAAAAAAAATTAAACTTGAAACTAGTTTTTAAAAAACAGCGGTAATTGTTGAAGGAAGGAGAGAATGGTATTAAAGACTTTTGTACAGGGAGGGAAAGAACGTCTTTTTCTTCAACTTCCATCATCATTTTTTATTTAGTACTTTATCTAAAAAAAAAAAAGTAAGGCCAAACAGACCCATTGTTTTTGGCTTTTTTGTTCTTTTAGGCTGGATTTCAATCCATCCATCACTACCCTACAACTTACTATCACACACACACAAAAGGTTGTTAATATATACTTCTTTAAACAGATAATCATTTCTTTCTTTGATTTACTTTGTGACTTGTGAATCAAATTTAAGATCTTTGATTGTTTTGCAGAATCTTGTTGATGACTTCATCACATGGGTTATTGTTCAACAGAAAATCAAGTGTTCATCAGATTCTTGGAGCTGGACTTTGTAAGTTTATGAACTCTATTTTTTCCTTTCTTATCTTTCTTTCTGTCACTTGAGTTTTTGCTGTACATATATTAGATTTAAATTCATGTTATTGATGGATCAAGATCTCACTTTGATTTGATCATCAACAATGTTATCGTTTGGGAACAAAAGTCAAAAGAAGCAAAAAAAAAAGGTCTACTTTTTGACTTTCCGCTTGTTTTCAAGTTCTGTTTTGGCATCACTTCTTTATTGTTTGATCATAATTTTGATAGGTATGTTGATTTAGGTGGTATATAGAAAAGAATAGTGTATCTCATGTTTGTATTTAGTAAGTAATCGGGTTGAGTTAAAAGATCAAATATAGCAGAACATCACTTTGATTCAATCGACAATCGTATTTTACTCGTATTACATTTCCATTCATGGGTTGTAGTTGTAACGTGTCAAGATTATATTTTGATCATTTTACTTGTCCCTGATCCTCATTTTGATCTTGGAGAACTTCGGGCATGTGTTTCTCCTGAAAACACGTCGGGGGTATTTGGACAAGGGATTACTCGAGATACTTTATGATAGTGTTTGAATGTGCTTTGTTAATTTAAAATATAACCATCAGTGATGATGGGGTTAATTGTTAAGTGGTTAGCAAGTTATAATTACTAAGGATGGGAAGTTCTCGGATTGGGCTAATACAAAAGTATGTATATAGGTGATTTTATTCCACAAATTGATAGTCTTTTGGCTGCAAAGCATATGAAAAATCAATAATACGTCCCTTGACTAATTATGATGGCTTTTAATATACATATGTAAACACAGCATTAGAGATTTGAACAAAATATGATTCACTAGTTTAATTTTGTTTTGGTGATAAATTTATAAAAGTATGCATACTAATCCATTGTATCTGTGTTGTACTAATTGAAATCTTATATACATCTGATCAGTTGCAGATGTGATTCTATGGAGGCAAAAAAATGTTACGCTGATGATACTGATACTTTCTTTAGCTTCTTGGCTGATGTTTGAAAGATCCAATTACACGTTATTATCTTACATCTCCAATGTTCTCTTACTCCTACTTACAATTCTTTTTCTTTGGGCCAAATCGGCACAACTTCTCAATAGGTAAGACAGTATATATCCTGTCTTCAGGGTCCAATGATTTACCCTTTGCAGGTCAAACAGCCCAATTTTCAATTCAAAAAAATGAGATGAACCTGAGAAAGTTAACATCTTTATCAAAACTTCATTGGGAATGCTACAAAGGATTACATATATACATATCTTTATATATTAACAATAAAATTCTTATCCAAACACAAGTTAAAATTAGTCTTTTTGACTTCGACTTGGAGACAGTTATAGTGTACACTTCTTTTGTGAAGATTTGATTCAAATAATCTCTGTAAACATGATGCTCAACAGACCCACACCACCAATTCCACACTTGCAGCTTTCAGAAGAAAACGTAAATGAGGCTGCAACTCTGATCCGTGAGAGAATAAACACGATGCTGTCTGCATCATATGACATTGCACTTGGTAAAGATCCGAAAATGTATGCTAGAGTGGCGGCATATTTGGTTCTGATCTCCATCATTGGAAGCCTAACTGATTTCCGTACATTATGCTACACAGGTAAGCTTTCCTAACAAATCTAAGTGGCAATTTCAACCCATTTATTTGTGAAAGGGTTTTTGGTTTTTAGTTGGTTGATGACAGTTCAAATAGTTTTTACTTGCTAGCGGGTCAAAAGTTGACCAAGTGTATTTTTTTTTCTCATACAAGTAAACAACTTTTATAGCATTGTGCCTAAGAAGTTGGATTGTTATTTTAATACTATATTTTAGTGGCCTTTCGGAAAGGAAAAAGAAAACTTTAGTGATGATATAGAACACGTTCATTACTTATATAGAGATAAAAAATAAAATCTGGACACAGGCGTTTTCAGGTCAACCCAACCCGAAATGTACAAACTTAGCCATTTTGACTCGTTACCAGCCCATCAAACCCACCCATCTTGCCACCTCTACTTATATGCATAGAGATCATCCATGTATTGAGCTAACTTGGTAATTCTATAATTTGACAGGCGTTGTAGTTGTTCTTACGGTTCCAGTAGCATATGAGAGATATGAAGAACATGTTGATTCAAGTATAAAGGAGGGAAATATGAAGTTGAAGCAGTTGTATAGAAGAGTTGATGAGGAATGTATAAAGAAAGTAAGGAAGTGGATTTTGGAGAAGTATAAACTGAGTTGACCAATTTACTTTCTTTTTGGTGTTATCTACTTGTAATTATCTTCTTTACGTGGAGATAATAAAGGTTTTGGTTGCAAATATGTTTACGAATACAAGTTGAGAAATGAAGTATTATAATCTTTTTGATTTGAGACAACAATTGCTTATAAAATTAAAAGGTAGGCAAATTGCTATAGAAACAAGTAACACACATTCCATTTATTTTTTATTTAGTCAAATGGGCTTTTAGTAATTGTTCCTCTGTAATTATCAAAACAGATTGTTTTGTAACTTTAAACAAGCGAACAAAAAAAAATAAAAATGCATAAACTTGACAAAGCAGAATACTTGTAAATGCTCTTGAACTATATACAAAACATGGAGTTTATAAGATTGGATTGTTTTAACAATTTGTGTAATCAAACTAATAGTTAGTATTTAGAGTTAAGTACTTTTTTCGTCCCTGTGGTTTCTCGTTTGTTCACTTTTCATCCTCGCCGTTATCTTTTGGCTAAAATCATCCTTGTGGTTGTATTTTCGTCCTTGCCTCCGTTAACCCCCCACGTGCAAGTCACGTGAGGGGTAGTTATGTCTTTTGGCACCTGCCTGTACTCGTGCAAATCACGTGCAACGACATATAAAACCCCACCCACCCCCATTTTTCCCCAATTTCAGTATAATCATCCCTGTGGTTGTTACGATGAAGAACAACACTAAAAATAGTCAAATCATCCCTGTGGTTTTTACGATGAAGAAAAACAACAATAAAAATAGTCAAATCCCATCACATTACTTCACCACCAACAAAACACCTGCAAAATGGTTGAGGAGAACCATGGATGTCATCGGTATGCAAAATGGTTAGTATATTTTTAGGGTTTTTTTTATTTTTCTATTTTAATTTATTAATTTAATTTAATAATTATCATTTTTTTATGTTGTTTACAGATGATTACGAAGGGTTGCTAAGCTTAAACGTTCATCATGGTGGTAAGTTCATCACAAACCCTAAAAGACAATATGTAGATGGAAAGGTTGATTCTTTTGATTTTATTGATGTAGAATCTTTTTGTTTGAATGACATGAATGAAATTATGAGGGAGATTGGTTATAAACATGGGTTATGTTATTTTCATTACTTAGTACCTGAAAGCAATTTAGATGATGGGCTTAGGGCATTAGTATGTGACATGCATATTGAAACAATGAAAAAATATGCTCCTAAGTATAAACAAATTGAGGTTTTTGTGGAACATGGTTCTGGGTTATCTATTGACCAAATTAGGGAGAAAACTCCTGAGCTTGAGAATGAACCAATTAGGGAGAATGTGGATAGTTTAGAAGAAACAGAGACTGTAGAAGTGACTGAGGATAATGAAACAGATGGTGAAGAAGAGAGTCAAAGTAGGTCAGAGGGAGATGATAGTGAGGATGTTGACTTTGAACCAGATAAAGAGAGGGATGTTGGGGATGATGAGGACAGTATACCACTTGAGAAGGAACCAGTTAATGATGTTGAGGTTAACATGAATGACTTTCAGTTTAACTTAGAACCAGAAGGCATGCAAGAACTAGAAGGTATGCAAGAACCAGAAGTTATGCAAGAACCAATAGGTATGCAAGAACCAGTAATTCAGAAAGAACCAGTAGGTATGCAAGCATCTAAAGCAGTTGAATTTACACCACATATAAATAAACTGAATGTAAGTGAAGAGATGTTAGGCATTGACTTTGATGACTTTGATAGTGGGCCTGATGATGACACCATAGAAGGACTAAGGAAGAAGCAGTTAAAACTGTTTAGGAGAAACAACCAAGTGAAGGCAATGGCTCAAAACCAGTTTGTTAAGAGCAAGTTTTATGTAAGTCAAGTGTTTGGGTCAAAACTGCCTGTGAAAGAAATGGTCAAGAATCATGCCATTGAAACTAGGAGGGACATTAGATTTGTGAAAGATGACAATGAAAGGGTCAGGGCAAGATGTTTTGGGACTGTTCCTGAACCTAAGCCAAAATACACAAAGGCTAAGGTTGTTTTAGAGAAACAGCATTTATCTTCACCAGAAAGAAGAAAACAGAGCAATGAAGAGGATGTTGAGGGTGTTAAGGGTGTGCATGACAAAGGAAAGGGTGTGAAGGGTCTGCATGACAAAGGAAAGGATGTTGAGGGTCAAAAGGGTAGTAAATCAAAAGGTAAGGGGGTTGTTGGGGATGTTGGGGACTGTGAGAGAGAATCTGGACCAGAAAAAAAAGTCAAAAAGGTGGAAAACCCCACATGCCCATGGACTTTGTTTGTTTCCAAGAGAAAGGATGAAAATAGGTGGATGGTTAAGACATTAATTGAAGAACATAAATGTCTACAACTAAGAACACTTAGGCAGTGTAATTCAACTTTCATCATGAATCAGATAATTGGAACAGTTGATGCAGATCCAAAAATCAAAGGAGCTGCAATTCAGGATATTATCTCAAAAAGGTGACTTCTTAATTGTTTATTTACTTGTTAATTTATTTAGTTGGTTATTTACTTGTGAATTAATTTGTGAATTAATTATAGGTATGAATTGGGAGTGAAAAGGTTGATTGCTTCTAGGGCAAAGAGTAGAGCAAAGAAACTGCTTGAAGGAGATTACAGCCAACAGTATGCAAGGTTGAGAGATTACTGTTTGGAGTTGCAGCAGAGAAACCCAAACACAACAATCAGAATTGGGACAAATGGAGAAGCAAACCCTAATTCAGAAACAAGACAGTTCAAGAGGATTTATATCTGCTTGGGGCCATTAAAAGAAGGATTCAAGGCTTGTAGGGGAGAACTGCTAGGATTTGATGGAGCCTTTATGAAAGGACCATATCCAGGACAAGTTCTAACTGCAGTTGGGGTAGATCCTAACAATGGAATCTATCCCCTTGCATATGCTATAGTTGAGACAGAATGCTTTGATTCATGGAGATGGTTCCTAGTTTGCTTGGGAGAAGACCTAGATCTATCTCCACAGAGTAATTTCACTTTCATGTCAGATAGGCAGAAGGGTTTGGTACCAGCAATTGCAAAAGTGTTTCCAGTGGCTGAACATAGATTTTGCTTAAGGCATATCTATGTAAACATGAGTAGGACTTTCAGGGGTGAAATCATAAGAGATTTGCTATGGAAGTGTGCAACCAAAACTACTGAGCAGGAATTTGAAGCTGCAATGGAGGAGTTGAGACAGCAAAATGATGGTGCTTACAACTATTTGAAGGCAATACCTCCCAAACACTGGAGCATGGCACATTTTTCTGGTATGCAATGTATACTTTTACTATTCCATTCATCTATATTTTAGTTTTAAGCTTAAATATCATAACTACATATTTAATACAGGGAGGGCACATTGTGATATACTATTGAACAATATTTGTGAGAGTTTCAATAGTAAGTTGGTTGAGGGCAGGGAGAAACCAATAATTAGTTGCCTAGAGTATATTAGGGAGTATCTCATGAAAAGGATTGTGATTGTTCAAAAGATAATTGATACACAGAAGGGTCCATTGACACCTACAGCTTCTGTATTATTTGAGTCCATTAAGAAAGCTGCAAACCATTGTACTGCTTTGTGGAATGGATCACATAGATTCCAAGTTAAGGATTCATACACAGATCAGTGTGTAGTTGATATTCAGGAGAGGACATGTAGTTGTAGAAAGTGGCAGTTGACTGGTATGCCCTGCAAGCATGCAGTTTGTGGTATTTGGAATGCTAGAGATAATTCTGTGCATGACACAATAGTGGAGGATTGGGTTGATCCATGCTATAGGTTAGATACATGGAAAGAGGTTTATAGTTTTAAGGTGGAGCCTGTCACTGGATCTTCTTCATGGCCAAAGAATACTTGTCCAACTAGGCTTCTCCCTCCTGCTCATAAGACTCAAGTTGGCAGACCTAAGAAACTAAGAAGGAAGAGTGTCATGGAACTAGATAAGGAAAAATGGTTAAAAATGGTAAGCTTACAAGGACTGGGAAGACTGTTACTTGTTCAAAGTGTAAGAACAAGGGACACAATAGAAGGCAGTGCAAGGGTCAACAACAAAGTCAGACTCAAACTCAAGCAAGTCAATCCAAGAAAGGGGTGAAGAGAAAAAATGTTGTTGGTGAGCCAAGCAACTCTGGTGCAGGTGTTAAGAGATCAAGAAAACCTGGTGGTGCAAGTCAAAATGCAAGTCAATCTGCAAGTCAACCAGTGGGAAACTTGTAAACTTGTTTCAATTTGGTTGTAATGTTCTATGTTTCAGACAATTAGCTTATCTTTTAATCAGCTTTGTAATGTTCTATGTTTCAGACAATGCACTTTCTATTATGCTTTTGGCACTTTGGTATCTTCTAAATTGTAACCTTGTATTTTGGCACTTTGGTATGTAATTTCAATTGGTATGTAATTTGAATGGTTGTATTGCACTTTGTTCACTGCTGCTTCATGTAAATATTAGACATAATTTACTGCATTTTGGTATGTAATTTCAATACTTATATTCCATTCATCTTGCATATTACAATACAAATATTGTTCCGGGATTAACTTGTGAACCAAGAACAATGAACCAAAATATAATCCATCTACCTAAACCAACCGAATTAACTTGTATACAACCAAAAACATATGAAAAATACCCAGCTAAGAATCAAACACTTCTTCGACTACTATCTACCTAAACCAACCGAATTTAACTTGTACACAACCAAAAACATTTGAAAAATACCAGCTAAGAATCAAACACTAACAGGAAAAACAAGAACACTGAACCATAACTTATATTCCATTCATCTTGCATATTACAATACAAATATTGTTCCGGGATTAACTTGTGAACCAAGAACAATGAACCAAAATATAATCCATCTACCTAAACCAACCGAATTAACTTGTACACAACCAAAAACATATGAAAAATACCCAGCTAAGAATCAAACACTTCTTCAACTTCTATCTACCTAAACCAACCGAATTAACTTGTACACAACCAAAAACATATGAAAAATACCCAGCTAAGAATCAAACACTTCTTCAACTTCTTTACTTGGCATTTTTTTCCTTCAAATTTCCTCCATAGTGTTCTTAGCTCTTAGCAATCCAGGTATAATGTCCATAGATCTTGTACACATTGGTGGATCAACCCACCCAAAAAAGCCACAATTATTAGATCCCTGTTAAAATAAACAGTTGATTTCCAAGAAAATAACAAAATCAAAATGCTAAAAATTAGGGTTTTTGATTACTTACAATACGTGGACAACAGTAAAATCGACGACCTGGGTTCCTTGTAGTCCATGATGTTCGAATGATTGAAGCCCTCCCACACGCACAGTGAACAACCATATGTGATTATGATTTGATGAATGGGAGAGAAAGAAGAGATTGGGAAAATCGATTTTTAATTTGTCTGGAAAATGAGATCAATTCGTTTTTTAGGGATATATAAGTAAAATGTTTAAAGGGAATTCCAAAATTGCCCTCACGTGAATGGCACGTGATAGGGCCAAACGGAAAGTTATAACGGCAAGGACGAAAATACAACCACAGGGATGATTTTAGCCAAAAGATAACGGCGAGGACGAAAAGTGAACAAACGAGAAACCACAGGGACGAAAAAAGTACTTAACTCTAGTATTTATTTCATAAAGAGCAAAACTACTAACAAGTATTTGATTTTTGAAAAAATTAAGTAAAAATAATACTAACTGCATTGAATTTCTTTTTAAGGTTGAAAGGTCTAGTAATTCTTTTTCTTTGTTTATTGAAATATCAAAAAAAGAATTATCTAAGCTTTAGACATTGAGTAAAATAAAGATTTATTCATCACTGTATATTATATGTCATGTTAACTGATGTAATGTAATATACTTATAGATAAGGTAAATACAATCTGCAAGGCCAAAAACCAAAATGGCACACAGTTAAAAGAAACCCCTTTTCAAGTTCCCACATCGCTGTTGAAAGGAAAAAATAGGCTGTTTAAAAAGAGGGAAAAGGGAAAGAAAGGCACGACCTTACTTGAACAGGATCTGTTCTATAGGCTCGTACCTCTGTATCCTTGATTCCTATCAAGACAGAAACCCATGTCTGGTTGATGAACCACGACCATGTTGCTAGAGCGTGATTAACCGAGCTTTCATGGTCTCGCACCATGGCTCTGTAGAGGATCGTTGCCAGCCCATCTTAATGGTCCTGGCATGGCTACATGGTTGTCTGACAGACACAACACCCTTTTTTGTTTCTTCTTCTCATCTCCTTTTCTGCACAAATCAGACCATGAGATTGGCATTTCTATTTCTACATTTCAGAGTACCTTATTGATGATCTTTTTATTTTGACCAGGTTTTTGTTGATGAACCACAACCAGATAGCCAAGTGTCATAACTCATAACTAACAGAGCTTCATCGTCTCGCCATGGCTCAGTATAGTAGACAATATTTTATCCCTCTTCATTACTGCCTTATTGCATATCCTTTTACTAATGTTTATTAATACTTGAAATGTGACATTTGTTGGTTCAGCGCTTAAGCTATGTATATGACTGAAGATGAAACTTAGAAAAAGATCACCCGAGCTTAAGTTATGTACATAATTAAACGAGTTACATGGAGTTGGCCATACATCAAAGTACAACAGATGGCAGAAACACAATCAATTCTCACATCAAACAACCACACAAATATAATATCACGATTTCACGAGTCATTTTTGAAGAGGGGGTTTCACACTAACAAAGACGGTTCTTTGATTATTTCTCACAAAACATCTAACATATTACTGCCAATACCTAGAAAAAAAAAATCAGTGTCCATCATACATGTATATCATTTTTGTATATTCTTGAAAAATGAAATACAACATGTGTCGATATAGTAAAAGAAAATATGACAGAACTCAACCAACATGCAAAAACTAGCCAAAATCATAGATGTATAAGAGAAAAGCCAAAAGCATGGGAACAGAGGATCGTCTATGATTATATTAATAAGACGGTTATATAGTCTCAAATAGTCAACAAGATATCAACTCAAACAGGTCTAACTATATTAATCTTGACCGTTTCCAAAGCCGTCACGCTTGTCTGGTTGCCACGAGTACCCTGGTGGGCCCTGTCCATGATGACTTGAATCACCACCACCATAGAAATTCCCTGGCATTTGAGCAAATGGCGGAGGTAGAGGCGGTGGTGGTGGCGGGAGTGATGGGTTAGCAGTTCCCCCTTGTGGAATGTTTGATGGTGGACCTCCTTGAAAGAAACCACCTTGATTCATCATCATAGAAGGGTCAAACAGCGCACCATTTGGTCCAACATTCCAAGGTTGAGGATAACCGAGCAACGACCCTTGTTCCACACCTGCTTCTGAAGCCTGTTGACCGGGATAGAGGGGTTGGCCAAATGATCCAGGGCCCATCACATGTGGGTTCACAGGTACTACAAAATTGGGAGGCTGGAGTGTGTTCATAGAGTACTCAAAATTCTGTTGCTGAATTTGCATTGGTGTTGGCCCATCAAAACCATGGGGCGGGTTAGGATTTGGCTGAATGAGTGGTCTAACAGGGGGTTGGGGACGAGGTGTTCGGTCTTCACCATCTTGGACTGGTCTTGGAGTTGGGGCTTGAACAGTTGAATCAGAAGTTGTGGGTTTCTTGGTGCTTGCAGCTTCTGACTCGTTTACATCTTTTTGAGGATTTGAATTAACGAGATCCGCATGGACCGCATGTACATGAGCCTCAAAGTCGGATTTCTTTAGGAAGGACTTTAGACAATGTGGTGCTGCACATATAAAGATGCCTTCCATCATTTTTATCGTCTGAATCTTCTGTATACGATCATCACACCTATGTCATATATAAAGGCAAACATGTAAAAGATCATTGCTGCTTGTCTATAACAAAACAAATCATAATAATAGCTTAATTCATTCTTACAGATAGCACAAAGAGTCACTCCTAGCGCAATCCAGGCAAAAAGCATGCTCACAGGGAATCTGCAACAACCAAAAAGCTGTCAGTGAATCAAGACAACAATATATACAAAACATAATACTCATAACATTTAAAAGGTTGCATGGCTTACAAAATAACAGACAACATATAAATCACGGGTTTAATCGCACAAATTTCCTTAGGGGAGGGTGATATAACGGGTGATTTTTGGCTAACAAGTCAAAATGGGTCAGGTGATTAACCCACACAATATTCATTCAAGTTGGTTTTTTCAATTCCGATACATAACTTGTGTGTTAGATATCATTACAATACTATATTAGCTTTTAAACTTAAGGATTTTGATTTTCATGAATGAGGGGAGGACTGGGGAAGTTCTTTGCAAGATTCTTAAAGAGAATGTTAGGAATAAGATGTTATCCTTAAGAGTCAAGAGTTCCAAAAATGTGATTAGTACGTCTGCGAAATGGAATCTGGGTAAGAACACTTTGATCGCCATCTAAAATGGTTTGGCAGTGATGGATTCTGTTTTGTTTGAAGTTATGATTAGTGTGATTTAGTAGGTTGTATCCATTAAAAATACACTTTGGATAAACTTCAACCTATTTAGTTCATTTGATCCGTTTCCCAGTTTAGCTGAACTTTTTATTTAACCTATTTGATCCTATGGTGATATTATAGACTTGACACTAGTAGAAAACAACCATATTAAGCATTTATGCTAGTATCAAATAACCAAGATATAGCAAAAAGTGACACGCCAGCTGGGAAATAGGTAAAATCTGAACGCTTCTACTTGTAACACAGAATAATACTAAAGCGATGAAAAGGAGCAGAATCCCTAACTATGGTGAATATACAGTATATAAAAAAAAACAGATCAACCAAGCCAACCTTTATTGTATCCAAGAGTAAACAACATAGCAACGGTAGAGAACATACCAAACGTCCGTAGATAGCAATGGGAAAATCACATTGAACACAGAAGTGGACACGTTCACCAAGCGGGCGGCGGGACCTACGACCAACAGTCTTAACAGGGGTAACACCATTAGCATAACCAAGACTCTTGGCAACAGGAAGCTCGGCAAGAACAAGATGATCTGGGCATGCAACCGTGACGGTCTCCCCAGAAGGGAGCTTGCCGGTTTCTGAAGCGGTCGCTTTGTTGCTAAGCCGAATCTGAAGCATGTTTTTTTACCTCTGGTGTAACTAAGTAACTCCTAACAGAAAGAATGCAAATACAAGGTATGTTAATACACCATAAACAGATAACCACACCATAACGAACTTCAGCTTGTTAGAGAAACAAGTGCTTGAGAGTGTATTAACATTTGAATCAAACAGTATGCAGTAGTTAATTAAAGCTATAATGTTGTTTTCTTTCTTTGTAATGAATAATACTCATAATAAAAAAATGCGTGAGTCTGATTTATCCTTTTTTGATACAGGGACATATATGGGTGCAGGAATTGGGTTTGGGTGTAAAATCGTAGGATTGATACAAATAATATCACTGTAAAATCGTGATTAATAATAAATTGGGGAAAGAGTAAACCCTAATAGCATTCAGTGCAGAATAGAATAGAACGCGTCTGATGATACAAACTATAATATAAATATATAATAGTGGGGTGCGAGGACTTACCGGGAAAAAAAGATAGAATTTTGTTTCTGCAAGTCAAAGTTATTATTGGGGATGACGGACGGAGAGGCCTTCCCTCCCACTGAGCCTTTTTACCGGCTGAGGGGTGAAATCATGTAATAAAATTTATAAACACGATCGTATGCAGTATAGTAAACTTGGTAAATCCGAGGTCGATCACAAGGACTAAGTAAGCATTGTTAAAATAAAGTAGTTCAAGTAAAAACAAGATGGATGCCTTTTAAATTATTGTTTTAAACAAAAACTCTCTTTTCGATTAAATTTACTAACTAATTGCAAAGTGACAATTCGGTCACAAAACCTCCATTTTTACTTGAACTACTTTATTTTAACAATTGCTTACTTAGTCCTTGTGATCGACCTCGGATTTACCAAGTTTACTATACTGCATACGATCGTGTTTATAAATTTTATTACATGATTTCACCCCTCAGCCGGTAAAAAGGCTCAGTGGGAGGGAAGGCCTCTCCGTCCGTCATCCCCAATAATAACTTTGACTTGCAGAAACAAAATTCTATCTTTTTTTCCCGGTAAGTCCTCGCACCCCACTATTATATATTTATATTATAGTTTGTATCATCAGACGCGTTCTATTCTATTCTGCACTGAATGCTATTAGGGTTTACTCTTTCCCCAATTTATTATTAATCACGATTTTACACCCAAACCCAATTCCTGCACCCATATATGTCCCTGTATCAAAAAAGGATAAATCAGACTCACGCATTTTTTTATTATGAGTATTATTCATTACAAAGAAAGAAAACAACATTATAGCTTTAATTAACTACTGCATACTGTTTGATTCAAATGTTAATACACTCTCAAGCACTTTCTGTACCCTCTATTTGATTTCCTAGCCAACAATACGTACTCATGAAGCACCTAAATCTCAAACACAAATTAAAAAAACAGTACTAATACAGTACAATAATCATAAAAAAAGAATCCATTTTATAAAAGCACCTATGTACATATACAACAAAGAAATACATATTTGATTGAAATCAGATTATAGAAAAGAATCATCCAAAAAAAAAGGAAGAACACACCTTCCTACAATCGGAGCGTTGGAAGCCCTTAAGGAATCTTCACATAGGTCAGAAGATCCCAAAATGATCAAAAACCCCAAATTCACGAAACCCTATTTTGGCAAAAGAATAGGGATCGACTGATTCAAGTGGAGACGTTAACCACCTATAGTATATAATAGATAAGAGGTTTTAGTGAAGCCAAAGTAGAAAAAGAGATAATGGAATAGACTATAGAAGTAAGTAGAAGAGAGGATGGAACAGAGAAGAAGATAGGTGGTGATGAGTTTAGAAAGCTGTAGAAGGCGGCTTATAATAATTGTATAAAGCAAGGGGTAAAAAGGTAATTTTAAGGTATAAGCCTCCCTTGATTGTTATATATAATTATAAAAGACATTTTAGATATATCAAATCATCTCTTAAGAAAACAGAAAGTTATCAAATTTTTACTGTTTTATTTTTGAGTTAATTTAATCTGTATCTTAATCTTAATTTTAATATATACTATAAGACAGTTGAACTAATGGCTTATTAACCAATCAAATCGTTCAATTTCATTAAATTGAGTCATCATTTAAATGAGAAATGCTAAAGCTACAAACAAATTACAAACAAAAGTTTACAAACTGACTTGTCAAATAGGATGGACCAATCAAAATAAAATTTTCTCTTTCATGTTTCTCTCTCCCTATTCTAGTGGTGACACATGAGTTTGTACAACTTTTGTTTGTAATTTGTTAGTAACTCTAGCATAAAAAATTAATAATCATTATCCAAATATATTATTATATTAGTATTTATATTAATATTTGTAGAAAAAATCTCATTAATTTACACTTTTTTGTTTTCCATCAATAATTTACACTTTTTAGCCCTGAATACTTATTTATATTTATTTTTAGCCATCAACTTGAGAGAATTTTTTTAAAAATTTTAATCATTTAACTAATTAAAAAAATCAACATATGAAATATTGTCTACAAAACATTATTTTCAAAACTAATGACTTATTAACCAATCAAATCGTTCAATTTCATCAAATTGACTCCCGCTTATGTCATCATTTAATTTATTATAAATTAAAAATTCTAATAATCATTATCCAAATATATTATTATATTAGTATTTATACGTTATCCCAAATACAATAACAAATGATAATATACAACATCCTTATCCTAAACACAATAGGAATCATAGAAAAAAAACATGATTTACAACAGAGAATTACTTGAATACTAAATCCAAATCAATATGAAATCCATTCAATATTCATTCTATCTCTCAATCAAAAAGGTACAAAACTTTCACCCTTTATATATTAGTTTTGCGTATTAATGTTTAAAGTAACAATTGTCACTCAAATCAAGAGTCCTAATTGTTATCAAAGAATATGAAAACAATCCTAATTGTTATGTAATTATCATAGGACAAGTGATTGATAACAAACCTATTCGTGTTACGGGCCCGCATCATGATCAAAGACATTTACTTGAATGTCAACTATAGGATCACAAGTATGTTTATATTTTAATTCTTAATTATCTTTCCTAATAATATCACATTATGAGTACAACTGGTTTCAAATAATTTTATAATAGATGTATTATTGTAGCATGTGCCTTGTGGAATGACTACGACAAACAATTCCATCAATATGTCTCAGTTAATAATGACAGTGACGAACCTGTGATTATTGTACTACAACTTGCAAAGTATAACACTTGGAACCGTATATCTTCAAAATTATAAACTTTTATGACTTAAATGTATGAAGATCTAATATTGATAATATCGTAAGGCTCGTGTCCAGTTTTGGACACGGATCTAAAATCTAGTATATAAGTAAAGAATAAACGTATAGGTTTATAGCTTCTTTTGTCACATTAAACTGAATCATATGGTTAAATATAAGAAAATTTTTAAAGATTGTGAGGGGAAAAATACCGACTATATGCTACTAGAAGAGTATTAGTTATTCTCTGTAATCTTTATCTTTAATACATTATAGATATTTAATATTATAAATATTATTATTCTTGTTGAATTTTATAAAATGTGGGAATACCAAAGGAAAATGATTAATCCTTCTAACTAAATAGCCTAAAAATTCTCCTAACTATGAGATGATGACATGTGGAAAAATCAAAGGGCAAGATTAAGAAAGAGAATTAGTGGATACCACATGTCATCTTCTTATAGTTTTAGAAAGATTTTAGGCTAACATTTAGGAGGATTTATCATTTTTCAATACGAAATTACCCTTACTGAATCTAGGTTGGAAAGAGTTATATAAAACTACATAAATGCCCTTAATAAATCAATTTACATCTTAAAGCTTAATCTATTAAAACGTCTCCATTATCATCTTTATCAATTACGTTTATATCAACTTACACAACTCAACGACTTCACCAACACAACCAATAGTCACCACCAATAGACCGTCGTCGGCATACTGCGGGGTATCTTGGTTAAAAGATGAAAGAAATAACAATAATGCTTACTTCATTGTATATCGATAGATCGTTTTATCTAAAAAATGTGTAGACTATCTCAATGTTAAAAACGCTTATCTTTAGATGCCACGTCATATCCTTTTAATACCTTTAAGTTATAAATCCTTCAAATCATTTAATTTTACTTGCAACCATACAAACATTCTTACATCTAAAAATACAAATATATATTAACTTTGGCTTCGTATTAGAGGTAATCTTAAATTCTTAATGGAAAAAATGGGAAAAACAAAAGCACTTTTTGTTTGTTGCGTAAAGAGAGAGAGATTATCCGGGTGGAGGAGGGAGGTGTTTTTTCCATACAACAAAAATACAGAAGAAACACACGAGTAACGCGTGTCGTTCCCTGATATAAATAACTTTTGTTGTTTTGTAAATTAATTGTGACTAATTAACAGTTAAAGCAGCAGTTAATTAAGAAGGCAGCTGCGTGGGTTGGTCAGTCAGTGGGTGCATTGCAAATTAAAGGGATTGAATCGAAAACCCTCTCACTCCTCCTCCGACTCCTCCTCCTAATAATAATAATAATAATATTATAAGGAGGAAATTGAAGAACAAAAAAGGAAGGGAAGGATGGTAGGAGGAGGAGGTGGGAACTCAAAATCATCGGAAATATCATTCGCCGGAACTTTTGCTAGCAGTGCTTTTGCTGCTTGTTTCGCTGAGGTCTGTCTGATCTCCCCTCTTTCCTTCCTTCCTTTTTTTTTTTCTTTTCTTTTATTAATAATAAAACTAATAATAATATCATTTGATTCATGATCGACTAATTAATTTGATCTTCACATAGGTTTTTGTTCATTCCTTCCTGCATTTATTTATTTATTTTCTTATGATTCTTTTTTTTTTTTCCTTCCAAATTTTATATTTATTCTTATAAATGTTGTTTTAAGTTTTGGGTGAAATGATAACATTTATACTTTAAATTGCTTTTCCTATAATTTAGCAGTGTGTTGTCGTTTGCTATATCTGATCTCTTATGGCTTGTCGTTGGCGTTGGTTTTGTTGACGTGCCAACTTATTTTCATAAAATCGGTCACGGTCACCTGATGTCAACATGTCAGGGACTTGCAATACCAATGAATTCAAATGTTTATATTTTATTCATATCAAAGCAACATTTAGACTAGGAAACATACATTAAATCCATTAATTCTTAAATTTATCAACTTGTGTCTTGTAATCAAGAGTCATTGAACTTCCTCTTTAAACAGATATATTTCATAGTATCATTGTTACCTTTCTTTTGGTTTTGTGTTTCTTTTTTGGAATTATGTACAAATTGAAATATACGGCATTACTATTATTTTGATTTCACGTTACATCTAGGGTTTACTGTATCTCTATTGTGATATCATTAATCAAAGGATCGTGTTTGTCATATTTGGGAACATTGCAATAATAACATTTAGTGCGTAAACGACATGCATTGTCCCTTAAAATGTAAATAGATATAAACCGTGGTGGTAAGTCACATTTTTTACGACGTGCCAACTTATTTTCATAAAATCGGTCACGGTCACCTGATGTCAATATGTCAGGGACTTGCAATACCAATGAATTCAAATGTTTATTTTATTCATACCAAAGCAACATTTACACTAGGAAACATACATTAAATCGATTGATTCTTAAATTTATCAACTTGTGTCTTGTAATCAAGAGTCATTGAACTTCCTCTTTAAACAGATATATTTCATAGTATCATTGTTACCTTTCTTTTGGTTTTGTGTTTCTTTTTTGGAATTATGTACAAATTGAAATATACGGCATTACTATTATTTTGATTTCATTTCATCTAGGGTTTACTGTATCTCTATTGTGATATCATTAATCAAAGGATCGTGTTTGTTGTATTTGGGAACATTGCAATAATAACATTTAGTGCGTGAACGAATGCATGGTCCCTTAAAATACAAACAGATATAAACCTAGGTGGTAAGTCACATTTTTTACGACAGTTAACGCATATTCAAAAGGCACGTTGAATCTTAACATATATGTTGTGTATAGGTAGGCAGGGTGAACTTATTGTACTAATTGATGTAAGTTCACACTCTGCAGATTTGCACAATTCCATTGGACACTGCAAAAGTTAGGCTCCAGCTGCAAAAGAAAGGAATCGCAGGAGATGGAATGGCTTTACCCAAATATCGGGGGATGCTTGGTACTGTAGCAACCATTGCAAAGGAAGAAGGTCTTGCGTCTTTGTGGAAAGGCATTGTACCTGGGTTACATCGTCAATGTTTGTATGGAGGCTTAAGGATAGGGCTCTATGAACCGGTAGGTTTGTTTTATAGGTAGCAAGATGGGCGGCTTGGGTTCATGTAAATATGAGGGCAATTTTAAGTATGGGTAGAAATGAGTTGTGCTAAGTGCGATTACAAAAGTGGAGGTGATATGCACACGACAATTGTTGGCCAAACATATGGCTAAGTTTTATTGCATACATATTCTCTCCCATATTGGGCACATTTACTTTCTTGATGTTTATAAAGAAAGATTGTCCTAGATGTGATTGCAAAACCTATATATTATCATAATTATATCTAACCTTGTTTAAAATACTTTTCTATGAAGTTTTTAGGCGTTTTATTACACTTGGTGTGACTTTCAACCTATTTGACTCGTTTTTTTTAATTTAATTTTTGTTAAATCATTTAGCTTAACCCTCCAACATAACCGAAATTAATTCATAGTAAGTGGACCGAGATTGCTAGATCTGCTTGTTCTGTAGGTAGCTAAATCAGAAGCTCGGGATCACGTCGAAAGTCAAAACAGGATGGGTTAGGGTGACCCACCAACACTTTATGTTTTTGTTTTCGTATCTTACATCAAATTAATATAATAGATATGATTTTAAAGACCATTATCAAAAAAATTAACCATTTTATTTTTATTTCATGAAGTTGTAAATATTTGAGTTTTCTATGGGCACCCGTTCGACGTGTTTTGTTATTAATTAGTTTTGTAAACCCATTTCATCCATTAGCAGTAAGTGAGATGCCCAAGTTGATCTTTTAGTACATAAAAGTGTTGCAATTGCCCCCTCTATTTTGTTCTATTCCAGTTATCTCTATATTGTTTTCTTGTTCTGATCAAGACATTTAAGCTTTATTTTGGTTGTTGTGTGTCTAACAGATTAAGAACTTGTATGTGGGTGAAAACTTTGTTGGTGATGCCCCTTTGACCACTAAAATACTGGCTGGACTTACAACCGGTGAGATTATGATAAATTTGTTATAAAAGTAACCAACTTTCATCATAATGCAAGTGTTATCTTTGTATTGAGTAATCGTACCTCCATGTGTGTCACTGTGTTGTGCATATATTTATTGGTGATTGTATGTCTGTAGGTGCTCTTGCAATCGCAGTAGCAAATCCTACTGATCTTGTGAAGGTTCGTCTACAAGCTGAAGGAAAACTGCCAGCTGGTGTGCCAAGGCGTTACTCTGGGGCATTAAATGCCTATTCAACAATAGTGAGACAGGTAGATGTTTCTTGTCCTTGTCACGTTTTTCATCAGTTAATCATTATGTTACTAAATATGGAACGGGCAATATCAACCTATGTATACTAACATAGGTCAAGTTAAATTGCAAATTTTGTTTCTAGAGCCGTTAGTGCTCTCTCTCTGGTTGAGAGCCGTTAGAGGTTTTCCCAGGGAGGAGAGGAGGAGAAGAATATTTCCGGTTTAGGCTCCCACTCCGGTGGATCTAACCCTATTTTTCACCCCCGGGCCGGAGGTCCCTTCCACTTTGGTGGATCTGGAAGCAGCCTCTCTACTTTTGAGTAGGGGTAAGGTTTGTCTACATCATACCTCCCCCTTACCCCGGCTTATGCCGGGATTGGGTACCGTTGTTGTTGTTGTTGTTGTTGTTGTTGTTGTTGCTGTCAAGTTAAAGAAAATAATGGTTAAAGTAAAGCATATTAATTTTGTTAAACCATGTTCAAACTTCAAAGGATACTCAACTGTTTTCGAATTACGACTTCCTTTTTATGTGAAAGGGGATCAAACTATTGAATAGTTTTCAAATCACATTTAATATATTATGACAAGAAAAATGTTGGTGGATCAACCCAACAAACCGCATTCTGACTCATTATCTAATGTAACCTCCCTGGCTCGCCCAGTTTGTCACCTATTTTCTAAACATCATGCGTCTTTCAGGAAGGGGTTAAGGCTCTATGGACTGGCATTGGGCCCAATGTTGCACGTAATGCTATAATAAATGCTGCTGAGTTAGCCAGTTATGATCAAGTGAAGCAGGTAAGTCGTTGACATGCATCACATTATTATGTTGGTGTTTGTGGAAGTTTTTACTCAAGTCTACACTCTGTCTTACAATGCAGTCAATTCTGAAGATCCCTGGGTTCACAGATAATGTTCTCACCCATCTATTATCTGGTTTAGGAGCTGGTTTTTTTGCAGTTTGCATTGGGTCCCCTGTTGATGTGGTACTTAATACATAGCCATTATTACATATCTCATTTATGTATGTTCTGTTGTTACATTATCAGTTTCAGTTTGGTGCTTAAACGATGTAGCGTACACGTCAAAATGACGATTATGTAGTAGTACATTAGTAATTACTGGAGGTGGTAACATGGGGTGGTGGGTAGGTTGTATAATAGGTCCTAATGGATTGTTCTTGGTATGGCGCATAGGTTTTGTCCACTTTATAAATAGCTAATGAGCTAGATATGATTTCAATAACTTTTTCATTCAATTAATATACTGATTTTTTGAAAAATAAACTAGTTATGGAGGCGTTAAGCATTACACATAGTTGGGTTACTTTCAACCTGTTGAACGCATTTTCTTTGACCTTTCCTCGTAAAGTAAATGGGTCGAATTACCATCTCCAGTAACTACATAAAATAAGTGAATTCATGCATGCCTTTGAAAGCACACTGAATCATATGGCCACTAAATGCCAATTAAGAAAGAGTGTTGGAAATTAGAAAAGTATAAAAGGTCTGATTGCAGTGATTACTGATGATGGAAATCGAGTTGCGATCTTTGTTTTGTGAATGAAATAAAAAGAAGAAATAACTAATGGACTCATGGCTCATAATTTATTGAATACAATGAAAAGCTATCAAGAAACTTTAGCAATAAATCTGCTGCACTTTATGCTTTAGCAGGTGTTATGGGCTTTAAAATTCTTCTCGGTTTTAATCTTTTCTCGTAATGAACTCGTTTAAGAGAAATTTTGGTGTTCTATATTTTTGCAGGTCAAATCAAGAATGATGGGAGATTCAAGCTACACAAGCACCATTGATTGTTTTGTGAAGACTCTAAAGAATGATGTAAGTTATTCTTAATTTGTAAAATGAGTAGAGGCTATTGCAGTTTTAATTTTAGATCATAAGTTATATAATTTCTCCCCTCCCAAAGAAAAGTTATGATCCGTCTGTAAATTTTGCCACCCCTTGAAGTTTTTCACAGCTCTGGTATACAACAAAACTTGAGTGCATGAGTTTTGCAATCCGATACGTAAATTTCATCTGCTCATGCTAATTACCTAGTCTAGGAATCTTGAACTCGTATATCTTGTAATTCCTTGACCATGAATGTCACATTTTGTGTTAACAGGGACCTCTGGCATTCTACAAAGGCTTTATCCCAAACTTTGGACGTTTAGGTTCTTGGAATGTGATCATGTTTCTAACTCTTGAACAGGTATATATTATCATTTGCTTATGATTATGTGAGTTAAATAATCAGTTGCATACTAACTGAAACAAAACTGATTGCTGATGCACCATTTCATCCTTATTTTATCACTAGATTATCAGAACTTTCTACGCAATTGACACCATCAAAATTGATTATTACAAGTTTAATTAGCAGAATCACATCTAAACTACCTACTGCATCGTGTTTTAAAAGAGTTTATCTGATTCCGATTTATTCAATTACATAATCACTTTCTTAATGCACATCCCAACACTCCCTTATAGTGACTGTTTGCTAGTTCTATAAATCTTTTGGTGGCATGATGTATTGGCTAATGGCTATGAACGAAGAACTCGTGAAACTGAAGTGTTTAAATGCCCCATTCTCCAAGAAACATTTTATGTATACTTATGTAAACTCATGTATGTCGAATCTGGAACTAATTCTGTTAAATGCTGGACAGGCTAAGAAGTTCGTTAAAAGCATAGAGTCTCCTTGAATATATTGGGGGAAAACAAATTGTCCGGTTTAGAAGATTTTTGCTATTCATTTTTGAATAAAATCTCGTTGATGAAAACCATTGGTGAGACATTAAAGTTTTGTAATTTTGGTTCCCATGAATGTTGTGTGAGGATCCTTGTGGGAACCTTTTCTGGATAATCAAGATGCCCTATTGTTAGGAATTAGGCTTTAAGATGTTTTATGGGAAAATTTCGTGATCTTGCTACCGGGAGCGGTTTCTTAAAATTTCCATTTGGTACTTACAGATGGATTGAACATAAACTAGATGAAATCTTTTCTTGCATGTTTATAGTATGTCTCGATGTTTTAAAAGCTAGTTTAATACTAGTTTTTTAGTTGAGCGGTCACAATTTAAAAAGTTTTACACAAATAACTCAAAATACTATTAACATATACAAATCAATATAAAAGTAATTAAGACAACGTTTGAAAAATAATTTTGTTTAAAAAAATAAAATGGGTTAACTGGAAAAATAGGGGGAAAAAAGCCGGTCGGATCAACCATTTGGCCGTTTAACAAAAAATCGGCATACAATGGTTGAACTTGAACCGGCCGGTTCAACCTATTCTTAAATCACTGCGTTTGCAAAAAGATGAGATATGTTGAAATTTATCTCTACTACATTATAAAACATTTACTCTCTTTATTTTTTTAACTTTAAGTAGTTGAAAACCCTAAAATATCTTTGTCACTTATTCATACTACCCTTAGAAGAAATCTCAACCACTCATTTTTTTTTCTCTCTCTCAAATCTCAACCACTCATTTTTCTCTTTCCTTCATAAATCATTTTATTCCTCTAATTCATTCAAAATCTTTTATCTCAAAAACTGTATATCGATAAATTATAAAAATTATATGGGTGTTCTTAAAATTTCATGCTCTTTCATTAGAGATGTCATTCGATATACTTTCGACGAATTTTTAAATCTGAGGGCGGAGCCCGGACGGCTAAGGCATTTGGCTATCACACTCTATGACCTATCTCACTCTATAACCTATCACCCCCACCATCTCACCGCCGCAACGCGCGGGTACTTTCTCTCGTCTAATATTGTGGATTACTAGACCTTCATAGATATATAGACAAGGTGTAAACTCTAAATCCAATACATTGTAATAATCAATGCTATGTTGGTAGAGTGTAATGGTTGAGGTTTAAGCTGATGAACGTCTTGAATATTGATTTTCAAAACCAGATTATTCCCCCCCCCCTTTCACACTCACCAACCCACCCAATCTATGAAATGAATCTGATGAAGCCACTGGACTGGATGAGAGAGGCTACCTAGGCTAGGACCATTTGGATTTGAAATAAGATTGGTGTTCACTGACTGGATGGACAAGGTAGGGGTGGGTGTGGTGTTTTAACATTTTTCTTGATTTTGGTCCCCTCCAATTTGTACTTTATCCGAATTTAAAAAAACAAAAAGAAGAAGAAGAAATCATCCCTCCTTTATATGACATTTGAACCCCAATTAGCCTAAATGTAAGTGGTCCTTTCAACAATGTGTGTATGAACAATCAAATTACAAGAGTAAACCTTTATTGGCTTCATAAAAGCATGTTTGTGACGTTTGTTTCAATTTTTATCTTACTTCTTACTGTAATAATGAAAGAGTAGTCATAGACTCATAGTTAGACTAATAATATATGGGAAATGATAAATCCTCTTAAACTAATAGCTTAAAATTCCTCTGAACTATTAGATGAAGACATGTGGAACATCAGGGGGTATCATTAATAAAGAGAATTAGTGGATCCACATGTCACCTTCTTATAATTTTAGGATTGTTTTTAGGTTAATCTTTAAGAGGATACAGATCATTATAAGAGCATTCACAGTGGGTGACACTCATTCTCCAAGGACTAGTCCCTGTCAGCTCCACATCAGCCCAAGGACTAACCAATGACTAATCCCCCAAAACACCCACAATGCCAGAACTAGTCTAGGACCCACTATTTATTTAACTTTACCTTTTCAACCAATATTCTACCATCTATTTAATTATACACTTTTAACCCTCTAACTTATACAACTTCAATTTTTTAATAAAAACACACTTAAAAATTTCATTAATTAATAAATAACATACAATACAATAAAATAAAACATTACTACATAATACAAACACATTAATAAAAACATAAACACATAACCCACTTAATACTAACACAATACACAAGACTAACACTCGGAGTAGTCCGAGTCCACAGTACTGTCGTCGTCATTGCGATGAATGTACCGATATGGTTCAGGAGACCTGACACGGTCGCAGGGTTGCGGAGATGCGTACTCCTCCCCAGGGTCGGTCAGATAATCATCAGGACGACCACCACCGATAGCGCCTTGCCAGTATAATGCGTGGTATAGAGTGGAGTTTAACGTGTTAGTAGCTGCGGTAAGCTGGAAAATAGTTTGTGTGAGCCAGTCGATGTGCTGCCGAAGATAAATAATGTACTCAACTTCAACGGCGTTACGAGCATGTTCTGCAGCTTCAACTCGTTCAATTTCGGCTGTGAGTGCCGCTTTGTTGGCAGTCAAGTTGTCAATGACATTGTTAACTGCAGATCTGTTTGCATCATCTTGAAGCATGTGCTCCTGCATCCCCATTTTTGCAACGTGAACGGTCATGTTTGGAAAATTATTTGCCATATTTGTATTGCGAATGTGTGTTATTTGTGTAGAAGAGTGTGTTATATATATATGATAAATAGGGACCAAAACTGTAAAATTTGTATAAATATCAAATATGGCCGTTAGGGACCATTAGTGTAAATTTTTTTAAATTTTGAAAAGAAACCGTTACATTATAAAAAGGAAAAAAACAAAAACAAAAAACAAAAGTGTGAAACACTCGTTTGTGGAGAGACGAATCACCGAGAACGAGCCCAGGGACGAGTCACACCTAACCGTGTGCGCTCGTCCCTCTTCCGAGAACTAGCCGAGAACGAGTGGGGACGAACCCACTGTGAATGCTCTAATATATACTTACTACCTTGTAAAAAGTAAATCTGTCAGTAAGTTCTAATTGAAATTCTGTTCTATAGTGCTCATTAATGTTGACTATCTATCATAGAGTTGCAACTCAAATTCGAAAGCCCCCATGAAAATTATTGTCGGATAGTTTGTACTGAACACATACATACTTGCAAAGTTGCAATAATAAAAATAACCTGATTGGCATATATATACCTGAGTTTCAAATGGTTATGAGTTCAAACCTTAATATTTACTATATATGTGCATATGGTTGATTTCGTTTAGCTTTTATATCTAAAAAAAAGGTACTCTATTACAAACCTAAAATATGAATTTACATACCCCCATCACATTAATGAGTAAAAATCTAGATGTTCTGAAATTACTAACTGGAAAAGGACATGATCCTCCAATCAAAATATGCAGTTGCAAACTCAAATAGTAGTTAAAAATGACTGCAATTATACATCAAACACTAGATTGATTCTGTATTATATATATCTATACACAAATTACCGAACAAAAAAAAAAGGGGGAAGAGTATTCAGATGGAAGTGCAAACCAAATATGCTATTATTATTACATGTATATGAGTAAAGTAAACCAAATCCAAATCGAAATATGGAAAACTAAAAAGTAATCAATAGAGTTGCAAGACAGGTCTTTTACCTAACCTTTTGATTTCTTTGTCCATCTGACCAGTAAGCATCAATCCAAACATCTTATAATCACACAAAAACGACCAAACTGGATGCCCAAAAGTTGCAGGTATGTTTCCTTCAACATAAAAATGGCTATACCAAGCACAACCATAACCCAGTAAAGGCACCAAGAACAGCAACCACCAATTAAACAAAACTGCATATATCATACACATAATACTTAAAAGTGTCCCTGCAAAATGCCATCTTCTTGTTGCAGGTTTTGAGTGTTGGTTCATGTAGAATAGCCAGAATTCCTCCATGTTCCTAAAATTCACCATCTTTGTTATTTATATCAAATACCCAGATCACAGATTGCTTCAAACCAACAAAAAGCACCCTAATTTATTACGAGTATTATTTTATTTCTAAAAGAAAAAAACCAAGATTTTGAATCTTTATTGTTTATGTTCTGATGAAGATTGACTTTTGGTTTTCTCTTTTCTTCTAAAAGATGAAATTACGAAAACTTGTAAAGAGAAACTAGTGTCGATTTTTGATGAATCAAGAAAGACATAGGCGGTGAAGGAGAAGACTTGTGAGTGATATTGAGAGAAACTATTAATTTGGTGGTGATGATGATTGAATTGGAACCTCAGAATTTTGCACCTAACAATTATTGGTGTGCCTTCCCTACTACCCTTTGTTGTGTCAATTTTCTTGTTTTGTTCACTTGAAATTTTAGTTTATTGTAAAAGTCACACCATGTGTTTTAGATGAAGGAAAGTTTTATTGTAATGTAATTTTTATAGGGTATTATACAGGGAAAAAATGAATATGGGGCTGTTATGCATTCAACTTGGGTGAAAAACCTCTTACATACTAATTTTTAATATTTTAAATAAATGTTTTGGCCTCCATGTTTTTTATGTTTTAAAAAATGGTATGTGAGAGGTTTTTCACCCAACTTAGATGCTTAACAGTCTCATATTCCCTCCTCTCCTATACATAAATAAGTTTTAGAACTAATTGCATTTTTGATGTTATCACATTTTTCACACGTTTGATCCAAACTTTTCAAAAGTTGCATTGATGGTGTCAAAAGAGTGATTTATTCGCAAGTGGTCTAAAACGCAATACCCGTCCATTTTACCTCATTAGGGTGCTCATGTACATGTTACGTGAGGGGTAGTTTTTTCATGATTGAAGTTTACATTCAAGTTTTTGTTATTTTATTTATAAAATGCATGTTTTATTGATTGCACTTTATAATCGTAGTATATTACCTTTTCGTTTCTTTATTATTGTTCACAAACAAAAGAGATGTATTTTAACATATGTGTATTATGAATGTCAAGTTTTAATTAATTACCTAAAACTTAGACCTAAACATACACCTAAACACTTCATCATTTGACATGTGTCACGTGTCATTTATCTTTTCTTGTGTTTACTTTTGATTGCCATATATATGTATCTTATTCTTAGGTTCACTCTTAATCGGATGCTAATAAACATAAATTATTATTTTTCTTTTCTAAAAAATATGTAATATATTGTTATTTAATTTACAACTTTTGTCTATGAATTTTTTTTTTATCATATCACATACGTTGTAATGACTTTGTGCTATATCTATTCAATTTTACACACTTAATATAGATAGATATTAACACAATAATAATCAACTGCCTATCGTGACTTCTAACAATGCAACTTAAGAAAACATATGTAAAAAAGATATTTTCGTCATTTTTAACATCTCTTATTTATATTTGCCAAAAATTAATATTAATAAACATTAACCTTAAATAGATTTATATGTTTTTTAGGGTCAAATACATAACTCTATGAAGGAAGAATAAGTAAGTATATATGACACTAAACTTTTTTATTTGCAAAATTTTGTTTTCATCTATTAAATGATCGTGGATGAAACCTTTTTTTTTCTTTCATTTTTTTAGTTTTGGATTACAACTAACTAACAATTATGTATATTATTTCATTTTATATGACTTGTTCATCACCAGCTATCTATAAAACATGCTATTGATAAGTTAACATTTAGACTTCAAGACTCATTCCACTAATTTTGAACTCTCTTTCATCAGCTTCTTTCTTCGACTTCAGCTGTCTGTTCTTGATGTTGATATTTGATGATACTGATTACTGTCGATAAAACATACTTGACAGAATGTTTTAACTAATTAAATTTGAAGCTCCTTTTTAGGACTAACACACAGTTGCCGTATAATGCGGCGACGGCGGCTGTGTGGTGAATTGGTAACAAGAACACCCTTCATGAATCTATGAACTGACATCTAAGAAAACATGAGATTAAGAGGTTTTGTGTTCAAATTTTAACGTGAGTAAAATGATCACAACATTGGAGACAAGAGTTATCTTAATTAGAATAAGTTTTCCTTGAAAGTAAAGTTAACTATATGAAAAAAGTTAATCCCAAATTTTACATAAAAAAATAAGGAATAAAAAATAAAGGTGATTTACTATGTTAGTAACACACCACACCACATCGATAATAATATCGAAAACTAGATACCCACGAAATACTCATATTTCCCCCCTTGATTCAAGAAGGTTCCAAGTATTAGTATATGATGATAGTGTAAACTTAAAGCAACAAAAATCGCAATTTCCAAAACCAAATCACATGCAATTGAGTTGAAGTGATCGAGAGTGCCAAAAAACGATTCCAGTCTAGACGTAGTCACTAAATTAAGCTCCGTACTTAATTGTTAGTAATTGGCTTTGAGATTCCAACTCTCATATATACGAGTATATTTTATTTGTATTTTATGTTGCGATTAGGTAGGTAGCTAGGAGCCACCCACCTGGCCTGGTACTTGAGATCTCTCCCTCACTTACCTATCACCCATCAGTCCATCACCATCTCATATATATATAGTAGTAAGTAGTAATAATATGATCCACTCATCTTTACATATATATACACACTAATAATTTCATCTCTATATAATATAATAATAATAATAAAATAACGAATTGAGTAGTAGTGGTAGTAAAAGATTAATTTAAGTAATAACCGGCCCAACGTAGTCACTCACACAAATTAGGAATGGAAGCCTTGACCATGATGGGTGGTGGTGGTTCTTCATCATTATATCTGAAACAACAACAACTGGTTTCTTGCAAACAACATGATAATAATAACAATAAAAACATGGGGGCTGGGTTTCTTGATGTGTCACCCCTGCATCATCATTTTGATCATCGACGTCGTAACTACTACTACTACTACAGCAAAAGCAAATTAGACGTGGGCTTAACGAAACTACTCTCACGTACTACTACAATAAGTAGTGTTTCTTGTTCATCATCCCACGCTGACCAGGTCCCCTCCTTATTCCTCCCTTCATTTACATATTTCTCCTCCATTTGTATATGTATGTACTGTATAATGTTAGTATTATTTTTGGGGTTGTGATTTTCCCGCTCAAGTTAATTAATTTGGGGAAAATTAAGTTGTTTTCCCATTTGATAATTAGTGTTGAAAAAGTGTTGTTGTTTGTTTTGCCCTTTTCATATATATATATATATATATATATATATTAAATATAATTATATTATAAGTAGCCTATGTTGATGAATATATATATTATGGCAATATATATTATATATATATATATTATATATATATATATTATATATATATATTATATATATATATATTATATATATATATTATATATATATATATATATATATATATATATATATATTATATATATATATATATATTATATATATATATATATATATTATATATATATATATATATATTATATATATATATTATATATATATATATATTATATATATATATATATTATATATATATATATATTATATATATATATTAATAATTTGTTAAATACTTTATATATATATAATATGTTGGAACCACGTTAATGTGAGCTTCACAGATAATCTATTATTCCTGATATGATAATTGACAATAACTGAAATTCTTATGTCTAATAAATATAATGGGCGTATTTACTCTTAAAGACATACTATAGGGTTTCCCATTAGGTGATTGGAACTATAAGGACTAATGTTGCACACATTAAACACCACAGGGTTAAAGGTGTAAATACTCTCATTATAAATAGAAAGTCATTAACTTAATTAAAGGTTAATCACACATAACACACCCTAATACGCTCACTAAATTCGTGTGTCTTCCTCATCAGATTTGACATAACTCCAGCCGAATCTTCATCCCATTATACTACAATCATCTTGTTTTGGGAACCCGAAATCAATAGCAATCATGTTTAATGTTCTTACAGGTTCCACAGGACTGGGATGTTTTATCACTCAAATCGAATCATGTTTATTCCAACATATAGCTTAGTGTTTTGATTAATTTCAATTTATTGATCATTTCTTAAGGGTTTGAAACAAAATATAATATTGCAGGCACACAAATTATTGCTTACAGAAGAATCATCATCGCTCAACGGACAACACACAAGTATGCAATCAAGCTACTACTATTAATTAATGTTTATTAAGTGATTATCCTTTAATTAGTTATTAATTGGTCTTACTACATTAATTCGTTCAAATCATTTTGAATCATCATTCATGTTCTAGCAGTTGAAGCAGAAACAGAAACGGTTCGCGTGAAATTCCAGTTACATAGAGAATGCTCCTTTGGACAGAACTTTTTAATAACAGGAGATGATCGAGTTTTGGGTTTATGGGATCCAAACAATGCCATTCCATTAACATGGTCAGAAGGTCATGTATGGACTAGTGCACATCTTGTAAGTACTAGCTGTTAAATCAATGCATGCGGTTAATTTTACTACTAGTAGTTTTTAACTTTGTCTAGCTAGACTTATAATAATCATCTGGACATTATTAAGTGGTGGTTGTTGGATTTATAGGACATACCGATAGGAAAATGCATCAAGTTTAAGTTCATATTAATGCAAGAAAGTGAAGGGGTAATCGTGTGGCAACCTGGTCCCGATAGGGTTCTTGAATGCTTTAAGACTGACAAGACGATGACTTTGTGTGAAGATTGGGAAGACCCTGATTCACGCAAGATAATAATCGATGAAATCGAACCACCAGCAGCATTAAATCAAGAAATCCATATGGTAGAACCATTATTGGTCAGTGCGAATAATGGAACTACTGAAGAACCAAAAGTGTCTGCAACAAATATGAAATTGGTATCAGCTGATGAAGGGAGGGTGCCTGTTCTTGTACCTGGTTTGAATCAATATCAATCTGAGGATTCTGTCATCAATAATGTAGCTTCAAATGATCATGAACCCCTCGAATCCCTAATTATTAACGGATCTGCTATGCTGGTGTCAACAGAACCTGATAGGGCTAAGGACCTCATATTGCCTGATGAGGTAAATTAATATTTTCTTAAATGTATCTTTTAATTACTTATAGTTCTAGGTTTAGATTCAAAAATAATAAGATAGGCATGTTTCTTATTTTGCATTTTTGTTTGTTTGTTTTTTTTTTTTTAATAATATCAAGTTTGGTTCTTTAAGCAATTTGTTGGATGCTTGTTATTCAAATACTTAATTAGCAGACTGTTAATGGGATCATCATATTAGTATACCCTTAGCATCTATAATTGGTTTTGATAACAGCTAACGCCAAAGCTTGTTGCTTTCCTGGCCTATTTATAAAGCAATGAAAGTTCACAAAACAACTTTACTAGTACACATCTTTTTGACAACTCCAGAAGGTGATGTAACTGCACAAACTATTGCCCTTGAATGTTACGTTTAGGGCAGTATGTAATGTACGTCCAGTTACAAACTTGAGCGACGCAAGTCTTTCTATTTATATACTATTAGGGATAACAATTCCTAAGTTGAGACCTATATATATATATGTTGTACCGTAATAACTTGTATTTTTATATGGAAGTTCTCCATTGTATTTGAAATGTGGATTGCAGCTATGTACAGAAAAGAATTCCATAGGTCTTTAAACTGTCATATCTTTTGTACTGAATATACCGATTTAACCAATCTCAGTTAGATTTGAAAGGGGATGCAAATACCTCAAATTTGAATCCAAGACCTGAGATATCATCCATACCTGAAATTCAAGATTCTAGGGAGAACGAACATCAAGAAATACAACAAGTAACCGAAGAACAAGTTACAGTACCACCAAGGGAACATTCACCTCACAACGACATCAAATGGGGCCATAATGTTGTACAGAAACTCCTCAGCATTTTTGGCGTTCGATAGGGCTCCAAAAAACTTGATCTATTGTACGTGCAGTGTGTATAAGTATATCAAAAGTTGTAGATGATCAAAACCATCTTGTACGTACGTACTGCAGCAAGCTGTCAGACATAATTTATATTATGCTGTCTTGAAATTTTGATACGTAGTAGTAATATCTAGACTGATCAATGTAGTAGTGTTTGTTTATTTCAATAACTTTTATAGATGAAGTACAACAATCCATCCTTAAACCTAACCACTGTAGTTTTCGCACGATAAGGAAGCTTCCCAATGACCGATCATTATTTTTGCATTACGTACAATCAAGTATCATGTCCAACAGACTTAGATTGTATGTAAGTTTTCACACGAGTAGGCTTCCTTGATTGTACGTAAGTTTTCACACGAGTAGGCTTCCTTGATTGTACGTAAGTTTTCACACCAACGTTGGTGTCATATGCTTCCCAATGACCGACCATGATACTTGATTGTACGTAAGGCTGATACAGGCTTAACAGCAAAAAGAATAGGGAAATGATGATAAACCTGAACAACTGGAAAAGCTGGTGAAATCGTGTGTAAATTCGTGTTCTATAATAATACTTAATTGTTGTATAACTATAAGCTTCAAAACTCAGCTTGGACAAGATAGGAGCAAAAACAGAGTCAAATCAGAAGAATCTACAGCTAGGCCAAAAACTGCCTATGATCTTCCCACATATTGGAGATCTGAATTAGGTTCAACTTTTTATGATCAAGCTTCAACTTTTTCAATCATGAATTAGGTTCAGGGTTACTCTTTCAGTTTACGAGATAGGTTTGAAATGTATGTGCGGTTGGGCCTCTACACTGTGGACCATATTGTCCAGTGACAATATATATTCCATCTCTCACCAATACCATTCCTAAAATGTGAATGCACCATTTCTTTTATGTGTTGGTTGTAAACATGTACATGAGAATGAATGAACCTACCTGCCAAGCAAAGAAGCATATGTCGAGGCAGGTTGTCAAGATGAAACAGTAAAAGTTTATGTAACGAGGAAAGGATGTCTTCTGACAAAATAGTTCCATATCCAGCAAAAACGAAGACCTGATCTGAATGGCAGCAGGGCCATCTTTTTCCCAATGTAGTTGTGGCCCAGCAGGCAAATCAGCAACAGTTTTATATCACCTCCTGTCAAATGTCATACGAATGAATACTACTGTACTTGCTAATAAGTGTAAATTGAAATAGATTTATTAGATAGTGTTGAGTCAAGGATTCGCTGACCAGACGTGGTTGCTGATACGTTTCATCAGCGAGTCCAGTGACTCTTCACAGCGGATGGTTTCTTCCCAAAATTGTAAGCCAAGGCGGGAAGAATTCAAATCAGAAGAAGACAAAAAGTCACATGGTGGTTCCTCCAACTGTATTTTACCTTGGAAGGTAAAGATGCAGGTGGACCAAAAGAGAAGGGTTTCTCTCTCATACCCGATTTGGTAAAGAAGACAAAGGGCGTCTGTCGCAAGTACTTCAAGCCAATGAGATCTCGACAACCACCATCCTGTCACTATCATGCAAGGCTGTGTTGCCCTAATTCCTCCCCTATATAAAGCAACACAGAACTGCTTAACTACATTGACTGCTTTACTACGTATTAACTGCTTTACTACATTAACTGCTTTACTACGTTATTAACTGCTTTACTACATTAACTGCTTTACTACGTTATTAACTGCTTTACTACATTAACTGCTTTACTACATTGACTGCTTTACTACGTTTTAACTGCTTTACTACATTAACTGCTTTACTATGTTATTAACTGATTTACTACATTAACTGCTTTACTACGTTTTAACTGCTTTTCTACGTTTTAACTGCTTTACTACGTTTTAACTGCTTTACTACGTTTTAACTGCTTTACTACGTTTTAACTGCTTTACTACATTAACTGCTTTACTACATTAATTGCTTTACTACGTTATTAACTGCTTTACTACATTAACTGCTTTACTACATTAACTGCTTTACTACATTAACTGCTTTACTACATTAACTGCTTTACTACGTTTTGAACTGCTTTACTACGTTTTAACTGCTTTACTACGTTTTGACTGCTTTACTACGTTTTAACTGCTTTACTACATTAACTGCTTTACTACGTTATTAACTGCTTTACTACATTAACTGCTTTACTACGTTATTAACTGCTTTACTACATTAACTGCTTTACTACGTTTAACTGCTTTACTACATTAACTGCTTTACTACGTTTTAACTGCTTTACTACATTAACTGCTTTACTACATTAATTGCTTTACTACGTTATTAACTGCTTTACTACGTTTTAACTGCTTTACTACATTAACTGCTTTACTACATTGACTGCTTTACTACGTTTTAACTGCTTTACTACATTAACTGCTTTACTACATTAACTGCTTTACTACGTTATTAACTGCTTTACTACATTAACTGCTTTACTACGTTATTAACTGCGTTACTACATTTAACTGCTTTACTACGTTTTAACTGCTTTACTACGTTTTAACTGCTTTACTACGTTGACTGCTTTACTACGTATTAACTGCTTTCTACATTGACTGCTTTACTACGTTTTAACTGCTTTACTACATTAACTGCTTTACTACGTTATTAACTGCTTTACTACATTAACTGCTTTACTACGTTATTAACTGCGTTAATGTGTAACAGCTTTACTACGTTTTAACTGCTTTACTACATTTTAACTGCTTTACTACATTAACTGCTTTACTACATTAACTGCTTTACTACGTTATTAACTGCTTTACTACATTAACTGCTTTACTACGTTTTAACTGCTTTACTACATTAACTGCTTTACTATGTTATTAACTGATTTACTACATTAACTGCTTTACTACGTTTTAACTGCTTTACTACGTTTTAACTGCTTTACTACATTAACTGCTTTACTACATTAACTGCTTTACTACGTTTTAACTGCTTTACTACGTTTTAACTGCTTTCTACATTGACTGCTTTACTACGTTTTAACTGCTTTACTACATTAACTGCTTTACTACGTTATTAACTGCTTTACTACTTAACTGCTTTACTACATTAACTGCTTTACTACGTTATTAACTGCTTTACTACATTAACTGCTTTCTACATTGACTGCTTTACTACGTTTTAACTGCTTTACTACATTAACTGCTTTACTACGTTATTAACTGCTTTACTACATTAACTGCTTTACTACGTTATAACTGCTTTACTACGTTTTAACTGCTTTACTACGTTTTAACTGCTTTACTACGTTATGACTGCTTTACTACGTTTTAACTGCTTTACTACATTAACTGCTTTACTACGTTATTAACTGCTTTACTACATTAACTGCTTTACTACGTTATTAACTGCGTTAATGCATTAACTGCTTTACTACGTTATTAACTGCTTTACTACGTTTTAACTGCTTTACTACATTGACTGCTTTACTACGTATTAACTGCTTTACTACATTAACTGCTTTACTACGTTATTAACTGCTTTACTACATTAACTGCTTTACTACATTAACTGCTTTACTACGTTTTAACTGCTTTACTACGTTTTAACTGCTTTACTACATTTTAACTGCTTTACTACATTAACTGCTTTACTACATTAACTGCTTTACTACGTTATTAACTGCTTTACTACATTAACTGCTTTACTACGTTTTAACTGCTTTACTACGTTTTAACTGCTTTACTACGTTTTAACTGCTTTACTACATTAACTGCTTTACTACGTTTTAACTGCTTTACTACGTTTAACTGCTTTACTACGTTTTAACTGCTTTACTACATTAACTGCTTTACTACGTTTTAACTGCTTTACTACGTTTTAACTGCTTTACTACATTAACTGCTTTACTACGTTTTAACTGCTTTACTACATTTTAACTGCTTTACTACATTAACTGCTTTACTACATTAATTGCTTTACTACGTTTTAACTGCTTTACTACATTTACTGCTTTACTACGTTTTAACTGCTTTACTACGTTTTAACTGCTTTACTACGTTTTAACTGCTTTACTACATTAACTGCTTTACTACATTAATTACTTTACTACGTTATTAACTGCTTTACTACATTAACTGCTTTACTACGTTTTAACTGCTTTACTACATTAACTGCTTTACTACATTAATTGCTTTACTACATTGACTGCTTTACTACGTTTTAACTGCTTTACTACATTTAACTGCTTTACTACGTTATTAACTGCTTTACTACATTAACTGCTTTACTACGTTATTAACTGCTTTACTACATTAACTGCTTTACTACGTTATTAACTGCTTTACTACATTAACTGCTTTACTACATTAACTGCTTTACTACGTTATTAACTGCTTTACTACATTAACTGCTTTACTACGTTATTAACTGCTTTACTACATTAACTGCTTTACTACGTTTTAACTGCTTTACTACATTAACTGCTTTACTACGTTATTAACTGCTTTAATACGTTTTAACTGCTTTACTACGTTTTAACTGCTTTACTACGTTTTAACTGCTTTACTACGTTTTAACTGCTTTACTACATTAACTGCTTTACTACATTAATTGCTTTACTACGTTTTGACTGCTTTACTACGTTTTAACTGCTTTACTACATTAACTGCTTTACTACGTTATTAACTGCTTTACTACATTAACTGCTTTACTACGTTATTAACTGCGTTAATGTGAAACATAAGTTACACCCGACTAGATGACAAACCCCACACGGTTGTACATCAAGCGTCGTTAAGGAATGGCAAGCCAATCCCGGAGTAATCCGTATATGGAGGCGGGTCAGACCCCTCGTATTACTCGCCCTGCATTAAAAGACCATGTTGCAAGGAGCCACCCAAGCAACCTACGTCAACGCACTTATCCGGGCTAGGGCAAGTACGGGTTAAGCTTAACACTTTCCTGCATCAAAGTTTAACGAGCTCGATCCTGCGTTATTTAGTTTAGGTGACTGCATTACCTAAACATTTACTACGTTTACTGCTTTTACGTTTTGGGCCCTTAAACGTGCACGTGACATGGCAACTTAGCAAGTCTAGTGTACTAGATGAGCAAGCCATACAAACATGCACATAACAACATAAAACTACATCACTCTGCATTACAAGACACTGCATATTACTTCATATCATAAAACTACATTATTCTTCATACATTACACTACATCAACCAATAACAGCATATTCTGCATCTCATAACATCACAAGTTACTGCATATCATAACACTACATTATACTTCATACATAGCACTACATTCTACGTCATATCATAACATGCACTACATTACATATCATGAGGGACTGCATTTCAGGTCTCATGGTCAACTTCATAACCCACAATACCTCCCGCGTAACCCGAAATACCTACATACATCACAACAACATCATTCACCAACAACAAATACTGTATATCAATCCCTAAATCACACGTCATATCTTATCACACACTCATTATACTTCATATCATAACATGTACTACATTACATGTCACGAGGGACTGCATTAACAACATAAAACTACATCACTCTGCATTACAAGACACTGCATATTACTTCATATCATAAAACTACATTATTCTTCATTACAAGCACTGCATATTACTTCATATCATAACATGACTACTTATTACCCGAGGTATTAGTCTCTTTTGGTCTGTTTTTTCCAAAAACGGGTTTTACACCAGAAAAAGACTCTTTTAAAACCTAATTGATGATTTGACACCATCAATTGCTCCATGAACGAATTGTTAACAAAATGGATCATTAGGTCACATTAAACAACTATTCCTAACACCATATATGAATTTAATCCATCAAAACCACCATTAATCTTCGTTAAACGATTCCCCCATAATCCAATAATTAATCCTAATGACTCATAATATCAAAAGGACCTGAAAACAATGAAATATTACCTTCTATACACGAAGATCACACTAGAGATGCAAAACACTTGATTAAACGCACCCGAATCACACGTTGGAAGGCTTTTCGGCTTGCAATTTGATGGAGGAATGTTATGGGGCGGCTAGGGCTTGTGGAGACACTAATATTTCTGCATATGATCATCTAATGGCTCCTTCCTAACCCTTAATCCCGTTTTTGACTTTCACCACATGTCAAAACTAGCCCCTAGGCTTCCTAATGCTTCATTATTGGTCACAAACTACTTTAATGACCATATACAACATTAATCCTTCATTAAATGTCACTACATAGACATTAACCTTCATATTACACACATTTATACTACATTATCATTTAGGTTTTCAAGCCTCACACATAACACACAATAACTACGTATAAGTATTAAATCTACAATAGACTTAACGACTCACATAATGTTGACTTAACGGCATTAGTCAACTGTTAAATAAAAAGTTTGGAATGTTACAATCAGAGCCACTGTTTCTAATCTATTGAAACAAGATCTGTTTGCATACTTGTATTCTTAAATTCTGCACTGTTCTTTTCTTTTCTTATCTTTACTCAAATTAAGGTATGACTGTTGTACCCACTCTTGTGAATACACGTGACTTTGGTTATGTGTCAATTCCTCTAAGATTCGAGCCTGATGACTTTGGATATTGGAAGGAAAGAATGCTACTACACATCGTGGGTGTAGAACCATATTTGATGTCCATACTGACCATAGGTCCATATGTACCCACTCTTGTGAATACACGTGACTTTGGTTATGTGTCAATTCCTCTAAGATTCGAGCCTGATGACTTTGGATATTGGAAGGAAAGAATGCTACTACACATCGTGGGTGTAGAACCATATTTGATGTCCATACTGACCATAGGTCCATATGTACCCACTCTTGTGAATACACGTGACTTTGGTTATGTGTCAATTCCTCTAAGATTCGAGCCTGATGACTTTGGATATTGGAAGGAAAGAATGCTACTACACATCGTGGGTGTAGAACCATATTTGATGTCCATACTGACCATAGGTCCATATGTACCCACTCTTGTGAATACACGTGACTTTGGTTATGTGTCAATTCCTCTAAGATTCGAGCCTGATGACTTTGGATATTGGAAGGAAAGAATGCTACTACACATCGTGGGTGTAGAACCATATTTGATGTCCATACTGACCATAGGTCCATATGTACCCACTCTGGTACAAAGAACACCAGGAGCAACTGCTGATGCTCCTGAGATTGTGATTGACATTGTCAAACCAGAGGTACAATGGACTGATGACGAGAGGAGGCTAGTAAATCTAGATGCTAGACTCAAAAACATGATTATCACCACTCTTCCCACTGATATCATGAAACTCGTCATAAAATATCCCACTTCTAAACAAGTCTGGGATAGATTGTGTAGCATGTATGAAGGTTCTGTTGATACAATTGCTACCAAAAAGATTGACCTCAAACGTGCTTATGAAAAATTCTTCTCTCTTCCTAATGAACGTCTTGACAGCACTTATACCCGATTCAAAGGGTTGCTGAATGATATGACGAATGTTGGCATCACCCATGACAATTTTGAGGTGTGCCACAAGTTCATTGATAGTCTCCCTATCAAATGGCAAGGATTAAGACAAATCCTAAGAACCACAAAGCAGCTTCAGGGTCTTGATCTTGAGTCTCTCTTTGGTATGCTTCAATTTGAAGAGAGAGCTCTTGCTCAAAACCTAAAAGCTGCTGCTGAAGCACAACGTAGTGCTGGTTCTTCTCTCTTCCTAATGAACGTCTTGACAGCACTTATACCCGATTCAAAGGGTTGCTGAATGATATGACGAATGTTGGCATCACCCATGACAATTTTGAGGTGTGCCACAAGTTCATTGATAGTCTCCCTATCAAATGGCAAGGATTAAGACAAATCCTAAGAACCACAAAGCAGCTTCAGGGTCTTGATCTTGAGTCTCTCTTTGGTATGCTTCAATTTGAAGAGAGAGCTCTTGCTCAAAACCTAAAAGCTGCTGCTGAAGCACAACGTAGTGCTGGTTCTTCCTCTTCTTCTATTTCTTCTGCTTATTCTGTCACTGACCCCCTTGCCCTCGTCTCTGCTGAGCCCAATAACCTTTATATTGGTGCCAGCCCTTCAAATCTTCCATCTCCTATTCAATCTCTTGTTAATCATCTTGATGCTGAAGAGAAACAAGAGATGTTCAACGACATCATGGAATTTGCCCTTGTCGCTGGAAAGAGGTACTCCAAAAAATGGAACAACCGTAAGTCGGTTGCTCCCTATAAGCCTCTTGTTGACAAATCTCAAGAAGAGTGCTGGAGATGTGGTAGGAAGGGACACTACCAAAAGGAGTGCAGAGTTGCTATTCCAACTCCTGCTACTCCTAAACCTAACCCTTCTAAACCTACTGATGAGTACAGGAACAAGTACTACCAGCTCAAAGCAAAGGTGGCTGAAATGAAGGAGGCCAAAACACCAGCAAAAGGGTTGGTGGCTGAAGAACATGACTGGGCTGAGTCAGATGAGTCAGACAGTGAAGAGTATGTAGATGCCATGTGCCTTATGGCACTTGCTGATGGCGATGCACTGACAAAAGACCAAGTCTCCTCCAGTCAGTGGGTAAACATCACCATCAAAAAGGTATGTGCCTATTCAGCTGCCTCTAATGAAGATAAATCTAAAATCTTCGAATCTTTGCTATGTGATATCCAGTTCATTGAATCTATACGAGCTGAGATCCAATCCAAACTTGACTCTGTCTGCTCAGAGTTGAGTGAAAAATCTGAAAAACTCAATGAGTTAAGGAATGTTCATGTTGAACTACAATCTCATGAGTTGCTGGCAAAAAAGGTTCAGCTTGAAAATGAAAAACTCAAGCTTGAAGTTACCAACCTTAAGAAGATTGTGACCTCCTGGTCAAAAGCTTCCAGGTTTCATCACAAGTGCTTAAATGAACAAGTCCCTGCTCAAGTTCAGGCAGTGATAGGCGGTGACTTTGAGGCCGCTGCCACTCTCTCTGACCTGTTCACTGATGATGTGAAACCTGAAATCTCCATTCCTCTATCTGCTGTTATCTCTCCTGAAGAAATGAAAAAGTGGTATTTCGTTAGGGGTCTTAACGATTATCACACTGAAATGAACGATGATTCAACTTCTTCCTCTGCCAGCGACCCTTCTGCATCTGCTGAGGCTAATGGTGCAAGCTCTTCATCAAGCACCAGCAATCTTTACCCTCACCTTCCCATCATTGGCATGATGCCAAATGAAGGAAGAATTCAATATTCTTCCGGAGAATCTTTTGAAGGTGATATCTCCAGTGATGGATTCAAACCTGTTGCTCCTCAGCAGTTGACCATCAAGGCTACTGAACCTTTTAAAAGAAGTAAGGTTGCTGTCCCTTATGACTATAGCACGCCTCAGTGAGCCAATACTGTCAGTCAGCAACCTCAACAAGTTGTTTCTCAACCATCCACTTCATCTTCTCAGCAAGCTCCTGTCCATGCTGACAGCAACACTGATCAGCATGAACGTCTTATGAAAAGACGCGTCAGGTTCGGTGATGCTCAATATCAGCAAGTAGGACCTTCTCAGGTCAAACCTGCTGATAGACAGGTCCACCAGCAGGAACTCCAATCTATGCCTGTTCCTTCTAAGATGAGGCACAATACTCCTCAAAGGGGAAAAATGCCTCACTCTCAAAAGAGGATACTTGCCACATCAGCAAGTAAGACCTGTCACTCCTCAGAGAGGACACTTGCCACATCAGCAAGTAAGATCCACTACTCCAAAGAGGGAGTATCTACCTCACAGGCAAATGAGGTTAGCTACTCCTAATCAGCAATCAAGACCGATCACTCCCAAAAGAATGCATCAGTCTCAGCAGCAGGGTCCTTCTTCTTCTTCTCATCCTACTGCCAAACAGGCTTGGAGTATAGTCAAGGGATCACAAAATCCCTCTACTTCTCAATCTCAGGATCCAAATGGAAAGTCCATTTTAGGTCCTGCTCCTAAGATGCCTCAGCTGACACTTAAGCACAAGCATAAGTCGAAGCAAAAGAAAAGGGCATCTTCGTCATCTGACCCTCAAATTAATGAGCTCACTCAGCGAGTTAATGATCTCTCCTCTCAACTGAAGGAATTCTTCATTCAGAACCAAAAAGGCAGCACCTCTGGTAAAAAATGCTACCTATGTGGCAGAAAGGTCATTTTGCCTCTGAATGTGATGAAGACAATTCCAGGAATGCTCCTGAAGTTGTCATTCAACCCAATCCTCCCTCCTCAACTGCTGCTTCCTCCTCCACTATGGTCAGCGAGAGCTCTCTCTCTGCTGAACCTGAAATTAGTGTCGGAGATGCAGCTGCTCTCACTGAGGAAAACATTGCTGACTTCATATCAGCACAACATGTATCCATTCCTCATTCACAAAGGATTATACCCAAAGAATTTGGTTAACCAGCTATCATAGTTGAGTTCAGCGATACAAATGTTGTCAGCAACATGACCTTTCTGGATAGTGGCAGCACTATAACACCATTCGATGGTGATGAATCATCTTATGGTACCTTTCTTCGAGACTCTCTTCCTCCTTATCCTTCTACTTAAGCTGAAGAGGACAACTCTGAAGCGGTTTCTTTTAACTTTGCTGATCTTGCTATCATCGAGTTTAATAGTGAGCCCATCTAAATCCTTCTATTATATCCATGCAGGGCTCGCTGGGAAAAGGTGTGTGGTACTTGGACAGTGGCTGTTCAAAACACATGACTGGCTCAAGACCCTGCTGGATAACTATGTAGAGGCTGCTGGCCCTACTGTAGTGTTTGGTGACAACTCCACTGGACAAACTGAAGGTTATGGACATCTCTCAAATGGTCTCATCAAGTTCACCAAGGTTGCTTATGTAAATGGTTTGAAACATAACCTTATCAGCATAAGTCAACTTTGCGATGCTGACTACAAAGTGATTCTTGATAAGCATCAAGGCACTGTTGTCAATATAAACAAGGAAGTCGTCTTGGTCGCTCCAAGAAAACGAGATGTCTATCTTGTTGACTTCACTCCTATCAAGACTGACAGTGAGACTTGTTTCTTTGCTAAGTCAGCAGATGAACTCAATTGGTTGTGGCACAAGCGTATGTCGCATTTAAATTTCAAAACAATCAACTCTCTGGCAAAAAAGAACCTTGTTCGTGGCCTTCCTCATCTCTCTTTTGAAAAAGATAGACTCTGTGGTGCTTGTGAAAAAGGTAAAAGCCATAGATCTACTTTTAAGACAAAGCAAGCCAATTCTATAAAGGGTTGCTTTCATCTTCTTCACATGGACCTTTTTGGTCCAGTGAATGTCCAAAGTCTAAAGGGTAGCAGATACACTTTAGTAATTATGGATGAATATTCATGATACACTTGGACCATTTTTCTTCGTTCCAAGAGTGATGCTGCTGAAGAGATTATAAATTTCATCAAGAAAATGGAAAATCTCAACAGCATAAGGGTTAAAGAACCGAGGAGCGATCATGGTACTGAGTTCAGAAACCACACTCTTGAATCCTTTTGTGTTGATCAAGGGATCTCACAAAACTTCTCTTCTACTAGAACTCCTGAGCAAAATGGTGTTGCTGAAAAGAAGAAATCGAACACTAATTGAGGCAGCACGTACCATGCTCAGTGAATCTTCTTTTCCTAGTAAATTCTGGGCAGAAGCTGTCAGCACTGCTTGTCATACTCAAAACAGATGTCTCATTGTTAAAAGACATGACAAGACAGCTTATGAGGTACTAAAAGGCAAGAAACCTCAAATAAAATACTTTCATGTATTTGGATGTCCTGTTTTCATCTTAAACAACAAGGATCACCTAGGAAAATTTGATCCTAAGGCTGATGATGGCTACTTTCTAGGCTATTCTTCCATCAGCAAGGCCTTCAGAGTATTCAATACTCGCCTTCAAAAGGTAGATGAATCCATTCATGTTACTTTTGATGAAAGTTCATCAGCCCTTAAGGACATTCAACCCTCTTCTTCTGAAGTCATTTTTAATCATCCCACTCAGGAAATTTCAGCTGATGCTGGACAGGAGCAAGTTGTTGCTCATATCTACTCGATTGAGCCAGTTGAGCCTATCTTAAGATCAATCCATGCTGCATCAGTCAAACCTAGATCACCGGCTGATGATGTGCATGCTGATGACTCTGTTGAGGAGGAGTTTCATGATGCATCAGCTAATGCTGATGACATGGAGTCAGCTGATGACTCAAACATCAATGATAACTCAACTCAGTCGAATGGCTCTGCTGATCACACTCCTACTGAACCCATTCTTACCATTGACTTCTCTTCTTACAATGATCTCGCTTCTGTTCCCATTTCCCAGTCTTCCACTGACACTCTACTAGGTTCATCAAGTGTTCCAGCACTTAAATGGACTTCTAGTCATCCAGCTCACCAAGTCATTGGTGATCCTTCTAAAGGGATCATTACTCGATCAGCGACAAGAAACACATGTCTCTATGTGAATTTCTTGTCAATGATCACTCCTAAGAATATAGGAGAAGCAATGGCTGATCCTTCTTGGGTAGATACCATGCAAGAAGAACTTACCCAGTTCCAGAGACAGCATGTCTGGTTTCTTGTTCCTCTACCTGCTGACAAAGAGCCCATTGGAACTAAATGGGTTTATAGGAACAAAATGGATGAAGATGGTGTTGTTACACGTAACAAGGCTAGGCTGGTGATGTGTAAAATCGAGTTTAAAAATTTAAAACAAGAAATACCCTAGAACTGACTACTACACACTCTCGGGCAGTGGACCCGTTCGTATATAGTATAGCTAAAAGGTAAGTCCAGGATCGAACACAGGGACTAAAGTGAAGTAATTGTTGACATTAAGTAATTCTAATTTAAAAGGGGTTTTGTGACCGAATTGTCACTTTGCAACAAGTAAAAGTAAATAATTTAAATCCGGTATTACCGGGGCAGGGATCGTCCTAAAACGATATTTAAAATGTTTTTATGACAATAAATTAAAAGACATCCATCTTGATTTCGCTCGACAATACGCTCAGATTGCACATAAATGAAGTTCAAATCCAAATTAGTTGATTAAATAACCGAGACTCAAACAAAGCACCAACCCCGTACCCGTCAAGTTAATGACATCATTTGACTCTCTTGCTTAAACTAGTTTCGTTACAAAGACCGGTACCCCAAGACATCTTTTATAACTTCCCTAATCAAACAATTGTTTTGGTTATTGAAATAACAGTTATACCTATCGATTGTACCCAACCGTTAACACATTCCTCCCTATTATCATGAACGATTATCTACCGTACCCGTCATAGACCCAATCGTTTGTACCCAAACAATCAAAATGAAATATATGTAATCAATAACTACCATTAAAGACACACATAAATCACCAATCAATTCAAGATAAATAATAAGGAAGAAATACGCTAAGATCTCGATATAACGTTAAATGAAATCAACATTGAATTAATAAAATCGTGCAATCTTTACATATTGTCTCACTCCATCAAGATGAATGATGAAGCGATTAGCCACTCATATTAAAATAAGAATAACAAAGAAAATATGAAGAAATCATTGTTACCGAATGATAATAATTGAAAGCTACGAACGAAATTGATCCAATCGTGTTTGAAATCCTTCAATATGATGAATAGATGAAAATATCTCTGAAAAAGGCTTCAAAAACGGCTGGGAGAAGAGAAGAAGGGTTTTGGGATGTTTTGCATGCTATTTATACTTCCCTAAAAACTGTCCAGAATCGGACCCAGTTGCGACGCAACTCATGTAGTTGCGGCGCAACTATGTTTGACTCGTGAGTTGACTTTGACTTTCATTGACCAAGGCTGGCTTGAACTTGAACGCATTGCGGCGCAACTTATTCTTCTGCTTTTCGGTTGCGGCGCAACAACTAGTTGCGGCGCAATTGGACGTTGACTCGCGTTGACCTTTGACCAATGTTGACTCGTGGCTGGCCAGGAACAAAAGGCGTTGCGGCGCAACTTAACTTTCTGGAATTGGGTTGCGGCGCAACTCCTAGTTGCGGCGCAACTAGTTGCGGCGCAATTGTCCTTTTTCAGCTTTGACTTTTGTTGACTTTCTGCAATCTTCATCCAAATGCTTCCGAAATCCTCCGTTAGCACTTACTTCACCCCAACAATGTCGTTTTCTCCAGATTTACGCTTAAATACCTGTCAGTAACCTGAAACACTAACAAATACCATAAACGCACCAAATGTATACACAAACGACTCATAAACCATGCAAAATCAACTAAATACAATGTGGGAAATGGGTATAAAATACGACACATCAGCTGGTTGCACAAGGATATCTTCAAGAAGAAGGTGTCGATTATGATGAAACTTTTGCACCAGTGGCCTGATTGGAAGCTATTCGCTTATTCTTAGCACATGCTGCTTACAGAAACTTCACAGTATATCAAATGGATGTAAAAAGTGCTTTCCTAAATGGAAAACTCGATGAGGAAGTTTATGTTAAGCAGCCACCTGGTTTTGAAGATCCAGCCAAGCCACACCATGTCTATCGTCTTTACAAGGCACTCTATGGTCTTAAACAACTCCCAGAGCCTGGTATGACACTCTCTCTGAGTTTCTTCTTTCTAATAAGTTTCAGCGAGGGTCCATTGACAGCACCCTATTCATCTATAGAAAGGGTGCTGATGTCCTTTATGTTCAAATATATGTAGATGACATCATCTTTGGATCCTCCAGCAAGAAACTTTGCACCAAGTTCAGCTCACTGATGTCCTCTCATTTTGAGATGAGCATGATGGGTGAGCTGACCTTCTTTCTTGGTCTTCAAATTCGCCAACTCTCAAATGGCATCTTTATCAATCAGGAGAAGTACATTCGAGACATGCTGGCTAAGTTTGACATGTCAAATGTCACTACTAAGGCCACTCATATGTCTCCTCCCAATAATCTCCATGCTGATCCTGATGGTAAGCATGTGAACCCCACTCACTATCGGGGTATGATTGGCTCGCTGATGTATCTCACAGCGAGTCGTCCTGATATCATGTTTGCTACTTGCTTATGTGCAAGATATCAAGCATCTCCTAGAGAATCCCATCTTCTCACTCTCAAAAGAATCTTTAAGTATCTAAAGGGTACTTCCTCGATGGGTCTTTGGTATCCCAAAGACTCCTCCTTTGACCTAGTTGCATACTCTGACTCTGACTATGCTGGCTGCATGTTAGATAGGAAAAGCACCAGTGGAGGGTGTCAACTGTTGGGGGGGAAGCTGACTAGTTGGTCTAGTAAGAAACAGCACACATTGTCCATCTCCACTGCTGAAGCAGAGTATGTATCAGCAGCGAGTTGTTGTGCATAAGTCCTCTGGATGAAGAACCAACTCACTGACTATGACTTAGAATTTACTAAGATTCCAACTATGTGTGATAATACAAGTGCAATTGCTATCACACACAATCCTGTTCAGCATTCCAAGACCAAACACATAGATATTAGGTACCACTTTATTCATGACCATGTCATGAAAGGGGATGTTGAAATTTACTTCATCCCCACTGATGACCAACTTGCTGACATATTCACTAAACCTTTAGATGAAACCAGATTTAAATATCTGGTCAGCAAGTTGGGAATGCTGAATGGAGAGTCAGCGACATGACGTGTCATGACTGCTGAAGTTAATCAGCGAGTTTAAGTGTGTCTTGCTCGCTGAACTTAAAAGCAATGAAGAGCTTAAAGTCTTCATCTAGTCCAGCAGCAAACGGCTCTGGTAAAGACTAAACAAATCCGTTAGTCCCTGTTGCTTTGGGAAAAAGCAAAACAAAAGCAATGAAGAGCTTAAAGTCTTCATCTAGTCCAGCAGCAAATGGCTCTGGTAAAGACTAAACAAATCCGTTAGTCCCTGTTGCTTTGGGAAAAAGCAAAATAAAAGCAATGAAGAGCTAAAAGTCTTCATGTAGTCCAGCAGCAAACGGCTCTGGTAAAGACTAAACAAATCCGTTAGTCCATGTTGCTTTGGGAAAAAGCAAAATAAAAGCAATGAAGAGCTAAAAGTCTTCATCTAGTCCAGCAGCAAACGGCTCTGGTAAAGACTAAACAAATCCGTTAGTCCCTGTTGCTTTGGGAAAAAGCAAAATAAAAGCAATGAAGAGCTTAAAGTCTTCATCTAGTCCAGCAGCAAACGGCTCTGGTAAAGACTTATTAAATCCGTTGATGACTGACAGATTGCCAAAAACTGTATTATTTGTCAGCGACCATCATTAGTTGTGAAGTCGCTGACTAAAACTTCTTCTCTAAATAAGGTAACCAGATTTTCTAACTTTGTCAGTGGATATACTTCCATTCTAACTCTTTCTTATGTGGAAGCATATTCACCAAGTATTAATTAGAATATTTTATTAGAATTTCAAAAGGTTACCTCGATTTTCTCCCTAATGGGCAACTTGTACTGTGTATACGCCGAAAACACTCGAGTACGTTGAAAATAGAGGTACGATTGTCACATCAAGCCTCTTTTTATACATTACTCACATGCGTATATACATACAATTTTAAATATAAAGTTTTAATAATTTATATGTATATTATGCCATAAAATGATTTTTTAAATCATTTATTTTATTTTTAAAACCGTATTTTGTGTGCCACGTAAGAAAGAGAAAATGCATTGACGGTTCACTTTTACAGAAGTAGAGGCCCACGATTACATCATATATATACCCAAAACTCTTCAGTTTTCATCTTTTACGCTTCCATTTTCGATCTTTTATCTTTCACATTCTTACTCAATCTTAATTCTCTCTCAAAACCTCTCAAAATCTTCTCCTTTTCCTCACTATTCATCTTCTTATTCATATCTCGTATCAATGGCTTCTACTTCTGATATTCAAATCACCAACCCTGAAACTCTTGAAAACCCCATTCAATCACAAATCCAAAATCCTCCATCTGAAAATCAACCAAAATCGCCCACTCATGTTGAGTTGCCTGCCGATGATCTTGCAACTCAAAAAGCCCTTAAACAGGTTCCTCTTTATATGCATTCCAAAACATATGATCCAGAAACTATTGCTCCCTCTTCCAAAGTAAATTTTCAAACCCAAAGGATTACAATTAAACCTAATAATTATTTGGGTTCTCTTGAAGTTCCTTCTGGCATTACAGGGTAGCAACAAATGCTAGATATCATTAAAGCATGCCATGTAAATAATGCAATCTATTCTAATCCAGAAGACATGTATGTCTATCTCCTTCGGGAGTTCTGGTGGACATGTGATTACAAAGTAAGCATTGGTGCTATCTCTGGCACTGTGAAGAAGAAGCAGCTTACCATCACAATCACACCCAAAATAATTCGAACAACACTTGCTCTCCCTGATCAATCAACTGAAAGACCATTTGTTGATCCGGCTACTGTAGAACAATGGAAGGAATGGTTGCCAACCATCGGGTATGGAACAGACTTGGAAAAACCTGAACCTGTACCCAGCAATCCCACCAAGAAGCATCTCCCCGGTGTGTGGAGATTGTTATTTGCTCATGTCATCCAATGTTTGGGAGGAAATTCTGGGTCTTTCGATCAAGCAACAGCTTCCAACATGCAAATCATTCATGCTTTAGCAACTGGGAGATTCATAGACTTTGCTTCAGTCATCTTTGAAGACATGAAGTCAAAAGTTCAAGCCAGCAACCGCTCCTACACAATCCCTTATACAAGATTCTTCTCTCTGATCTTCAAGCACAGCTTAAAGAAAAGTATAACCAATTTGGTGCTACTGTTTGCAAACCACCAAGAATTGGTCCTTCAGTGTACAAGCAGCCTGCTTGTGACCTTGAATCATTTGACAGCAAGTTTGCTATCCTCACCCCTCAAATGAAAAAGGTACTCTTCTCTTCTTATCCTCACATCTACAAAAAGGTTGGTGGCAGTGAATCTGCACAACCATCTGACATGGCTGCTGACACTCACACTGAGAGTAAAGCACCCAAAGTTGCCAAGCCAACAAAAAAGGCTAAAACAAAGTCTACAAAGGCTTCTGCTCCATCATCACCTGTTGCTGCTATTCCTAAAAGGAAGCAAAAAGCAACAAAAGGTTTTACCATAAAGGGCTTGGAATCCTCTCAGCTCTCAATCATTACTGAACCAGCAACCTCTACAGCCGATGAAAGTATTGTACAACACCACCAAGAATCTGAAGCACCTATCTCCCCAAATCCTCTCAATTTTTCTATTGATGAACCAGTTTCAACAAGTACTGTTACACCTACAGCAGCTGCTGGTGTTGGCACCACCATAATGTTTACAGATGATTGTGGAGCACTTGATGTCTTATGCAACTATGAAGGTGGAGATGAAGGTGATAATGATGATGTTGTTGATGTTGATTATGAAGGCAGATGTGATATAGAAGTCGCTGGTGATGGGAGGGAAACAGATGAAGTGGTTCATAATGATGAAAAAACTGCTGGTACTGATGCACATGTGGTGGCTGGTACTGAATCTGATAATGTACAAAGTGTTGATGAGCATGTTGAAACAGTTGAAGTAGAAGGTGAAAGAAATGTGACTGATGGCAGTTTCGATGAATCTGATACTGGAGAAAGAATTATGGATGCTGGAAATGTAGTAGCAATCTCCAGTGAAAATGTTGAAACTCTGGAAGATGTTGTGGAGATAGAGGAAGTGGAAGAAGGTGAATCCACTGATGTTGATGAGTATGATTTGGAAGGTTTGAATGCTGATGAATTTGATGTGGTCGCACCCACTGAGGAACAGACCAGTAACATGGACACTGAAAAATGAAACAATTGCTCAAATCCATGTTGCCACAGAATCCACAAGTGCTGAGGAGCAACTACTTCCTGTTCAGATTCCTCTATCAGCTAGTGAAAGATTGGAACGAGTTGAAAAAGGTCTTGCTAATCTGACAAAGGCTGCTGAACAACTGGTTAGCATAAAAGACAAAGAAGATGATCAACTGGTCAAAACATTGACAAGCTGGTATGATAAGCAAACATCAAATAGCCAAGACATTGAAAGCATCAAGGAAAATTCTGTCACCTTGGCTAAGAATCAAACTCGAGCATACTTGTTTGCTCACAATGTTCTCAATCGTGATCAACAGATTCTTAAAGCTAAGGCTACTACCATCCAGAAGGATGTCACTTCATCAACTTATGCTGCAAGAAAAGCTGCTTCTTCCGATCTTGCAGCTGCTTCAAAAATCGAACAAGTCCATGAACTGATTGCCCCGCTGAAAGATCAAATTGCAAAGCAAGCCGCTGCTATCTCATCTCTGGAAAAGAAAATTGCTGATCTCCCCAAGCCTTATGCTTCCTTTACTGAACTTGATAGGCAAAGAAATGAACGACTGGATAAGGAAATGGGTGACATTAAAGCCTTGCTTCAGCAGCTTGTTGGTCAAGCTGCTGACAAGGAGCCGCTAGTGGTGGAAGTTGCAAAGAATGATGCAACCTCCAAGGGGGAGAAAAGTGCACAAGAAGATGAGGTCACTGCCACTATTGCCACCACTAGTGAAGTTGAAAAAGTTAAAAAATCTGAATTGGCAATAGTGGCTGTAAACACTGAAAAAGAGGTGGCTGAAATGGATGTTGAAAAAGAAAAGGAAAATGAAGTGACTCCTGCTGGTGAAAAGGAGCTCACTGAGCAAGAAAAAGAAAAGGAAAATGAAGTGACTCCTGTTGGTGAAAATGAGATCACTGTACAAGAAAAAGAGAATGTTGGCACTTGGGAAGGACATGTGATAAATGAAGTCCCTGCTGGTGTTGAGGGGGAGCAACCAACTCAAGGGGTACTGGCTATTGCTCAGGGGGAGCAAGCTGAACATGATGTAGATCCAAATGACCCCAAGGCAATCAAGGCAGCATGGGAGGCTGGCATGGCTATTGAAATGGCCACTGATAGATCGAAGGAAATGCTGCCAGTCTTCCATAAACGATACCTCACTCAAGCTGAGATAACTCCCCTCACTGAAGCTCAAAAGCAACATTTTTCTAGAGCTTTTAGGAAACCTTCTTCTACTCATCCAGCAAACAAAGAAGGTTCCTCATCAGCTGCCCATCCTATTCTTGATGTTCTTACTTTAGCTGCTGATGGAAAAACACAAGAAGAGGTTATTGATGAGTTGGAAAGAAGAAAGAAGGAGAAGGAAGAAGAAGAAAGGAAAAGTTATGAGTATATCAAGCAGCTGGTACAACAAGAGAGAAAAGAGCTTGATGCTGAAGAACTTCTAATGCTTGAAACCTCTGGGCACTTAGCAGTCTATCAAAAGAAGCATGCTGATGTAGAAGCAAGGCTGCTAGAGAAACAGGGTAAGCTTGACGAAGAAAAACAGAAGTTCATCAGAAACATGTTGAGGAGAACCCTGCCTCAAAAGATTGTATCAGTTACGGTGAATTTGGCCAAGGAAGGAAAAGAGACTAATGTAAAGATTCAGAGAGAGGATGGTCACATTTCGCATGTGCAAAATGTTCAGAGACCACATCTGGGAGCTACTGAATGGATGGAGGTCTATACGCTGATAAAAGATAAAACTGCCCCCAGCTACTCTCCTATCAAAGATATGATCCATGGCTACTTCACCAAGGCAAGGGAATTTGAAAGAAGACTGAAGACTAATCTGCCAGTAATCAAGAACTACTTTGATGCTTGTTCAGCCAGTCGTTCTCAAGTACAACCTTCAGCAGCAAGGAAGAGAACCACTCTGAAGAGAAAAAGAGATGACCAGATGGTTCATGTAGATCTCCCACCTATCTCTGAAGATGCTACCTTGGACACCAGATTGCCCCAAGGGTGGTGTTTCAAGAAGGCCTTGTGATTGAAGAACCCTTTGGCATGTTCTATGATACGTCCCACGGTGTATCAATATACCAAAGTATATTGAACACAGAACAGTTGTAGAGGGGGTGAATACAACTTTTCACAATCTTTACAAACTTTTAACACAGAACGTTTTAAGATTCAGTTTATGAATATTAAGCAAGTAAGTAAAGAGCAGGAATCATTAAAACAGTAAAGAACCAAAAACATTCTTGAACACAGATTGTGGTTTTCAAATGTAATCCTTTATTAAGAAATAATCTATACAAAGAATTACAGTGTTGTTGCGGAATAAAGATAGCCTATAGATATCTAAACAACCCTATGAAATGACAAACAACAATCAATCAGTTTCAGCTCAAGAGAATCAGCCCAAGCTAATCTCGTACAGACTAAGCTGTGTATAAGAGCAGAGAAACTTGTGTGAAGAATGATTCTCAGGAAAATGCCACACATATGCAATCCATGAATGAGGCTTTTATAGGCACAAGCGCTCCTTCATTAGGTGTCCGTTGCATCTACGTGTTCTTCATTCAGTGGTTGATGAAGGAATAATCAATCGTGCCTTTCATGGTACTTGTGGTCCCCCACGTACTGACGCACATTCTTCATCTACCAATAGGAGTATGGACACACATATGTAAAACAATCACCAACCTGGATCCTAGGAATCTTCCTAGTCACGTCATTTTTCCTTATCTTTAATCTAGGTTGTTATCTTCACTTGATTGTCAGACACAGATTGGGCCGTTTGTCAAAGCACCAATCTGCCTAAGTGTTCCCAAGCTGACTGCTAATCCCAAGCTGTCTTCCACTAACATTTTGGTCTTCTATCTTCAATCCTCCTCTTCGACTTGGACTGAATGCTAATACATTGTTGATGTAGCTTGAATAACACTTGCTTCCATAAGATATTACAATTACAAGTATGAAGCATGATCTGGGTCAGAGAAAGATCGTAAGCTGTGTCAGCTTAGTCTGACCCAGATCAGATTACAAGAACCAAAGATTACTAAGTGTTTATAGGTCAGATTTGTCATCATTAAATTTACAATTAACATTGGGACTCAACAATCTCCCCCTATTTGATGATGACAAAACCCAACAACACTTTTAACTATCAGCTTACAAGGAATCAAAGAAAATATGACTAACAGCTTGTGACCCTTTGAATCTTTTGGGTTCTTTTCAATCTGATATGAAATTTTAACCAAGAAACTAGATTTGTACAACTGCCTTTGCATATATAGAGAATAAAACAAAGATATTACATGATATAACACTATTCTCCAAGCATTTCAATAGCTTCTTGTTTAACTTCAAATGATGGGGTAACTCTCACATCCAATTGTCTATCTAACCCCTCATCAATAAGAAACTGCTCATACCCATTACCTTCTTCACTAAAGTTTCTGCAGAATCTGTATAAGGTAAATAGGTGCATAGATGGTACCTGTTTTAGCTCAGCAGTCATTTGGAACACCAAATTTCCTCTTGCATCTACAAAATACATCCCATGTTCTGGTTCAGTAATGAACATCCCACATCTTACATTTTCCACACCAGCAGGTAGAGTCAGATTGAGATTATCCAGAATCTTGTCAACAGCACCAGAAGATAATTGTGCAAGCAACTCTGTAGGAGACAAGTTTTTGAGAAAAACTGTATGATCACCTCTAGGAGCATCAATCCTTTCAAACCTTCTTCTTTTCTTCTTCAGTGACTCAGCTGACTCATCTTCATAATCCATATCATATGCTATTGGTCTTGGAAGGCCAGAGATATCAATCTTGTACTTCACAATAGCAGCTAACTTCTTCTCAATGGCTTCCAAAACTGTCTCTTTGTGAACTCCAGACATACCAGTTATGATATTATGCAACTCCACCCACTCAGTGTATCCTAACTCAAGCAGATTGTCAAGATTATGGGTTTCCCAGCTGGTTTCATAACCTCTCCTGGTAAACCTTATGCTGGGAATGTTCTTTCCTTTTCGCCTTTTGAGTAGAACATGGAGGATTGGCTCTGGATGCCTTCTATAATTGATCTTTTCTGTTACTTGTCTTTTCTCTAGAGCCTCAAACCAATCATGAGCTTCACGACTATTCTTCACATCCTTAACCTTCTATGATGGTTTAGAGTAAACCACCACCTTCTTCTTTCCTTTTCTTTTGCTCACAACTTTCTTTTTGGAACCAATGGCTGCAAGATCTTCTTCATCTTCCTTATTCAATTGTTCTTGAACAGCCTTGGCAATTTCAGAATCAGACTTAGTTGCAGCAATTCTTTCTCTTTCTAATCTGTCCTCTTTAATCATCTTGTATGCCATCTCAACTGTTACCCCAAGTTGTGGAGTAGTTTCAGTTGCAATCTCCCAATCCTTTTCTTTCTCAGTTAAGATCTTCACACCACTTGACCCAACTTCTGTAGTTCTTTTCTTGATCATGAACTGGGACAGAGTGGCTGTGTCTTCACTAGATGAAGATTCATCAATTTGTTCTTTGGGAGCTGGGTCAGCTTGAGTTGGCACAACTTGTACATGATCAGCTTGGGAGGACTTTCTTTTCTTTTCAACTTTTCTAACTTTTTCAACTCCAACATCCTTCCTTATATCTCCCATTTCAGCATTAACAGTCTCCCCCTTGGTTGTATCATTCTCCTTTTCAGCTTCTTCATTCAATTTCCCAACATTTTCACCACCAGACTCAGATTCTGGTCTTTTTATCTCCTCTACTGTTTCTTTTTCACCTTCCACCCTAGAACCATGCACAACCATTCTTCTATCATTGAGTGCCTCCTCAGCTCTGGCCTTATTCTGTTCTCTTTCAATCTTTCAATGTATTCTTCAATGTCCTTGTCAACCTGAGCTTTTTGCCTTTCTCTTTCTAGCTCCATTTCAGCTTCACTCATAGCACTCCTCTTTCTCTTAGTAGCATTCTTCTCCCCCTTTTTGTCATCATCAGTGTTGATGCATGTTGATGTGACAACAGCAACTTAGATTTGATTATGTCTTATTAATTTATATGTAATTGATAGATTATGAACTTTGTGTTTTAGTAATGATCGATTACATGTTTTGGTGTTATATATATGTTTATATATGATGGTTGTTATGTATGTCATACAAGTACAATCATAATATATGTTAGGTTCTTGTACATAAAGTACTTGGAAAATAACTAAGCATAAGATGTTGATGGTATTTAGTACTAACGAAGATAATCTTCGTTAGAAACTAACGAAGATAATCTTCGTTTTATGGGCTGGGCTGTTAAGTTCGTAAGAACAAAGCCCAGCAGGCCCAATATCGATCGTGAACATATATAAACGATTGGAAACCCTAAATTGAGGATCCCAGTTCATACATACACACACCAAAGCGACTAAGTTCGTTGCTAAGCTATAGCAAACGAAGATAGATCACATAAGGCTGATTATATTGATATAATTAGCAATATAAACGATTGGAAACCCTAAATTGAGGATCCCAGTTCATACATACACACACCAAAGCGACTAAGTTCGTTGCTAAGCTATAGCAAACGAAGATAGATCACATAAGGCTGATTATATTGATATAATTAGCAATATAAACGATAACTAATCAAACTAGTTATCTCGTGAGGATTCCGCACTCACGACATAACAATAGACGATCTCGAGAGCGATCCGTAGCTATCGAGGGACTCATAAGTGGTATCAGAGCCATTCGATATCTTATCGAAGGGTTGAGATCGTTTTGTTTGATTGTTATTTTCTCAAAAATCCTCCCGAACATTTTTCTGTCGTTAAGTTCGTTTGCCTTACGAACTTAGCGAAACGAAGTTAATCAACGAAGTTATAAACGAATTTAACTCAAATTCGTTCGAATTTCATCAAACGAAGATAGAAAACGAAGTTATCTTCATTTTCGTTTTGAATCTTCTTCAAACGAATTTAGTCCACGAATTTAACTTATCTTCGTTCAGATCTTTGTCTACGAACTTAGCTATTTTCGTTCAGAACCTTTGTCCACGAAATTAAGCTACGAATTTAATCTAAATTCGTTCAATACTTATCTTCGTTTGAACAGTACTTTTCTCTTATGGCTTCTTCGTCTTCAACCAACAATGCTGTTGCCCAATACCTTAATTCTCTAGTTTATCATGATCATTTGGTAGGACGTACTAATTCTCCACCTAAGTTAGTTTCATTAGCTGACTTTTGGGCGTGGAGAGGTCGATTTGAAGATTTCATTCAACGAGAAGACTTGAATATGTGGCTCATGATCACTGAAGGTTATGAATGGCCCACTCTTACTGTAAATGGAGTTACTTCTACATACAAGGTGGGAGAATTAACCGGCGAAGAAAAGGCTAACTACGCCATTGAAGTAAAGACTCTTTCCACACTGCGTATGTGTATTCCTCAAGAGTTGGTGCACTTGTTTCCTAAACAAGAATACAAGACTTCAAAGCAATTGTTCGATGCTATTGAAGCTCATTGTGAAGGTGATCCACTATTGAAGCAAAATAGAATTAAAATGCTTAAGAAACAATTTGATTGCTTCAATGCCACAAAGAATGAACAAGTTGAGGATCTTATTCTAAGATATCAACATCTTCTTGCTGAATTAGCATATTTTGATCTTAAATACACTCCTACTGAGATAGTGGATAAATTCTTGGATGGTTTGCCAAAAGCTTACAGAGAATTTCGTCATGGATTGCAAGAAAGAGCTGATTATGCTTCTCTTCGAATAGATGGAGTAATATCCACACTGAGAAACAGAGAAATGAAGGATAAGGCAAAGGATCTTCAAGACAACTTCACACAAGATCCATCTCTCTATCATGCCACTATGAAAAATCCAACAGCTGACGTTAATGCTTTCTTTTCTGGAGTTGGTAATACTGGTGAGACAGACAATTGTGGTGCACAAATGGATGGAGATGATTCTTTTGGATTCATAGCTACTGATGCTGGCAACAAGGGAAAAAGGACTAATGACGGTGCAAAGACTGGAAATATGAAATTCGGAAACATTTCTTCTTCTTCTGCGGGTTACAAGTCCATGCCTATGAATATGAAATCAGATGAGGGTAGGATGAATGTATTTGCTGCAATGTGTGCTGCACATGAAGCTTTTGTTGCAGGAAGAATCACAGATCCAGCACTTATTGATGAAGATTACGATCAGATAGATCCAGATGATGTTGAAGAAATGGATCTGAAATGGCAATTGGCAATGATCACCAGGAGAGTACAAAAGTTTATGAATAGAACAGGAAGACAGCTTACAGGAGGCACTCAAGGATTTGACAAGTCAAAGGTGAAATGCTATAACTGCGATGGTTTTGGACATTTTGCCAGAGAATGTCAACGGCCTAAGAGAGAGGCAAATGTGACTCCTACACGTCAAGATAGAGGTGGTAATCGTCCTTTCAATCAAAATCCTACTAGAGCTCTTTTGTTGACTGATGATCCTACTGCAAATGTCAATGGAAATGACAAGGCTATAGTTGCTGTTCAACCAGATGGTTCATTTGTTTGGAATCTTCCACATGATGAGAACAATAATGCTTATTTGGCCGAAATTCTTGATGATATGGCTCAAATAGTTGATTCTTCCGATGATTTCTTGGACCCCACAGTCTACCACAGTGAAGAGCATTTGTATGAAAATACTAAAAGTTCGAATATGGAATCTGTTGCTGCTGGTATATATGATACTGATTCAGAATCTGACGATGAGTTAGAAGAAGTCAAGAACCTTGATGAAGTGGAAGCTACTGAAGAGGTGAAAGCAGCTGAGGTTAAAGATGATTCTGCCAAAGAAAAGAGTGAAAAGACTATTGAGGAGCAGATGCAAAATTTTGAGATTCCGGCTGACATGACTGTGGATGACTTTGTTGCTTACATGGCAGATTGCAAAGAGGCTGACCAACAGGTATCTTATTCTTTACATACTATTGTTCATGTTTGCAAAATTGTTAATCGCATGTTTGATGAACTTGAACAAAAGAATGAACAAATTAAGAAATTAGAATCTGTTGTCAATATTGCTCATGATGAAAGAGATAAATTAATTAAAAAGGGTCTAACTGTAAATGATAAAGAAAAATTCTTCAAAGAAAAGATTAGATCCTTAGAGTCAGACATTAGAGCAATGAAAGATAAAGTCAATCAGTCTGTGGCCGTAGAAAGAGTAAGTAGTGAAGCTTATTCTTTGTTAGCTAGGAAGTGTGCTACCGTAGAAAAGGAACTTGCTGATGCTAGGATAGAAATCTTGGAATTTAAGGCTAAATCTGATTCTGCTAGACATTCTGAGCTTTTGATGCATATGAAAAAGTTTGAGAATTCTTCCTAAAGAGTCTTGAAACTGCTAAGATTTCTTATAAAGATGTGCCTCCTCCTTTCAATAATAATTATACTCCTGTTGAACCTAATATTCCTGAAATCCTACTTCAACCTAGTGTTGTAGATGGTAAACCAAAGACTCAATTTCTGAGGCAAAGTTGCCTGAGGGAACAAAAGAGTCTAAAGGAGTTTCTTCTCAACCTAACAAGGAAGAGAAATTGAAAGGTGTTGCTTTAAATCAATCTACTCCTTATGGTCAGAAAGACAGTATTGTACACTTTACACTTCATAAGAGTAATAGGGTCTATACTGAGTTAGAATTCCCATTAGAATCTATTGACCCTAAGAGGATTGATAAAGTCTGGGATGTTGCTATTGAGGATATGAAGAAATTAAGTCAGCAACGTCTCACTCCATTACCTAAGCAGTCTAGGATTAGAAAATCTGAAGATAACTTAGCCATTAATGAAGAAGCAACTAAGGTTTTAAAGCACATCTTAATGCCTGCACTTAAGAAATCCTCAAGTAAAGATAGACATGAGAAAGATGGTGCTAGGAAGTCTAGGATATCACCAACTAAACAAGACCCTGAAAAGGAAAATCAAAGAAAACAAGTAAGTTAGTGGACACTAGTGCTAATACTGAATCTGTAGATACCGATAAAAAGGTTGAAACAAACAAAAAGTTCAAGGTCCTCTCTTGCTTTGCTTGTCATGAAAAGGGTCATGTTTATAGTGTATGTCCTAATAGACCTCGAAGATCAGGTTCTCCTTCAAAGGCTACCACTTCAGAAGGAAAAAGGGGGTTGGGTAATAATAAACAGGTTTATGAGGTAAAGTTCAATCTTCTCCAAAACCATTTACTATACCTCAACGACGTGAATCTCCAATGAAAGGTTCCTCAGGAAATGTTCATAGGAATTCAAATCGTTTTCAATCACCTCCACGACCTGATCGTTCTGTTCCTAAAAGTCAAAATTCATTTTATGATCAAATTCATTCGAGTGTTCGATCTTCTTATGGCCCTCATTCTCTTAGACCTTCTCCGACGAGAGGTCAGAAGTCTTCTCCTGTGAGAAGACGAGATGAGAATCATGTTCCACCCACGGCTTCCAGCAATGGGTATTGGACTGAACTGATTCTAAGGGATGAGAAGGGTCGACCCAAACCTCAGAAGGTTTGGGTCCCCAATGAAAACTAATTCTTCTCATTTTATGTGCAGGGAGTTCCTAGGAAACCAATCCATTTATGGTACCTTGACAGTGGATGCTCCAGGCACATGACAGGGGACAGGAAACTCTTGTCCAATTATACTGGTATAAATGGGTCGTATGTTTGTTTTGCTGGATCCAAGGGCGGCAACATCACCGGTCAGGGAGATGTCGCCAATGGACAACTTACTCTAGAAAGAGTAAACTATGTGGAACAACTTACTCATAATCTAATGAGTGTCTCACAGATCTGTGACAAGGGCAACAATGTTCATTTCACTGAAAAGGAGGCATTCATCTTGAAGCCGGGTTTCGTTATTCCAGAAGAATGGATTATGCTCAGAGCTCCTAGGAAGAGAGACATCTATGGCTTAGTTTTAGGTGTTGATAATCCAACGGAGCCCCTCTGTTTGTTGAGCAAAGCAAATGAATCTGAATCTCTCCTCTGGCATCGTAGAATGGGACATATCCACTTTCGAAAGATGAATGAACTTGTTAGTCTTGGGTTAGTTGATGGTGTTCCAGTCAAGAAGTTTGGGATGGAAGATAAATGTGTACCGTGTTTGAAAGGAAAGCAACACAAGAATCCTCATAAATCAAAGGTGCACAACACTATATCCAAACCATTCGAACTACTTCATATGGATCTCTTTGGTCCTGTGAACGTAAGAAGCATTGGAGGGATGTTCTACTGTTTGGTGATCACTGATGATTACTCAAGGTACTCATGGGTATTTTTCTTGAAGACAAAAGACGAGACCGCATACCGGTTTATGGATTTTGTTAGACAAGTTGAGAATGTTCATGAAGTTAAAGTTAAGAGAATCAGGAGTGACAATGGCACTGAGTTTAAGAATAATACTCTTACTGTGTTTTGCTTGACCAAGGGTATTCAACATCAATTTAGTGCACCGTATGAGCCACAGCAGAATGGAGTAGCTGAGAGGAAAAACAGGACATTGATAGAAACAGCTAGGACGATGCTTGCTGATTCAGGGCTTCCTGTTACTTTCTAGGGGGAGGCAGTGAATACAGCTTGTCACATTTTAAATCGGGTTTTAACAGTTAAACGGTTCAAGAAAACTTGTTATGAACTTTTGCACAACAAAAAGCCCAATTTGCAAAATGTTGAGCCGTTTGGTGTTCCTTGTACTTTTCTTAAAGTACTTTCTCAGGGAAAATTTGATTCTAAATCTGAGGAGGGTTTCTTTTTAGGTTATGTACCTAGTACACCAATTCGGCGTGTGTACAATCAGAAAACTGGCAAAGTAAATTTTGGTACAAATGTGGTCATTGTCAGTCATAAACCTGCTGTACACATTGGTCCTGCTAATGACTTCGATTATGATGGTGTCTTCACCTCTTTTCGTGGTCCTGTTTCTTTTACAGGTGTTCCGATTGTGGAAGATGTAGTTACTCTTCATGATCCACTTGAAGGTGGGCCGGTTCCTGTTTCTTCTCCTGTTTCCTCACCATTCATTAAGCCTGCTTCTAATTCTGGAGAGTCAAGTGGGACCAAAGAGGCAGACTCTACTTTAGAGACTGCTCCTAAAGTTCTTACTGATCCTTTACATATACCTCTACCTGATGATCCTTTCTATGATACTGACGACACGGAAGGTGAAAATCAGGAGGAACCTAAAACTCCAGAGCAACATGTGCAGACTAACTTGGGAAATGATCTTACTGTAGACACGGTTCCTCAAACAAGAGTCAACAAGGATCATCCAGTAGAGCAAATCATTGGTGATGCTTCTGCCTCTGTTCGCACAAGGAATCAGAATAGGAAAAATTTGTCAAGTATGTTTGCTGAAGTTATGGATTCTGGGGCAATTACTTGGTACTTGTACTTTTGCTTCATCTCTCAGGTTGAGCCTAAAAATGTTGGAATGGCTCTTAAAGATCCGTCATGGGTTGAGGCGATGCAAGAAGAATTGGCTCAGTTTCGGAAGCTTGATGTATGGAAGTTAGTTGACTTACCTCATGGTGAATCTCCTTTATCTACGCGATGGGTTTTTCGTTGTAAAAAGGATGACAAAGGTGTAGTCACTCGCAATAAGGCTAGGTTGGTGGTTAGAGGATTTGAGCAACAAGAAGGCTTTGATTACGATGAGACATTTGCACCTGTAGCTAGACTAGAAGCTATTCGATTATTTCTGGCATTTGCTAGTTATCAAGGTATAAAGGTGTATCAACTTGACGTAAAGAGTGCCTTTTTGTATGGAGAAATTCGAGAAGAAGTGTATGTCGATCAACCTCAGGGGTTTGAGGATCCAGATTTCCCAATAGAGTATATCGTCTTGATAAGGCTCTATATGGTTTACATCAGGCTCCTCGATCATGGTATGAAAAACTGTCTACTCATCTGCATGAAAATGGTTTTACTCGGGGTTCTATTGACAGCACGTTGTTTATCAAATGGAAAGGGAAGGACTACTTGCTTGTACAGGTTTACGTCGATGATATTATTTTTGGATCATCTGATAAGAATATGTGCAAGGAGTTTGAGCAGAGCATGAAGGCTAAGTTCGAAATGAGTGCTATGGGGGAATTAACCTTCTTTCCTTGGACTACAGGTGGATCAACTGAAGGATGGGTTCTTTATTCATCAGAGCAAGTATGTTCAAGATCTTCTTACCAGGTTTCGAATGACCGATGCTAAAGATGCAATTACTCCCATTCAGACTAATCATGGGCTGTGTCCTGATAAGACTAATGATCCAGAAGTTGATGCAACTCAATATCGGGCTATCATTGGTTCCTTGATGTATCTGACGGCTTCACGTCCAGACATTACCTTTGCTATTTGTATGTGTGCTAGATATCAGGCTAATCCGAAAGAGTCACATATGAAAGCTGCGAAAAGGATTCTTCGTTATGTGAAGGCCAAGCCTCGTCTAGGGCTTTGGTATCCCATGCATGGTTCCTTTGAATTCAAAGCTTATACTGATTCGGTATATATAGAGTCAAAAATACAAAAAGAGTTGTCTTAGTATAAGTCTGTATATATCTAGTGTCAGAAAAATACAAAAACATCTTAGTAAAAGTCGTATATATAGAGTCATAAAAACACAAAAAGAGTTGTCTTAGTATAAGTCTGTATATATCTAGTGTCAGAAAAATACAAAAAGAGTTGTCTTAGTATAAGTCTGTATATATCTAGTGTCAGAAAAATACAAAAAGAGTTGTCTTAGTATAAGTCTGTATATATCTAGTGTCATAAAAATACAAAAAGAGTTGTCTTAGTATAAGTCTGTATATATCTAGTGTCAGAAAAATACAAAAACAGTTGTCTTAGTATAAGTCGTATATATAGAGTCATAAAAACACAAAAAGAGTTGTCTTAGTATAAGTCTGTATATATCTAGTGTCAGAAAAATACAAAAAGAGTTGTCTTAGTATAAGTCTGTATATATCTAGTGTCAGAAAAATACAAAAAGAGTTGTCTTAGTATAAGTCTGTATATATCTAGTGTCATAAAAATACAAAAAGAGTTGTCTTAGTATAAGTCTGTATATATCTAGTGTCAGAAAAATACAAAAACAGTTGTCTTAGTATAAGTCGTATATATAGAGTCATAAAAACACAAAAAGAGTTGTCTTAGTATAAGTCTGTATATATCTAGTGTCAGAAAAATACAAAAAGAGTTGTCTTAGTATAAGTCTGTATATATCTAGTGTCAGAAAAATACAAAAAGAGTTGTCTTAGTATAAGTCTGTATATATCTAGTGTCATAAAAATACAAAAAGAGTTGTCTTAGTATAAGTCTGTATATATCTAGTGTCAGAAAAATACAAAAACAGTTGTCTTAGTATAAGTCGTATATATAGAGTCATAAAAACACAAAAAGAGTTGTCTTAGTATAAGTCTGTATATATCTAGTGTCAGAAAAATACAAAAAGAGTTGTCTTAGTATAAGTCTGTATATATCTAGTGTCAGAAAAATACAAAAAGAGTTGTCTTAGTATAAGTCTGTATATATCTAGTGTCATAAAAATACAAAAAGAGTTGTCTTAGTATAAGTCTGTATATATCTAGTGTCAGAAAAATACAAAAACAGTTGTCTTAGTATAAGTCGTATATATAGAGTCATAAAAACACAAAAAGAGTTGTCTTAGTATAAGTCTGTATATATCTAGTGTCAGAAAAATACAAAAAGAGTTGTCTTAGTATAAGTCTGTATATATCTAGTGTCAGAAAAATACAAAAAGAGTTGTCTTAGTATAAGTCTGTATATATCTAGTGTCATAAAAATACAAAAAGAGTTGTCTTAGTATAAGTCTGTATATATCTAGTGTCAGAAAAATACAAAAACAGTTGTCTTAGTATAAGTCGTATATATAGAGTCATAAAAACACAAAAAGAGTTGTCTTAGTATAAGTCTGTATATATCTAGTGTCAGAAAAATACAAAAAGAGTTGTCTTAGTATAAGTCTGTATATATCTAGTGTCAGAAAAATACAAAAAGAGTTGTCTTAGTATAAGTCTGTATATATCTAGTGTCATAAAAATACAAAAAGAGTTGTCTTAGTATAAGTCTGTATATATCTAGTGTCAGAAAAATACAAAAACAGTTGTCTTAGTATAAGTCGTATATATAGAGTCATAAAAACACAAAAAGAGTTGTCTTAGTATAAGTCTGTATATATCTAGTGTCAGAAAAATACAAAAAGAGTTGTCTTAGTATAAGTCTGTATATATCTAGTGTCAGAAAAATACAAAAAGAGTTGTCTTAGTATAAGTCTGTATATATCTAGTGTCATAAAAATACAAAAAGAGTTGTCTTAGTATAAGTCTGTATATATCTAGTGTCAGAAAAATACAAAAACAGTTGTCTTAGTATAAGTCGTATATATAGAGTCATAAAAACACAAAAAGAGTTGTCTTAGTATAAGTCTGTATATATCTAGTGTCAGAAAAATACAAAAAGAGTTGTCTTAGTATAAGTCTGTATATATCTAGTGTCAGAAAAATACAAAAAGAGTTGTCTTAGTATAAGTCTGTATATATCTAGTGTCATAAAAATACAAAAAGAGTTGTCTTAGTATAAGTCTGTATATATCTAGTGTCAGAAAAATACAAAAACAGTTGTCTTAGTATAAGTCGTATATATAGAGTCATAAAAATACAAAAAGAGTTGTCTTAGTATAAGTCTGTATATATCTAGTGTCAGAAAAATACAAAAACAGTTGTCTTAGTATAAGTCTGTATATATCTAGAGTCATAAAAATACAAAAAGAGTTGTCTTAGTATAAGTCTGTATATATATAGAGTCAAAAAATACAAAAAGAGTTGTCTTAGTATAAGTCTGTATATATCTAGTGTCAGAAAAATACAAAAACATCTGAAAAATAGAAAATCAAAAAAATAAAAATATAATAATATAAAGTAAGGTTACTGCACTACATGATTAGACGTGACGATACTTTAGCTTTTAAGTCTACTTAATTGTACTTTAAAAATGCTCAGTTCAGTGATACCATTATATGATGTATCGATAGGCACAAAGTACCAAGGTTTCCTTTTAATCTGAACTTAAAAGTATACAATGTTCTTATGGGAAACGTATTCAGATATATGGCTGAGAATGCTTGTTCTTAAAATAGACAAGTCCTTTAAATCTTATGAAAGATCTTGCTTTATAATTATGTATATTTGGTCTTTATAAAGAAGGTCTCGGGTACATATATGTGTATGTATTGCTTTTCTGGATGTATATTTGTGACAAAATATTCAAATTCAAATATCAAATAAATCTGTTGAAAATATGAAGCTAATGTGGCCTTTGAGATTCGAACAAGTAAGTCCTTGGGGTGTCTTTGTATACCTAGCCTACCTAAAGTTTCAAACTTGGGATAGGTTGTCAGAAAGTTCGCTACACGGGTCTCATAGAAAGTCACGGGTTTTCATAAGTGCTTTAAAGTAAAATTATTGTCACAAATATGCAAGTACTTGGCATTATGCAATGTTAAGTATATTTCCGTACGTGAGTCAAGTTATGTCGCTTTCCGCGTGAGGAATCACCGACCTGTCACCGCTGACTTGATTCTTAAAGACTTTCTCACTTTAATCACCAAATGTCTTAATCTTAGTGCTTGTTTCGATTATGAGAGTGTATCTGAATATGGGGCACATAAGTTCGCAAACTAAAATTGTGGCATGAGTAACTTACTAGGTTACATGGTGACTGTCCTTGGCTCAAGTAATACGAAAGTGCCACAAACCAAAAAGGAGACTGGAAGTACCGAGTGTTTAAGAGGACAAACATATTGGTAATCGTTTTTGGATCACTGTTCATAACTAATAATAAGAGAATTATTTCTCGCTTGTAGGCTTATGTAAATGCTATTCTGATCTGATCAGCAGTACCCTAGTCACATGTGAATAATGAATACCTTTAGATAACTATTGTGTATAGACTAGTTTATTATTCTGTAATTTTTATTCTAATTTATTTTTCTATTTTTTTGAGTCAAAATAAGTATTTTCATAAGTTCTTATTGCACGAGAGATTCTACTTAAATTCTGTTTGAGTATATGTTTTGCTGAATTCATTCATTTGAATTCTTGATGAGGTTATGTGTTTAGTTCAAAAGAAGATTTTCTGATATGGACATTAATTTGTTTAAGTTTAGAAAATGATCTTTTAAATCTTATGTGACAAATCAATGTTATTTGAATTCTCACAAATTTCAGTGTTTACAAGTTATGAATTTAATTAATAACTTGGTGATTTTTAGGGTTTGACAACGGAATGACCTCCCTTGATCTTTTATTAGAATCTTGAATATTTCGTAATTGTTAATCCTAATGTTGTGTATTTTCACTTGAATTTTCTGTATTATTGTGCCTTTGCTCTTGTTGCGTTAATGAGTTTTTGGTAAGTGTGCAGTGTTCAGGTTAAGAAGATAGAGTTGGAGTGCTGATCTTTGTTGCAATACAGTGTTATTCATACTGATGATATCGTGGAGATAAGATCTTTGGTGTGAAATGACAATATTGTGATGCAAATATGAGCACATGAAGGAAGAATACATGAATCTGTTTTTAGAGTATTTATTTACTTTACATTTCATGTATTTAGTGAAAATAATCAGTGTTGATACGTGTTTCTTTTGATTCTCGTACCTTGACTTATGACATGATTTCGGAAACTTTATAAAGTTCTTCATTGGATTTTTGGACTATTCATTGTTTCTTGATTTTGTAGACGGCATCTAATATGGGACTTAAGTGTTTCAAGATGGTTTGCCGTCAAGCATCTCAATGATTAGAGAAATACTCTCCGTATCATGGTCGTGGTTGGTATCGCTGTTAATATGTTCATTGATTATTTTCAGGTTTGTTAATGGTTGATTTTAGACCTTGGGGTTCGGTTTTTAATTCAAGATTATAATGTTTGTAAAATACTTACATTATGATGATGATTTTAGATGGTGGTACTTTTTGGTACAAGGCATGAACAAGTTGTTTTTAACGAGTTGTTGCTATGTACAGGATTAGGTCAAAGGGGTCGCATCGTGGAAAGTTTCGTGATGACGAATCTTGAAAAATTTTCCAAGTACAAAAGTGTACTTACGAAGATAATGATTAAATTCGTTTGGAATTGTACTTCAGAAAATTGGTCTTATTTTGTTACATTTAAATTCGTTTCAATTGGTTTTAAACGAAGATGACCTTTATCTTCGTTCCTTGCTAACTAACGAACTTAAAGTGTATCTTCGTACATTCCTTTTACGAACTTAGACTTCGTTCATCTCTACGAACTTAGGTTCTCAAACAGGACTTACGAACTTAGACTCTTCTTTCAACTAACGAATTTAAAGTCTATATTCGTTCATTGTAACTAACGAACTTAAAGTGTATCTTCGTACATTCCTTTTACGAACTTAAAGATTGTTTATCTAACGAATTTAAAGTCTATATTCGTTCATTGCTAACTAACGAACTTAAAGTGTATCTTCGTCATTTTTTACGAACTTAAAGATTGTTTATCTAACGAATTTAAAGTCTATATTCGTTCATTGCTAACTAACGAACTTAAAGTGTATCTTCGTACATTTTTTACGAACTTAGACTTTTTAATCTAACGAATTTAAAGTCTATATTCGTTCATTGCTAACTAACGAACTTAAAGTGTATCTTCGTACATTCCTTTTTACGAACTTAAAGACTTTTTAATCTAACGAATTTAAAGTCTATATTCGTTCATTGCTAACTAACGAACTTAAAGTGTATCTTCGTACATTCTTCTTACGAACTTAGAGTGTTATCTAACGAATTTAAAGTCTATATTCGTTCATTGCTAACTAACGAACTTAAAGTGTATCTTCGTACATTCCTTTTTACGAACTTAAAGACTTCGTCATCTCTACGAACTTAGATTCTCAAATAGGGCTTACGAACTTAGACTTCGTTCATCTCTACGAACTTAGGTTCTCAAACAGGACTTACGAACTTAGACTCTTCTTTCAACTAACGAATTTAGAAGTTTTTTGTGACAAACGAATTTAGTATGCTTCAAAGCTATCTTCGTTCATTGTTAACCAACGAACTTAAAATCTATTTTCGTTTATTGTTATCTAACGAATTTAAAGTCTATATTCGTTCATTGCTAACTAACGAACTTAAAGTGTATCTTCGTACATTCCTTTTTACGAACTTAGACTTCGTTCATCTCTACGAACTTAGGTTCTCAAACAGCACTTACGAACTTAGACTTCGTCATCTCTACGAACTTAGATTCTCAAATAGGGCTTACGAACTTAGACTTCGTTCATCTCTACGAACTTAGGTTCTCAAACAGGACTTACGAACTTAGACTCTTCTTTCAACTAACGAATTTAAAGTCTATATTCGTTCATTGCTAACTAACGAACTTAAAGTGTATCTTCGTACATTCCTTCTTACGAACTTAAAGACTAATTTCGTACAGTTCCCACTTATGAGATTATTGATTAAGTTCATCTAAGACTGCTATTCATTTCTTGTGCTAATCTTATACTTGTTTTTCAATTATGATTTGTTTTTGCAGAAATGGCTCTTGCTCCACGACAGTTCTTTAAGAAGCACAATTTGGCCTTAAATCTGGATCCCGATCAGCATAATTCTGAACGCTATCATGAAATGTTTGATTTTATTGCTCGTTCTAGGCTTTCTTTTGCCTTCTGTGATTCACCTAGATTGGTTAGGCAGTATATTGATGATTTCTGGAGGACTGCTCATCAGGTCATGGTTGATGGTCGTAGCTTTGTTCGAGCAACTGTTTCAGGAATCACTTTTGATTTTAATGCTACGATGCTTCGTGAAATTCTACATTTGGGTGACGAATCAGACGACGCAGTAGATGTAGCTTATGATTTTGACCTTATTTGTAGGTGTTTTCAAAGAATGGGATATGTTGGTCAAATAAAGCTTCCTTTTGATAAGAGTGGATTTCAAGGACGTTGGAGATACCTTGCTTACGTGTTGTTAGTAAGTCTGAGCAATCGGAAGGCTGGATTTGATCAGCTTTCTGCTCAGATTGCTTCGCAGATGGTTGCTTTGGTCTATAATCGACCTTATCCGTTTTCAACATACTTCTTTCATGAGTTTATTGGTCAAATCAATGCCAAGGCGAAGAATAGGTTTCTATTATATCCTCGTTTTGTTATGGCGATAGTTCGACATTTCTGTCCGAACTTGGTATTTGATCAAGGTCCTCGCTATGTACCCCATGCTTGGCCTTTACGTATATTTGCTGATTTAGATGCCAATACTCGAAATGTGGCTGGTCTAAATAATCCACCTTTGTTTGGTCATTTGATTAATCCAAATTATCGATCTCGTTTTGAGAATGATATGTTAGTGGATGATGAAGACAATTCTGATCATGAGGATGAAGAGAGTTCAGATGATAGTTCGGATGATGATTCTGATGATTCTGATGATTCTGATAGTGGGAATGATGGTGATGATGATGTAGTTGAAGCAGACACAGATGAATATGATAGTGTCGCTGCTGATTCTGGTAATGAGCATCGAACTAAGATGGCTCATGATGTACCTGCTGCTTCAGGAAGTGATAATTCATATCACTTTTCTCAAGAAGATGTACCTGGTGCTTTACGCCGAGAGCGTCGGAGTAAGGCATGTCATTCTTCACCAGTTCCTTCTCAAGAAGAAGTTAATCAGGATGAAAATGTTGTTGCTGAACAAGAAGCTGATCAAGAAGCATTGGAATATACAGATATGGCACCAAGTTCATTTCATGAAGGTACAAGTGCTGGTGGACCGAAGAGGACAATGGATGCTCCTCTCACTTATCGCAGAGCTAAGCGTGCACGAATTTCTGAGGCTACTTCAGTATCTGCCGCTGATGCTGCTATTCCTGTTGTTGCTACAGCACCGGTTGCTTCTGTTGCCGGTAGTGCAACATTGCGTCCATTGTTGCCTCCTGCCATACCAATATTGCCAAGATTGCCTACTTTTCCTCCTATTCCTTCAGATTACTCCCTAGTTAGGCGTATAGATGTTCTTCAGACTCGTGTTGATACGTTAGAGTCTGATCTTACGAATGTTAGGGGTACTTTGGCCTTTTTAATCAACTGGGTCAAGAATCAAGGGGGAGAAGTTCCTGAAGAAATCTGCAGATTGTCAGCAGCTCAGTCAAGACGTCAGAATGGTGATGATGATGTAGTTGAAGCAGACACAGATGAATATGATAGTGTCGCTGCTGATTCTGGTAATGAGCATCGAACTAAGATGGCTCATGATGTACCTGCTGCTTCAGGAAGTGATAATTCATATCACTTTTCTCAAGAAGATGTACCTGGTGCTTTACGCCGAGAGCGTCGGAGTAAGGCATGTCATTCTTCACCAGTTCCTTCTCAAGAAGAAGTTAATCAGGATGAAAATGTTGTTGCTGAACAAGAAGCTGATCAAGAAGCATTGGAATATACAGATATGGCACCAAGTTCATTTCATGAAGGTACAAGTGCTGGTGGACCGAAGAGGACAATGGATGCTCCTCTCACTTATCGCAGAGCTAAGCGTGCACGAATTTCTGAGGCTACTTCAGTATCTGCCGCTGATGCTGCTATTCCTGTTGTTGCTACAGCACCGGTTGCTTCTGTTGCCGGTAGTGCAACATTGCGTCCATTGTTGCCTCCTGCCATACCAATATTGCCAAGATTGCCTACTTTTCCTCCTATTCCTTCAGATTACTCCCTAGTTAGGCGTATAGATGTTCTTCAGACTCGTGTTGATACGTTAGAGTCTGATCTTACGAATGTTAGAGGTACTTTGGCCTTTTTAATCAACTGGGTCAAGAATCAAGGGGGAGAAGTTCCTGAAGAAATCTGCAGATTGTCAGCAGCTCAGTCAAGACGTCAGAATGATGATGATGATGTAGTTGAAGCAGACACAGATGAATATGATAGTGTCGCTGCTGATTCTGGTAATGAGCATCGAACTAAGATGGCTCATGATGTACCTGCTGCTTCAGGAAGTGATAATTCATATCACTTTTCTCAAGAAGATGTACCTGGTGCTTTACGCCGAGAGCGTCGGAGTAAGGCATGTCATTCTTCACCAGTTCCTTCTCAAGAAGAAGTTAATCAGGATGAAAATGTTGTTGCTGAACAAGAAGCTGATCAAGAAGCATTGGAATATACAGATATGGCACCAAGTTCATTTCATGAAGGTACAAGTGCTGGTGGACCGAAGAGGACAATGGATGCTCCTCTCACTTATCGCAGAGCTAAGCGTGCACGAATTTCTGAGGCTACTTCAGTATCTGCCGCTGATGCTGCTATTCCTGTTGTTGCTACAGCACCGGTTGCTTCTGTTGCCGGTAGTGCAACATTGCGTCCATTGTTGCCTCCTGCCATACCAATATTGCCAAGATTGCCTACTTTTCCTCCTATTCCTTCAGATTACTCCCTAGTTAGGCGTATAGATGTTCTTCAGACTCGTGTTGATACGTTAGAGTCTGATCTTACGAATGTTCGAGGTACTTTGGCCTTTTTAATCAACTGGGTCAAGAATCAAGGGGGAGTTTGTTGATGCATGTTGATGTGACAACAGCAACTTAGATTTGATTATGTCTTATTAATTTATATGTAATTGATAGATTATGAACTTTGTGTTTTAGTAATGATCGATTACATGTTTTGGTGTTATATATATGTTTATATATGATGGTTGTTATGTATGTCATACAAGTACAATCATAATATATGTTAGGTTCTTGTACATAAAGTACTTGGAAAATAACTAAGCATAAGATGTTGATGGTATTTAGTACTAACGAAGATAATCTTCGTTAGAAACTAACGAAGATAATCTTCGTTTTATGGGCTGGGCTGCTAAGTTCGTAAGAACAAAGCCCAGCAGGCCCAATATCGATCGTGAACATATATAAACGATTGGAAACCCTAAATTGAGGATCCCAGTTCATACATACACACACCAAAGCGACTAAGTTCGTTGCTAAGCTATAGCAAACGAAGATAGATCACATAAGGCTGATTATATTGATATAATTAGCAATATATAAACGATTGGAAACCCTAAATTGAGGATCCCAGTTCATACATACACACACCAAAGCGACTAAGTTCATTGCTAAGCTATAGCAAACGAAGATAGATCACATAAGGCTGATTATATTGATATAATTAGCAATATATAAACGATTGGAAACCCTAAATTGAGTATCCCAGTTCATACATACACACACCAAAGCGACTAAGTTCATTGCTAAGCTATAGCAAACGAAGATAGATCACATAAGGCTGATTATATTGATATAATTAGCAATATATAAACGATTGGAAACCCTAAATTGAGTATCCCAGTTCATACATACACACACCAAAGCGACTAAGTTCGTTGCTAAGCTATAGCAAACGAAGATAGATCACATAAGGCTGATTATATTGATATAATTAGCAATATAAACGATAACTAATCAAACTAGTTATCTCGTGAGGATTCCGCACTCACGACATAACAATAGACGATCTCGAGAGCGTTCCGTAGCTATCGAGGGTCTCACAATCAGCAGGGAAATAGCTTACTGGAGTAACAAGGAAGTCTTTGAGATCCTGGTTGATCAAGTCAATCTTGACATTGGTGAGACAGCAGGCTCTTCTTAGCTCAACATAATCCTCATGGAGGAGTTCAATCTTGGATTTAACACCCTTAGAAGCTTCAATCAGATCATTCTTGAAGTCAGCTTGTGACTTGTTTGCAGATCAAAGTTCTATAGTGACTTCCCTTTTAAACTTGGTTGCAGCATTCCCAATCTGACCCAGAGTACTCTTGTTCCTTTCATTCTCTTCATTGACTGCCTTTGTAAGACTTTCAAGAGACTCTGTCAGCTTGCTCTGGTTCTGCTGCATCAAATCAACTCCCTTCTTAACATTTTCTTCCAATGCAGTCTGATCTTGACTCAGCTTATCCACCTTCTTATCCGTCAAATCCTGATCCTTTTGGATCTTTTCCAAGCATTTGGTCAGCTTTGAGCTCTCAACCTTAGAGGTTGAAATGAACTCAGTGAGCTAACCCACCACATCTGAAAATGAGATAGTGGCAGCTTGGGAAGAACTTGCAGTTGGCTTAAAAGCCACTGACTCTGGAAAGAGCAGCCTGCAATCCTTAATATCACCCCCCCCCCCCCCCCCCCCCCCCCCCCCCCCCCCCCCCCCCCCCCCCCCCCCCCCCCCCCCCCCCCCCCCCCCCCCCCCCCCCCCCCCCCCCCCCCCCCCCCCCCCCCCCCCCCCCCCCCCCCCCCCCCCCCCCCCCCCCCCCCCCCCCCCCCCCCCCCCCCCCCCCCCCCCCCCCCCCCCCCCCCCCCCCCCCCCCCCCCCCCCCCCCCCCCCCCCCCCCCCCCCCCCCCCCCCCCCCCCCCCCCCCCCCCCCCCCCCCCCCCCCCCCCCCCCCCCCCCCCCCCCCCCCCCCCCCCCCCCCCCCCCCCCCCCCCCCCCCCCCCCCCCCCCCCCCCCCCCCCCCCCCCCCCCCCCCCCCCCCCCCCCCCCCCCCCCCCCCCCCCCCCCCCCCCCCCCCCCCCCCCCCCCCCCCCCCCCCCCCCCCCCCCCCCCCCCCCCCCCCCCCCCCCCCCCCCCCCCCCCCCCCCCCCCCCCCCCCCCCCCCCCCCCCCCCCCCCCCCCCCCCCCCCCCCCCCCCCCCCCCCCCCCCCCCCCCCCCCCCCCCCCCCCCCCCCCCCCCCCCCCCCCCCCCCCCCCCCCCCCCCCCCCCCCCCCCCCCCCCCCCCCCCCCCCCCCCCCCCCCCCCCCCCCCCCCCCCCCCCCCCCCCCCCCCCCCCCCCCCCCCCCCCCCCCCCCCCCCCCCCCCCCCCCCCCCCCCCCCCCCCCCCCCCCCCCCCCCCCCCCCCCCCCCCCCCCCCCCCCCCCCCCCCCCCCCCCCCCCCCCCCCCCCCCCCCCCCCCCCCCCCCCCCCCCCCCCCCCCCCCCCCCCCCCCCCCCCCCCCCCCCCCCCCCCCCCCCCCCCCCCCCCCCCCCCCCCCCCCCCCCCCCCCCCCCCCCCCCCCCCCCCCCCCCCCCCCCCCCCCCCCCCCCCCCCCCCCCCCCCCCCCCCCCCCCCCCCCCCCCCCCCCCCCCCCCCCCCCCCCCCCCCCCCCCCCCCCCCCCCCCCCCCCCCCCCCCCCCCCCCCCCCCCCCCCCCCCCCCCCCCCCCCCCCCCCCCCCCCCCCCCCCCCCCCCCCCCCCCCCCCCCCCCCCCCCCCCCCCCCCCCCCCCCCCCCCCCCCCCCCCCCCCCCCCCCCCCCCCCCCCCCCCCCCCCCCCCCCCCCCCCCCCCCCCCCCCCCCCCCCCCCCCCCCCCCCCCCCCCCCCCCCCCCCCCCCCCCCCCCCCCCCCCCCCCCCCCCCCCCCCCCCCCCCCCCCCCCCCCCCCCCCCCCCCCCCCCCCCCCCCCCCCCCCCCCCCCCCCCCCCCCCCCCAAAAAAAAAAAAAAAAAAAGAATTGATGATGAGTTGGTCAGCCTGAGAAAGATTAACGTTTAATTCAGGCTGAGGGCCAGTGGGAATGTGTTGATCTTGATTTTGATCAACTCCTCCACTGGCATCTTCCATCAGAGCATCCCTTGAGGATGAATGGGCAAACTCATCATCGAATGAAGAATCACTTCCGAAGATAGTGATCAGATTCTCATTGACATCGAGAGGACCATCAATGGTTCCCTTTGCTGCACAAGGGGCTGACATGACTGCCTTAAAGATAGCCAAGTAACCTGCAGAATCCCTCTGTCCGAGGACAGATGCAGACACAGACTCTGCAGGTGTAATGTTTTGTGTAATTGATTGCCCTTCAACAGAGGTGTGTTGTAGCACCAAAGTATCCTTAGGGAGAATTGAGTCCTGTACCCATCCTTGTGACATTAGAAAGGGCATTGGCAGCCTGTGCAGACTCAGAGTGTAAGATAGAAGGAGTCTGATCAGCTTGGGGAGGAGAAGCAGTGTCACCAATGCGTTCGATACTTCTCTCCTTTGGCTGATCATCCTCAGAAATGATGTGCATTGACTCTGACTCACTTTGGATCTGGGCTAGATCCTCTGTTACCCCTTTAATGATATCATCAACCTTTTGGGAGGCTGATGATGGTGATTTCGGTTTAGACACAGTATGACCTTGGGAGGAGGTCTTTCTTTCAATTCCTTTATTCTGTTTGGAGGGTTGGGTAGCAGTAGGTGTTCCCTTTACTCGTCTACACTCTTTTGGGAGAGTGCAGATGGGCGTGGCGTTTTCAGCTTGTCAGCTTTGGTGACAGGGACAGCTTTGGAACGTTCCTTAGCTTCCACTGCACCTTGGGGGATCTCAAGAGAAGATGTTGCATTATCAACCCAGAAGCTGACACAGATTTCTTGTGCGATCTTTTCTTTTTGGCCTTGTGAGGTACTAAGTCCTCAACAAGGAGTCTTTTAGAATCGGATTTTGAACGAGTGGACGAAGGTGTGGCTAGGGTGGCTGATGTTTTGGACAACCCTTCACCCTCTTTTGTAGGAGTAGAATGTTGAATAGATTGAGAAGAGTTTGAGGGTTCAGAAGCATGTGTACCTGGGTCCCCCTGATTAGCAGATTGAGTGTCAGACTCAGATCGCGTCGAAGAAGGGACAACTTCCCCAAGTGCTTCTTGATCCCTTTCTCTTTGCCTGCAAAAATCAAGGTAGATCTGCATTGCTCGGGTCAGACCCTGCACAGATACCTTTGGACTATTGAAGATGTTGTTATTGATAGACTTGCATTCCACAGTCTGACCAGTTGCCAGACTGTAATCATTGTCAAGAATAGCTTCAATGATAAGAGCAAGAATCCTACCATAAGGTATGGTAAGACTCTTCTTATTAACGCGATCAACAAGGTCCTTAAAGATTAAGCCAGCAAAATCTATTCTGGTCATAGTGACCATTGCATGAAAAATCTGCAATTCTAGAGCATTAGGCTGATCAAAGCTGCCTGCCTTTACTTGTAAGGTTTTAGAAATTGTGCTCAATAAGTAGTTCCAAATACCAGTTAAATGTTTCATTTTAACTATTGAAGCCAATGGACCAGTATATCCAACTTCTTGTAAAACATTTTTGGCTTCAGTATGAGACACAACAACATCATATTCATCATCAGGCATATAAGACAGCTCAAAAGCAGACCTAAGCCTCTTATAAGAAATATATACCTTTTTCTTACCGTTGAGGATTGAGCCATAGATTGCAGCATCTCCTTTCTTGTTCTGTTTCACAACACAGCTCGCCCAAAATTCACACAGTAGATCTTGAAACACCCAGTCTGGCTTCTCAATCATCACCTTGCCGAATGGATGATGCCATAAGAAAGCCACAATCTCATCGTATCCTTTTGCCCATGAAGGAGGATGAATATTGGCATAAACCAGACTGCCAATCTTGATTTTACCAGTATCAAGATCAGCCGGAACCACTACTACCTTATTTCCCACCACATAAGGTGAAAGTTTATTGGCGCTTATCGGAGCTGGGAATTGACTTTCAGGCTCAGAAGAACTAGATTGAGAATCATTAGTATGAATAGAAACAGATGCTGATGCCATTTTGAAAACAAATTTTAGAAGAAATTAAATTTAATAAAACAGTAATCAGATTAGAGAGAAAAATTGATTTAGAAAAATATGAACAAGTGATTTGGGATTTAGGTTAAATGAAAGTTATATACACACTCAAAATATCCCGTTTGAAAAAATTGGAGAGAGAAAGATTTTGATTGGAGGATCAACAAGTAGTGGTGGTACTTTTTCAGTAACCGGTTGTTACCACTACACGTGTCACACTCCAATAGGATCAGCAAGTACACTAAATAAAATAATGAAAGTAATAAAATGCACTGAGATATATAATAACAAAAATAACCACGAAGCTGGGTCAGACTCAGCTTACCCTCTTTTACTTGAAATGCACCAAGTGTGAAAGGGTAGTCTGGGTCTGACACAGCTTACCCTCAAAATTTAGTATAACTCTAAGGGGTCAGATTTGTTATTACTTAGCTCACTACATTTTACAAATTAAGCATACCTAGCTTACTTATGAGGTAGTTGAACCTTGATTCATCCAATGGCTTTGTGAACAAGTCAGCAAGCTGATTGTCTGTTGGAATGAAGTGGAGTTCAACATCTTCTTTCATTACATGATCCCTAATGAAATGATATCTTATATCAATGTGCTTGGTCCTTGAATGAAGCACATGATTGTTTGAAATTGCTATGGCACTGGTACTGTCACAAAAGATTGGAGTTTTTGTTGCAGTGACACCATAGTCTTGAAGCTGATATTGCATCCAAAGAATTTGAGAGCAACAACTTCCTGCAGCAACATATTCAGCTTCTACAGTGGAGATAGAAACTGAATGCTGCTTCTTGCTGGGCCAGCTTACAAGTCTATTGCCAAGCAATTGACAAGCTCCTGAAGTACTTTTTCTGTCAATCTTACAGCCTGCAAAGTCAGAATCTGAATAGCCAATTAGATCAAATCCTGAGTCTTTGGGATACCAAAGACCCAGATTGGGACTACCTTTAAGGTATCTAAAGATTCTTTTCACAACCTTAAGATGAGATTCCTTAGGACTAGCTTGATATCTTGCACAAAGACATGTAGCAAACATAATATCTAGTCTACTAGCAGTCAAGTAAAGTAATGATCCTATCATACCCCTATAAGCTGTGATGTCAACAGATTTGCCATTTTTATCTTCATCCAGCTTATCACCAATTCCCATAGGAGTTTTCATAGGTGAGCAATCACTAAAACAAAATTTGTTTAAGAGATCTTTAACATATTTTCCTTGGTTTATGACAATTCCATTTTTAGTCTGTTTAACTTGTAAACCCAGAAAATAGTTTAGTTATCCCATCATGCTCATTTCATACTTTTTAGACATTAATTCAGAAAACGTTTTGCAAAGTCTTTCACTGCTAGACCCAAATATTATATCATTACATAGATTTGTACAAGCAGAATATCACCATTATACTTTCTGTTAGGACCAGTTCACCTGGAACTGGCCAGTCACCAGTTCACACTTGCCGGTCACCAGTTGCATCTGGAGACTAGTGAAACTGGTGACCAAGATGATTTGTCGAGAAATATATTGAAGTCCAGTTGCACCGTACAGTTAACGCAACTGAAGACTTCCTCCAGTTGAGAACTGACCAAGTTGAAGAAGCATTCCAGTTGAAGTCGAAGACAACAAATGGAAGATAGAGAATGGCAATGGCAGCGAAGCCCAGTTGACATTCTAGTCAGTTACAAACTGGAGACCATCAGTGGAAAGCCCTTACAAAGCTTTACACTGATTACGAGGAATTGACTTGTATACTTTATGTACCTTTACCCGGATAATAAGCCTTATCTTATTATTTAAGTATTAAAAGGTACATAAAGGTGGTTATGTAAAAGTCACTTTAACATACGACTTTACACTGCCTTTTAAGGAATTAAATGTTATTCCTTAAATGCTCCCAACCACATTTGTACGGCTAAAGTTAACATCCCAATGTTAACTTTGCCTATAAATACAAGTCATTGCACAACCAAGAAATTAAGTGTTCGAACTCACAAACAAAACACACAAACACTTCACTTTGCAAACCTGCAATATTCTTGGTGAACTTGTGCAATATTCTCTCAATCGCTAAAAGGAACATTTCACAACTTTAAGTGTTTCGATTGTCTTGAGAAATTCCGAGTGTAGATCAATTGTATTTCATAGGTTGTTAGGATATTTACATTCGTGTATTATCTTGGTTCCGCATCAACCTTGTAATTTGTTTAACATCAATAAATAAATTACACATTGAAAATTACTTATTGTCTCATCAAGTTATCTTACAAGTTATTTGTATTATTGCATTGTTCTTTACTTATTGTCTTTTATACAAGTAATCTATCTAGAACTTGGTATATACACACTGCAACTGGTCGTCTCCAGTTCAGTGCATATATTGCAAAGTAACTCCACCATCGACATAGAGATGTCTTCAGTAGTACCATCTAACGAGTTGGGACTTACACTTTCTCATAAACAAAGTCTTGTCAACATTACCTCTTTTGAAGTTATTAGCCAATAAGAATTTAGACAAAGTATCATACCATGCCCTTGGAGCTTGCTTCAACCCATAGAGAGCTTTGTCAAGCTTGAACACATGGTCAGGAAACTTTGAGTTTTCAAAACCAGGAGGCTGTTCAACATAGACTTCTTCTTCTAATTTTCCATTAAGAAATGCACTCTTCACATCCATTTGATAGACTTTGAAACCCTTGTGAGCAGAGAAGGCCAAGAACATTCTGATTGCCTCTAATCTTGCCACTGGTGCAAAAGTCTCATCATAATCAATTCCATCCTCTTGTCTGTAACCAAGAGCTACCAATCTTGCTTTTTTCTGGTCACAACTCCCCTTTCATCCATTTTGTTTCTGTAGACCCACTTGGTTCCAATCACAGTCTTGTAATGAGGTCTTGGAACAAGTTCCCAAACCTTGTTTCTTTCAAACTGTGTTAACTCATCTTGCATTGCATTTACCCAAGAAGGATCTGCCAGAGCTTCATCAACCTCAGTTGGTTCCATCTTGCTTACAAAATTGACAAACATGCAGAAGTTGCCTGTTGCCTTTCTTCTTGTTTTCACACCAGAGAGTGGATCACCAATGATTTGGTTAATTGGATGACTCTTTGTCCATCTAGTAACTGGGACAATGGACTGATTCAGATTAGATGGTTCAGCATGATCAGCTTGAGGAAGAGGCTGATCAGCTTGGACTGGAATGGAGGAGTCTGAACCAGTTGGAGAGTCATTTAATGGATTCTGAACAATAGCTTCAGTAGGAGTAGGATCAGCTTGTGCATCTTCAAAGATTGGAACATCTTCTTCTTCTTCAATGAGTTGCCCCCCTGAGTTTGAGCATTATTAGCTCCAACTGGAGGATTTGTTGCAGGCTCATTCTCAGGTATAGCCAGTTCTTCAAAATTGAAGTATTCATCTTCAGGAGGAGAACAGTCTGGCTTAGAACAACCTTCATCAATGCTTACATTAACAGAGTTCTCAATTGTTTTAGTTCTCTTATTGTACACTCTGTAGGCCTTCATCATTGTTGCATATCCAAGTAGGATACCTTCATCTGATTTCTCATCAAACTTTCCAAGATGGTCTTTCTGATTCAGAATATAGCAAGGACTTCCAAACATTCTTAGGAAACCAATCTCAGGTTTTCTCCCCCTAAGAAGTTCATATGCAGTCTTCTGGTGTCTTTTCACAATGAAGGATCTGTTCTGGGTAAAGCAAGTTGTGTGAACTGCTTCAGCCCAGAAATGAGACTTGACATTGTTTTGAGCCATCATAGATCTGGCAGCTTCAATAAGAGTTCTGTTTCTTCTTTCTGCAACACCATTTTGTTGAGGAGTTCTGGCAGCTGAGTAGACTTGTGAAATTCCCTTTTCACTGCAGAATGAATTAAGAGTGATATTCTTGAATTCAGTACCATTGTCACTCCTTAATTGCCTAACAGGTCTTTTGTAGAGAATTTCAGCTTGCTTGATGAAATGAATAATGCTGTCAGCAGCTTCACTTTTGTGTCTTAGAAAGAAAACCCAGGTGTATCTTGAATACTCATCAACAATTACCAAGGAATACCTCATTCCAGTGAATGATGGAGTACTGATTGGTCCAAATAAGTCCATATGAAGCAGATCCAAACAATTATCAATGGTTGAGCATGTTTTAGACTTAAAAGTAGCCTTATGTTGCTTGCCTTTCTCACAAGCACCACATAGCTTGTCCTTCTCATAATTGATCACAGGAAGACCAGACACCAACTCTTTCTTACACAGCTTGTTGATGTCTTTGAAATTCATATGAGACATCTTGAGACTTTGACATGAAACAGACTTCTCTTGTGACAATTGGATTTCTCATGTCAAAAGAATACAAAGACTCATCCCTCTTTGCAATAAGAACCACATTTCCTTCTAAATCAAGAACAATTCCCTTATCAGACCTGAATCTCACTTCATAACCAGCATCACACAACTGACTCACACTGATCAGATTGTGCTTCAAACCATTTACATATGAGACTCTTCTGAAAGTAAGAGGACCATTTGAAAGTACACCAAAACCTTCAGTCTTTCCCTGAGAATCATCTCCAAAAGTAACATTAGGACCAGCGCGAATCCTAAAGCTACATAGCGGGACTTACATCCGGTCATATGCTTGGAACATCCACTGTCCAAGTGCCAGGTGTTATCGTCATGACTGCCCTGCAATTATGATAAGAGATTAGTTCTTTTTGGGAACCCATCCAAAGATGGGTTCACCAGAGCTGACCTTCTGGTCTGACTCAGATTGGGTAACTAAACATGGACTCTTATCACATTTTGAAACCCATTGTTGCTTGGTCTGTCCTTTACCAGATTCAAAGTTCTTTCTAGCAACATTTGGAGTTTCCTTCTGAACAAAACCTTTGCCTATTCCAGCTTTCTTACATTCAGCTCTCAATTTTCTTTGATCAACAATTTTTGGATCAGACACATCTTTAAGAAAATTTGCCTTTATTGACACCTTGTCAGTTTTGGACTCAACATATTTTAAAATCAACTTGTCAGAGTCAGACTTGGTGTTACCTGAAACAGACTCAGATTTTGCTTGTGACTCATTTCCTAGAGAACCAGACTTCTTACTCTTTAAAAGTTTTATTTTCTCTTTAGGAACACTGTGATCTCTATCCTTTCTTTTATTTCTCTTTAAACTACTCTTGTTTGATTTAGTCTTTGAATCTGATACAGATTGGGTAATGGTCAGCTTGGACAAGTCAAGACTTTCTTCAGGTTTTAACTCAACAACCTGATCAGCTTCAGACACAGCTTCAGTAATGGTCTGACCAATGGTTTCAGGATCTTTAAACCCAATACCAGATTTCTGAACCAACTTAATTGGTTTAGAAATTGTTTCTTTGGTTTGGACTTTGGGTGGTGAAGGAGGCTGATAACAAGGCTCCATAGCACACACTTCAGCAATGGCTATGGCCCTATCATAATCACCATCAAAAATGGCTTGGATCTGATGAGGTATTTGTTCATTTACACACTTAGCAACTCTTTTTGAACTTATACACCATGTTTCAGTAATCTGTTTAACCTTTAAAAACTTTTCTTCTGCAGTTTTAGCTTCTTTAATCAAAATGGAGTTTAATTGCTTTTGAGCTTTAACTTCAGATTCTAGTTGTTCCATTTAGGTGGTAATGAATCAAGAAATTTGCTCTTTAAAACCTCATTTTTCTTATTAATTCCAACAGCAGCTAAATCATTTACCAAAGCATTAAAGCGGGTATGAGTGTCAGTCAAGGATTCATTTCTCAAAGAGAAAAATCTCTCATACCTCCTGGTCAATGTAGTAATTGTGGATTCCATGGAGGTAGAGCATTCCTCAAACATAACAGTCAATGTACCCCACATTTTCTTAGCTGTTGAACACATTTTAATAGAATGGTAAAGGTCTTTTGGCACAGCTTGGACAATGAAATTTCTAGCCTTCACATCCAAGTTTGCCAACCTCCTATCCTCATCCCCCCAATCTGCCTTGTCCTTTACAATAGATTTGACTGTGACAGGAATGGTTGGTTGACCTTCCCTGACCACAGCTTCTACCACAATGGTTTGTGTAGGAACATAAGGACCATCCGCAAGGATGTCAGGCATATTGTTATCGATGGATTCAAGGAACAAAGACATTCTACCTTTCCACCCACTGAAATCATCTTTGTCAAACATGGGTGGCCGGGTTGAAGAACCATTATCAATATATGATGACATAATGCTTTACTATAAATGAAAATATGCAAGGATCAAGTTAAGTTAATTCTCAACCACCGCTCTGATACCAATTGATACGTCCCACGGTGTATCAATATACCAAAGTATATTGAACACAGAACAATTATAGAGGGGGGTGAATACAACTTTTCACAATCTTTACAAACTTTTAACACAGAACGTTTTAAGATTCAGTTTATGAATATTAAGCAAGTAAGTAAAGAGCATGAATCATTAAAACAGTAAAGCAGTAAAGAACCAAAAACATTCTTGAACACAGATTGTGGTTTTCAAATATAATCCTTTATTAAGAAATAATCTATACAAAGAATTACAGGGTTGTTGCGGAATAAAGATAGCCTATAGATATCTAAACAACCCTATGAAATGACAAACAACAATCAATCAGTTTCAGCTCAAGAGAATCAGCCCAAGCTGATCTCGTACAGACTAAGCTGTGTATAAGAGCAAAGAAACTTGTGTGAAGAATGATTCTCAGGAAAATGCCACACATATGCAATCCATGAATGAGGCTTTTATAGGCACAAGCGCTCCTTCATTAGGTGTCCGTTGCAGCTACGTGTTCTTCATTCAGTGGTTGATGAAGGAATAATCAATCGTGCCTTTCATGGTACTTGTGGTCCCCCACATACTGACACACATTCTTCATCTACCAATAGGAGTATGGACACGCATATGTAAAACAATCACCAACCTGGATCCTAGGAATCTTCCTAGTCACGTCATTTGTCCTTATCTTCAATCCAGGTTGTTATCTTCACTTGATTGTCAGACATAGATTGGGCCGTTTGTCAAAGCACAAATCTGCCTAAGTGTTCCCAAGCTGACTGCTAATCCCAAGCTGTCTTCCACTAACATCTTGGTCTTCTATCTTCAATCCTCCTCTTCGACTTGGACTGAATGCTAATACATTGTTGATCACAGAACATTATAGAGGGGGGTGAATACAACTTTTCACAATCTTTACAAACTTTTAACATAGAACGTTTTAAGATTCAGTTTATGAATATTAAGAAAGTAAGTAAAGAGCATGAATCATTAAAACAGTAAAGCAGTAAAGAACCAAAAACATTCTTGAACACAGAACAATTATAGAGGGGGGTGAATACAACTTTTCACAATCTTTACAAACTTTTAACATAGAACGTTTTAAGATTCAGTTTATGAATATTAAGAAAGTAAGTAAAGAGCATGAATCATTAAAACAGTAAAGCAGTAAAGAACCAAAAACATTCTTGAACACAGAACAATTATAGAGGGGGGTGAATACAACTTTTCACAATCTTTACAAACTTTTAACATAGAACGTTTTAAGATTCAGTTTATGAATATTAAGAAAGTAAGTAAAGAGCATGAATCATTAAAACAGTAAAGCAGTAAAGAACCAAAAACATTCTTGAACACAGAACATTATAGAGGGGGGTGAATACAACTTTTCACAATCTTTACAAACTTTTAACATAGAACGTTTTAAGATTCAGTTTATGAATATTAAGAAAGTAAGTAAAGAGCATGAATCATTAAAACAGTAAAGCAGTAAAGAACCAAAAACATTCTTGAACACAGAACATTATAGAGGGGGGTGAATACAACTTTTCACAATCTTTACAAACTTTTAACATAGAACGTTTTAAGATTCAGTTTATGAATATTAAGAAAGTAAGTAAAGAGCATGAATCATTAAAACAGTAAAGCAGTAAAGAACCAAAAACATTCTTGAACACAGAACATTGTAGAGGGGGGTGAATACAAATTTTCACAATCTTTACAAACTTTTAACACAAACGTTTTAAGATTCAGTTTATGAATATTAAGCAAGTAAGTAAAGAGCATGAATCATTAAAACAGTAAAGCAGTAAAGAACCAAAAACATTCTTGAACACAGATTGTGGTTTTCAAATATAATCCTTTATTAAGAAATAATCTATACAAAGAATTACAGGGTTGTTGCGGAATAAAGATAGCCTATAGATATCTAAACAACCCTATGAAATGACAAACAACAATCAATCAGTTTCAGCTCAAGAGAATCAGCCCAAGCTGATCTCGTACAGACTAAGCTGTGTATAAGAGCAAAGAAACTTGTGTGAAGAATGATTCTCAGGAAAATGCCACACATATGCAATCCATGAATGAGGCTTTTATAGGCACAAGCGCTCCTTCATTAGGTGTCCGTTGCAGCTACGTGTTCTTCATTCAGTGGTTGATGAAGGAATAATCAATCGTGCCTTTCATGGTACTTGTGGTCCCCCACATACTGACACACATTCTTCATCTACCAATAGGAGTATGGACACGCATATGTAAAACAACACCAACCTGGATCCTAGGAATCTTCCAAGTCACGTCATTTGTCCTTATCTTCAATCCAGGTTGTTATCTTCACTTGATTGTCAGACATAGATTGGGCCGTTTGTCAAAGCACAAATCTGCCTAAGTGTTCCCAAGCTGACTGCTAATCCCAAGCTGTCTTCCACTAACATCTTGGTCTTCTATCTTCAATCCTCCTCTTCGACTTGGACTGAATGCTAATACATTGTTGATGCAGCTTGAATAACACTTGCTTCCATAAGATATTACAATTACAAGTATGAAGCATGATCTGGGTCAGAGAAAGATCGTAAGCTGTGTCAGCTTAGTCTGACCCAGATCAGATTACAAGAACCAAAGATTACTAAGTGTTTATAGGTCAGATTTGTCATCATTAAATTTACAATTAACATTGGGACTCAACATTCTATACAAACTTTCAAAACCAACAACTCTTCTTCAGAGTGAGTGAAATTGGGAAGGCATCAGTTGGGTTTTTGCTAGCCATTCGAAGAAGGTGTGTTGACACCACTAATAACAGAGCCTTCATTGACATTCTTGATCATGAGTTGCTGCTGCCACATCGACAAGCTGATCCCTCGCTGATGATTATCAAGAATGAAGACTTATGGGAGCAGGCAGCACGACAATAGATGTTTTTACTTTAAATATTTGTATGACAACATGTAATACAAAGTTTGGTTATATAAAACATCTTTGTCACACTTGTAATTTTTTATCTTTATTCACTCAGCAAGTCTCCTCAGCGAATAGGGGGAGATTGTTGAGTCAAGGATTCGCTGACCAGACGTGGTTGCTGATACGTTTCATCAGCGAGTCCAGTGACTCTTCACAGCGGATGGTTTCTTCCCAAAATTGTAAGCCAAGGCGGGAAGAATTCAAATCAGAAGAAGACAAAAAGTCACATGGTGGTTCCTCCAACTGTATTTTACCTTGGAAGGTAAAGATGCAGGTGGACCAAAAGAGAAGGGTTTCTCTCTCATACCCGATTTGGTAAAGAAGACAAAGGGCGTGTGTCGCAAGTACTTCAAGCCAATGAGATCTCGACAACCACCATCCTATCACTATCATGAAAGGATGTGTTGCCCTAATTCCTCCCTATATAAAGCAACACAGCCGCAACACAAACACTTTGTGTTTGTCACCATTAAGTGTGTGTCACTTATTCTCTCTTGTAATTGTTTAAGTTTTCTAGTTAGTCTAAAGCTTAACAATTGTATGTTCATGTATTTTCTTGTAAGACAAGTTGTAATATCGACCATGTATTCACTGTTTAATCAATGATACATATGATTAGACTTGTATAGTTTCTTATACTTGAACTTTACTCTTGTTCTTGTTCTTTACTTTCTATTTACTTTCTTGTCTAGATTAATTAAATATAAGTGTGCAAATCGTGGACTGTCAGATATAAAAAGCAAAGAGACCTTGGAATTTTTTATTCGGAAAAATTTATTAGTAGTAAGGGATGATGGATTGTAGATGTGCAATAATTTCTAGCTACTCAACAACAAGGCAAAATTTGATATATCTCCAATCGAGACATCAAATTTGATCTCTTAGCTCCATTAACGAATTCGGTGCTCCTGTAGGGGGAATTCTACACCATAATTTGATTTGTAACCATACAAGTTGACTGAAAGAGCATTCAAACATAATATGCATGGTTTGTGGCTTCATCCGTAGCGTGTCCAAAATGGCAATACCTCTTCTTTTGCAGCTGGATTTTGGCTGCAAACTCTCCTTGTAACTCTTTCCACTCGAAATGATTAACCCATGGAGGTAACCACTTATTCCACACAAAACCTTCATTAGCGCAAGGCTGTCCCAAAGCATCAATATACTCCTCTCTAGTTCTCATGAACGAAGGGTCATTAACGACCCCAGCTACTCTCCTATCAAAGATATGATCCATGGCTACTTCACCAAGGCAAGGGAATTTGAAAGAAGACTGAAGACTAATCTGCCAGTAATCAAGAACTACTTTGATGCTTGTTCAGCCAGTCGTTCTCAAGTACAACCTTCAGCAGCAAGGAAGAGAACCACTCTGAAGAGAAAAAGAGATGACCAGATGGTTCATGTAGATCTCCCACCTATCTCTGAAGATGCTACCTTGGACACCAGATTGCCCGCAAGGGTGGTGTTTCAAGAAGTCCTTGTGATTGAAGAACCATTTGGCATGTTCTATACCAACTTTCAAAACCAACAACTCTTCTTCAGAGTGAGTGAAATTGGGAAGGCATCAGTTGGGTTTTTGCTAGCCATTCGAAGAAGGTGTGTTGACACCACTAATAACAGAGCCTTCATTGACATTCTTGATCATGAGTTGTTGCTGCCACATCGACAAGCTGATCCCTCGCTGATGACTATCAATAATGAAGACTTATGGGAGCAGGCAGCACGACAATAGATGTTTTTACTTTAAATATTTGTATGACAACATGTAATACAAAGTTTGGTTATATAAAACATCTTTGTCACACTTGTAATTTTTTATCTCTATTTACTCAGCAAGTCTCCTCAGCGAATAGGGGGAGATTGTTGAGTCAAGGATTCGCTGACCAGACGTGGTTGCTGATACGTTTCATCAGCGAGTCCAGTGACTCTTCACAGCGGATGGTTTCTTCCCAAAATTGTAAGCCAAGGCGGGAAGAATTCAAATCAGAAGAAGACAAAAAGTCACATGGTGGTTCCTCCAACTGTATTTTACCTTGGAAGGTAAAGATGCAGGTGGACCAAAAGAGAAGGGTTTCTCTCTCATACCCGATTTGGTAAAGAAGACAAAGGGCGTCTGTCGCAAGTACTTCAAGCCAATGAGATCTCGACAACCACCATCCTGTCACTATCATGCAAGGCTGTGTTGCCCTAATTCCTCCCCTATATAAAGCAACACAGCCGCAACACAAACACTTTGTGTTTGTCACCATTAAGTGTGTGTCACTTATTCTCTCTTGTAATTGTTTAAGTTTTCTAGTTAGTCTAAAGCTTAACAATTGTATGTTCATGTATTTTCTTGTAAGACAAGTTGTAATATCGACCATATATTCACTGTTTAATCAATGATACATATGATTAGACTTGTATAGTTTCTTATACTTGAACTTTACTCTTGTTCTTGTTCTTTACTTTCTATTTACTTTCTTGTCTAGATTAATTAAATATAAGTGTGCAAATCGTGGACTGTCAGATATAAAAAGCAAAGAGACCTTGGAATTTTTTATTCGGAAAAATTTATTAGTAGTAAGGGATGATGGATTGTAGTCTTGTAGATGTGCAATAATTTCTAGCTACTCCAACAACAAGGCAAAATTTGATATATCTCCAATCGAGACATCAAATTTGATCTCTTAGCTCCATTAACGAATTCGGTGCTCCTGTAGGGGGAATTCTACACCATAATTTGATTTGTAACCATACAAGTTGACTGAAAGAGCATTCAAACATAATATGCATGGTTTGTGGCTTCATCCGTAGCGTGTCCAAAATGGCAATACCTCTTCTTTTGCAGCTGGATTTTGGCTGCAAACTCTCCTTGTAACTCTTTCCACTCGAAATGATTAACCCATGGAGGTAACCACTTATTCCACACAAAACCTTCATTAGCGCAAGGCTGTCCCAAAGCATCAATATACTCCTCTCTAGTTCTCATGAACGAAGGGTCATTAACGACCCCAGCTACTCTCCCCCCCCCCCCCCCAATCTACAACTGTCTGCTCCGTGAACGAACTTAAACTTGCCCAGTAAACCCATTAAGATAGATAAAGCCTCCCACTGTCGCTGGTAACCTAGACCAGCCCAACCCCACTGTGTTGCATTTGCTATTGTTTGAAAGTTCTCCGCCACCCGAGCCCATTTGTTTGAGGCTGCTTTATAAATTTAATGAAAGATCTTTTTTAAAGGATCATCGAGCAACCTGTTATCCTGCCAGAACAGAACTTTATCTCCTGTCACACCTTCAGTTTTTTGTTGATACATTCCTCTCTTATGCTGCATATTGCCTTCCATGTCCCAGCCAGGGAGTGTGTAATTTACTGGCCTGGTAGATCAGTTGGTTAATTTCTCACATTGTGAATGGCCCATACGACTTTAGCCCACAAGTCAGAACGGGCATCTTTGAGTCTCCAATGCCACTTAGCAAGAAAAGCCAAGTTATATTCTTTCAATTCAGCCCAATAACTCCCAGTCCCACTTTTGGTTAGCAACAAGCACCTTATTTGATGTTGATATTATATATTAATATTAATATTAATAGAAAAATGTTAAATAAAGCTCTTAAGGCTTCACTTAACGTGCATAAAAATTACTAATGAAGAAATAAAGTAAGTAAACAGTACTAATTAACCATTATATAGTTTAACCGAGCCTATGCTTTTTTTTCTAGCAAAGGAATCATTACAATTCAACACACTATCTCTAAACTACTAATGAAGAAATAGAAAGAAGAAAAAAAAGCAAATATAAACCAAAAAACCTCCCAAAAAAATCAAGAGAAAACTAAGAATCAAGCCAACACACATCACATGTAGGGAGGGAGAGCTAGAGAATGTTTTGAATTTTGATGCTATATCAGTATATTCCGTCCATGTACAAAGCAAAATGAGGAAAACCCGGTCACTTTGACTCCGAGTCAGCTCAGTGGTGTTGTGGGGGTGGTACGAGAGGCTTGCATTGGTAGCACTTGGCAAATAACCCAAACGTATCAACTTGTCTTACAAAATTGGTCACACTAGCCCATCCACCAAATCCGAACCCGACAACCAAAACCCAAACAACGATAAACATGTTGATCGCGTACATGGCTGACCAACTCGGCAGGAAACGGGGAGGCTTCTCGGCTGCATTCTGTTTGTATAGACAAATATATCAAATGAATATATATAAAAAAAATTATAGTGTTAAGAAAAAGTGAAGGGACTGCTACTGATATTCAAGTATTGTTGAAGGTGTAGGAAGTTAGTCAACACTAGGCCAGCTCATCTTATCTCATCTCAGGACATAATACAACACACAGAGAAAAAAATGGCATAATAATAATTCAACTAAAGGACTTTTGCCAAATCTAACCTTAAATGCAATTAATTATCCTTTTCTATACTATATTATTACGAGAGATAGTGCCCGCGCGTTGCGGCGGTGAGATGGTGGGGTGATAGGTCAAGTCATAGAGTATGATAACCAAATGCCTTAGCCGTACGGGCTCCGCCCTCGGATTTAAAAATTCGTCGAAAGTATATCGAATGACATCTCTAATGAAAGAACATGAAATTTTAAGAACACCCATACAATTTTTATAATTTATCGATATACGGTTTTTGAAATAAAAGATTTTGAATGAATTAGAGGAATAAAATGATTTATGGATGAGAGAGAAAAAAATGAGTGGTTGAGATTTGAGGAGAGAGAGAAAAAAATGAGTGGTTGAGATTTAAGGGTATTATAGGTATATTAGGTAGAGATGTTTAAATTAGTGAATTAAGAAGAGGAGTAATTTAGGTAGTTTAAATCATCTTTTGAGATTTTAAAATAGGGCAAAATGCTTTATAAGATAGTATTAGATAATTATTAAAAAAAATAACACTTTATATTTGAAAGTGTTAAAAAATATGTAATATTTCTTAAAAAAATTTCATCTACACATTATCCACTTAACATTAATGATTAAATTACATTATCAATTTTTTATCTTTTAAAATATCTCTATTAACTATTTAAATCAATTATTTTTATATCAATTATCTACACACTGGACGCCTCATCTACCACCAACAGTCGTCCCCCCACCACATTGTCGTCGCATTGCACGGTAACGTGCTAGTAAGACTTAATATTCTTTTCTATTCGTTATTTATTTACGAGTCTACTATTAATTCGGTGGAATATTTTTATTTAAGAGATGAAAAAAACTTTGTTATCCCTTTGCTAAAATTATCAAACCTCATGCGTATACCATAATAATGATAAATAAAGAACATAACAATAATAATTATAATATAGTTCGGTGTCCATTCAGTTCTCTTTTAATAGATTGTGCTATACTCATCACAAGGTTACTGTTGTCGATCTTGTTTTAAAATTATTCTTTTTTCTTCTTTCGAATGAAAAAGAAAGGTAGTAAGAGACTATGATTTATTAGTTGTTTACTGAGATAGGGTGTTGTATTATAGCATTATTGGTTGAAATGACCACTTTACAGAAATGGAATACTTTTCACTTATTACGGATGTATTATTGATAACTTCAAAAATGAATGAATTAATCAGAGTACATATAACTAATTACTAATACTTATTTAATCTGTAATTAATTAAATACTGTATAAAAGATAGGTAAGCAGGTAGGTAAGTACCTGGCGAGAGGAGGCGTTTCTATAGACAAGCATATGGGCAAGAGCAGGGATGATATAAACTGTGAAGCTGACCAAGAGTGCACCCACCGCGGAGTTGATAGGTCCGAAGAAGGGGAAAATGATGGCCAGGAACCATATTGGTATCACCACCGGTAGCCTAGCCAGCGCCCGTATAAATATGCTCTTGGTATCGTGCATCCCTATCACCTTCTCCCATACAAAATACAATGGTGTGCATGCAAATCCAAATGTAATAAACTGTACGGGTACTCAATTCCATATATATAATTAGTCACTCTGTCCATCCATCCAATAAATATTAAAATTATGGTAATAAGTTAATATTTGAATTAGCTAGTGAAGCTAAATGTAAGGTATATATTGACCTGATGAATAAGCATCAGAATGACAGCGGCATCACGCCAACGGGTCTTGGGAAGCAGGGAGAAGGCGTTGGAATGGTTAAGAAGCTCATCCCCAAACGCCCAATACACGGCCGAAGATGATGGAAGTGTTAATGTAAAAACATAGAGTGTGGCAATCAAGTAAATGTACTTAAATTTCCGGGGTTTCCACATTGCATGCATAATTTCCCTGTTAATTATGAAAAAAAAAATAAAAAAAATCTTCATCAATAAATCGTATCTTTCTTTTCACCATTAAAAAAAATAATTAAGTATATACTATCAATACTTGCAAGCCGACTCTTTAATACAATTGGGTTTAGGCATGGGCCTAAAGCCCTCACTTATTTGGAGCCTCTAAATTTTGTGCTAAAAATATATTGGGTTTCTTTTCTTATAGAAATTAACTAGAATTAGGCTATGCGGCTATCCCATGGCTTCCTTAAATGTTCGGATAATATGAAACGCCAGGTTTGAATCTTAATATCCATTGAATCTTATTATTTAGGGCCCAAAAATATTGGTCCCGCTTAAGGCCCTCTAAAAGGTTAAGCCGGCCCTTATACTTGTCTCTCAAGATTGAGTGGAAGGTTTAGTCCTTGACAATAGGATAATTTAGTATCATTTGGTGTAATTAAAAAAAATAATAACATAAAAAAATATACTACCAATAGTAATAATACAAAGGAAATTATTAATTAGTAAAGAAACAAAAAAGATTTTAGAGGCATAGTACTAAAATAGGGAGGGAACATTTTATGGGACAAGCAAATCTGGTGATTCAAATGCCAAGAGGCCCAGGAACATGGAAAGATTTTGGAGTATGGGCATTGGATCACACGAAAAGATAAATGACCATAATATCTTCAATAAAAAATCAAATAAGATCCAATAATTTAAAGTTTTAGGAGAGGCTAAAAGTCCATTTCCCCTCCTCGCCATGTGCAACTCACTTATTATTATATTAATAAATTAACACTCATTTCATCATTCATTAATTACTTCGTATTATACACACAGAAGATTTACATTTCCTTACTGGTACTGTTTTGTTAACTTTTTCTTAATAACCGTTAATTTTGAAAATCTATATTATTTTCAGATAATCTTAAATATATTAATATATATATACTTAAAGGCAAGCATTAAGATATATATATTATATATATATATATATTATATATATATATTATATATATATATATTATATATATATATATATATTATATATATATATATATTATATATATATATATTATATATATATATTATATATATATATATTATATATATATATATATTATATATATATATTATATATATATATATATATATATTATATATATATATTATATATATATATATTATATATATATATATATATATTATATATATATATATATATTATATATATATATTATATATATATATTATATACTAGTATATATATATACTCGTATATTGGGTTTTGCTAACTACGGCCGTAGTTGAGTCACATTAAATAGTTGTATACTTAACATAAATTAATTGATAAATTTTTGATATGAAAATATAATATTTTTTTTTATTCACCTTAAAAGGTAGACTTTTACATATATCGAAAATTAGTTACACTTTATAATACATGGAGTAATTAATTAACTAATGCAACAAAATATGAACGGATGGACAGGTGGTGTTGAGAATGGATGGAAGAATATTGAAGATGAGAACTACTTACACGGTGACAGCGTGACCACCGAATGTGTATAATATATTGGTGGCACCCGTGAAATAAAGTACCAGTTTCTTAGGACCAGAGTGTTGAACATCATCGACCTGCATCATCAGCAAGCTAGCTAGTGTTTTATTAAATTTTTCCATATAATAATAATAATTTAAGTAAGAAAGAAAAAAGCCGGCTATTAATTTAATTTGATTGAGATAATGTAGCTCAGCTAGCTGGGGTGTACATATATATATATATATATATATATATATATATATAGGTGGCTGGTAGTATACTATACGAACCTGGCCATGAATCAAGGCAGCAGCAGTCATGTACCAAGCAGTGTAAGTGGTCATCCCAAGACCAAGAAAAGACCAAATTCTGTAGTTGTGGAAAGACGGGATGAAAACGGTGGTTGCACAGCAGGCTCCAAATATGTACTGTTGGGTTATATAACAATTATCAAATTAAATCACAAAGCACGCAGCGGAAAATCAATCTATGTAATTAATTAATTAACCAAGAATAGAAACATGTACCTTTGATTTAAAGAAAATAAAGTGAGAAACTTTATAAGGATTTGAAATAAATCCCTCTACGTTTGCACACACGACACTCGAATGCACGTATGCTAGTACTTGATCACGAACCGCAACGTTTGCTTTCTCTCTTGATTTGTCAAACAACTAAACCGAAAACCCTTTGCTTGTTTTGGAGCTCGGCCGAAAAGAGAAGAGAAAGAGGAGGAAGAAGTGAGGAGGGTTTTTAGTTTTTCCTTTTTATAATTACTCTAAACCCTTTTCGTGTTTGATACAAATAAGGATTAGTATTTGATACAAACTAGGATTAGATATTATATTGAAAAACAAATTAAATCAATGGATTAAAATCCATTATTAAAACCGGCCCCTTAATTCTAGAATAATCTAGAATACTTAATTTAATTATCAAATTACAATTAAGTCCTTCTTAACTAACGCCGTTAGCTAGTAACCGTTAGTTTTTAACGACCATTCGTTAATTGAAATTCGTGATCATATTAATTAAATACATTCAATATACTAATTAATATTAAATACATTTGTGTCGAGACGTGTGACCCCGTAGGCTTAAATCATTTCTGGACATACGTTCATTTTACGTGATCATATACTAACAGCTCCCACTTGAGCTCGTAACAAATGAAGGTAATAACATTGGTTAGCGTCTAGCAACACGCCAATGCTCCCAGAAATATTTAAGTATAGTTTCTTAAAGTATATTTAAATGGTTGAGGCATTTATTATCCCTTTGTTCAGATACCGTGTTAAACATGAATACGGATCAATGTCATTTCATGATTTAACGATTCTGTTTCTCATTCCACAACTAATTAATGATTACCAAATATAATCGAGAACCATCTGGATTTATTTGGGCACGGCCATGCAAACATCTTAATTAGTCCTAATGAGGGCGCCAATGGTATCATTCTCCAACTATCAGTTGGAGGAACAAATCCTGTATTGACTACACGTGTCAGTCATCATACTTCAATACACTTTCTGAAAATAGCCCTTTATGTACTCCCTTATTCAGGAGAGTTAGAACTATATCAAGTAAGTGCAATCCATACATGCTGACCTGCTTGTATCTCAAGTCAAAGGATCAATAAAGTAACCATTTACAAATTTCACTTAATGACGCTGATCCATAAAGTGATGAATTCGTTAGTGGGGTAGTCCGATATGCATCAACTATGGATATCATGTGAGTTTGGTGGGACCATCCATTATATATTCCAAGAATATAACCAATCGCTCAGATTTGTCTTAGTTTAATTATATTCCCATATAATTAATCGACAATGGACAATTTAGAATATTTATTAAAATATTCAAGGATTAAACATGCAAATATAGGATACAATTAATATTAAATGAAATCAAACATATCAAGTACTTTATTTCATTACAGAAAATATAAATTGTTTAACATCCCTTATCCAAATACCGAAACAACAGATTTACATGAAATAACTAGCTAATTTAAGTCCTATGCCCTCGGCATGCCTTTCAAGCTTGGGCCTAGACAAAGCTTTTGTGAAAGGATCAGCTAAGTTAAAATCTGTGTGAACTTTGAGTAATTTGATCTCCCCTAGTTCGATTTGCTCACGAACATAGTGATATCGTCTAGCATAATGTCTGGCACCTTTCTGAACTCCCGGTTCGTTGGTAATGATTAATGCACCAGTATTATCACAGTACATATCAGTGGGTAAGTCACTCGAGGGGATCACGTCAAACCCGCTAATGAACTTCCTTATCCAGACTGCTTCCATTGCAGCTTCTGAGGCGGCAATGTACTCAGACTCTGTTGCAGACATGGCAACTGTGGATTGCTTTTAGCTCATAGCATTCCACCGTGTCTTCATTTAAATAATGAAGACGTATCCCGACTGATATTCTGAATCATATTTATCAGTCTGAAATCCAACATCACAGTATCTATTCACTTTGAATTCTGGATCAGGATTTCATCCATACACCAAGAATAATTCTTTAGTAGCACACATGTACTTAAGAATATTCGTTACAGCAATCCAATGATCCTCTCCAGGATTTTGCTGATAATGGTTAACTATATTTTGCGCGAACGCAATATTAGGTCTAGTGCATCTTACCGCATACATAATAGATCCCACAGCCGAAGCATAAGGAACTCTTCGCATACGCTCCACCTCATTAGGTGTAGAAGCACCGTTCTTGCTAGATAAGTTAAGTCCTTGCATGAGTGACCTTATCAATATAAGCACTTTGACTTAGTCCAATTAACCGCTTTGATCTATCTCGGTAGATCTTGATTCCAAGAATAAATGCCGCTTCTCCTAAATCTTTCATGGCAAAACACTTTCCAAGATGGGATTTAACATCTTGCAACATTGGAATGTGTTTTCCTATGATCAATATGTCATCAACATACAAGACAAGGAAAGTAACATTACTCCCACTAGCTTTGCGATATACACATGGCTCATCGGGATTTTGAACGAAACCAAACCTTTTGATTTCTTCATCAAACCTCTTGTTCCAACTTCTTGATGCTTGCTTTAGTCCATAAATGGACCTTTGAAGCTTGCATACTTTGTTGGGATGTTCTGGATCAATAAAACCTTCAGGTTGATCCATATAGACTTCTTCATCCAAGTAACCATTTAAGAAGGCAGTCTTAACATCCATTTGCCATATCTCAAAGTCATAGTACGCAGCTATGGCTAAGAGAATCCTAATAGCTCTAATGTCCGCAACTGGAGAAAAGGTCTCATCATAGTCAACACCGAAACGTTGAGTATAACCTTTCGCCACGAGACGAGCTTTATAGGTGTGTACATTTCCATCCATGTCCGTCTTCTTCTTGAAGATCCACTTACACCCAACAGTTTGAGCATTTTGTGGAAGATCAACCAAGCTCCAGACTTGATTGTCTTTCATGGATTTCATTTCCACCTTCGTAGCTTCAAGCCATTTGTCAGATTCCGGATCTGATAATGCTGCTTTGAAATTCGGAGGCTCATCGAGATCTCCTAAAACGTTTTCTTCTACCATCAGACATAATCTGTCAGTAGGACGTCTTGTCCTTTTGGACCTACGAAGTGGAATCGCTTCATCATCATCGACTTGAGGTTCATCACTTTGAATATTCCCCCCCCAAGTTGATGATTGCTAGGAGCTTCAGAAGGTGACACATCTTCCTCTTGAGTCTCATCAAGTTCTACAACCCTCCTACTGTTCTCTCAAACTAATTTCTTTTCAAAGAATTCAGCATATCGAGCAACGCGAACAGTGTTTTTGACGGGATCATAGAAGTCGTAACCCATCGTCTCCTTAGGGTATCCGACAAAGATGCACTTAGTAGTTCTGGGTTCAAGTTTGTCAGGCGTATCGCGCTTCACAAGTGCCTCACATCCCCAGACTCTTAAGTAAGACAGATTAGGAACATTTCCATGCCACAATTCATATGGTGTCTTGTCAACCTTCTTGGTTGGAACCATATTGAGAATGCGTACAGCAGTCTCAAGAGCATAATCCCAAAATGGAAATGGGAGAGTTGTAAGGTTCATCATAGATCTCACCATGTCTAGCAAGGTTCGATTTCTCCTTTCAGACACTCCATTATGTTGAGGAGTGTATGGAGGAGTAAGTTGTTGGACAATTCCACATGCTTTCAGATAATCCTTAAACTCTTGGCTTAAGTATTCACCACCTCGATCCGAACGAAGAATCTTGATGGTTTTGCCGAGTTGATTTTCTACTTCATTTTTAAACTCTTTGAATGTTTCAAACACTTCATGTTTATGTTTAAGCAAATAAACATAACCATAACGACTGAAATCATCCATAAAAATGATAAAGTAGCTAACATTTTTCCTTGACTCATGTCTAAATCGGCTACATACATCCGAATGTATTAGTCGAAATAGTTCCTTAGCCTTTTCCGATTTTATGCGGAAAAAAAAGGTATTCTTGTCATCTTGCCGAAAACACAAGACATGCATTTTTCAAATGATTCATCATTTGATTGTAAGATCCCTTCACATTGAAGTCTTTCAATGCTTTTCTTGCTAACGACAATTCAAAAGACACGCATTTATCAAATGATTCATCATTTGATTGTAAGATCCCTTCACATTGAAGTCTTTCAATGCTTTTCTTGCTAACGACAATTCAAAAGACACGCATTTATCAAATGATTCATCATTTGATTGTAAGATTTCTTCACATTGAAGACTTTTAATGCGTTTCTTGTCAAAACCACGCATTTTTCAAATGATTCATCATTTGATTTGTAAGATTTTTTCACGTTGAAGTCTTTAAATGCGTTTCTTGACAAAATTAAACAAGATGACAATGTCAAAGATAGGTAGAGTCCAAGTTAAACTTGACTCCTTTTGCTATTGAATTATCATTTGAATCTCATCAACTCTTATAATTCAGTTAAGAAGATACTTGAAGAACTGGTTAAACCAACTTGCTTCTTCTTCTTGTTCAACTCAGCTAGATACTTAGGACAATTCCTTTTTCCAGTGTCTCACCTTAGCATAGTGATGACAAGACTGGTCTTTAGCCGTATGCTCCTTTTGCTAAAGGGTCTTTTAAGGTTTTAAGACTAAACACTTTTGTTTTCTCTTACCAAAGTTCTTGCCTTTAGCTTTACGGTTGTTTTGCTTTCTAAACCATTCCCCCCTTGATCATAAGGACTTGGGGTATCTCAGATTTCTTGGAAGGTTTTCCTCATACTCAATCAACTTGATATGAAGTCCAACTATGCTATGCAAATTGTAATTGTACACAAACTTCTCAAAAGTCTCCAATGCCAATAACAATCGGCAGAAGATTCGCATAGTTTAACCTTTCCAAAATGCTCAAAGTAACTCTTCATCTTGAGTACACAAGCATTCACCGGTTTCCCATACTCGTGTTCAAGTTATGGAGTGACTCAATTAGCTCAAGTAATTCAACTCCAACTTGTTTTCCATACATAGATTTGAGTTATTTGATCATATCACACGAATTTTGCAATCCGAATTGCTTTTTGAAGCTCAGGAGACATGCTTCTAGCATCAAATAAGCAACCTCAATATGTCTATAGTACTGAGTATTTTATGCTTCCAACTGCAAAGCAGTGGCATTCGCATCAGGAATAGCGGCATCTGATTTTCAATGACACGTGTTTTCTTTTCAACTTTTAGAACAATTCCTTATTGACAAAACATCCATTGAAATTGGTTTTAGAAAGTTTTCCCTTTCTAGCATCGACCTAAAAGCCGATTGGTGTATGTTTTGTGAAGGATTTGTTGCCTTTTACAAAACAGATTCAAGTTCAATTATCGGTATTTTCAATAATTAATCCTTAAGAAATTAATTACCCAATGTTTATTAAATAAATAATTAATTTCATTAAGGCTAGGATCCAATTGACATACAATCAATTCATCAGTTGATCTGCTAGAAATGATTGCACTCAAAAGGTAAGTGACGAGCAGTAATTGCATTACATGTGCAATTCCTAGTAAGAATGGGACCTACAAATCACACTTGATTCATCAAGCGATTTGTAGTCATGTTTTGTCCCATCTTTTGCCACGGGTCAAGGTCTCACCGCTTAACTCGCTTTAAGTCGTCCAACCAAGAACGCGCAAATTTGTCCACCACTGTGTACCAGTGAGTGGGATTTGCCATGCAACTGCCATTTCACCACTGTGTACCAGTGAGTAAAACAACAGCCACAAGTGTCCTTTACGAGTTGGGTGGCAATGACTTAAGTTTATTGGGTCAATCAATTTGATGTGTGATCAAAAAGTTATGTTTGAAGATTCATGCATATCTTCTAAACATAATATGTTTATAAAACTCATTTTTATTTCCTTTAAATACAAAAGAGCTCGGTAGCTCCATTCGAACGCACAAAGAAGCGCAAGGGCAAAGGTATGCGATAAACGCGATTTAAAAACCCGCCCTTTTAGGAGGCTAGCGCACTCCGACTTATACCTCTCTTAGAGTTTGTTCAAATGGGTGAGCCGGTGTATCTTTTGATTTTAGGGCACCAATTTTATAAACAAAATCTTATTTCGATATATTTAGTCAAGTTTATTTTTCCAAAAACAATTTTGCACACAATTTTCATAAAAAGCAAAATTAAACTTACTAAATTTACAACTTAACAATTAAGGTAATCAACCTAATTTGGTCACTATGGTATAAGATTGGCTCCTCTTTCATATGGAAAGAGACCACATACATCAAGTTGCCTTGATTGCGTAAGCCAAAATTTCTATAACAAATTATCTACCATAAATTTAAGATGCTGATCTGGAAAATCCAGCATCTTCACGACCAAATCTGGCCCTGAAGAAGGCCGAACTGGGCTTAGCACATAACATAAAAGTTGTAGCCCTATGAGTCAAGCATCTACTGTAAAGATTTCAGCTTCCAACTCCTTACGGTTAATTAGTTATGATTTTTTTAGTGAACTGGTGTCAAACAGAAACTTTCACAAAACATAATCACATTGTCACACAATTAATTATTCAATTATCTAGCATAATTAACCCTAATGATCAAGATTTCATATCAATATATCTAAGTAATAATCATGAATAAATTGCATGAAAAATTCATGATTTTTACTTCTTTTTAACAATTAAATAATTAAAAGGTACATCATAAACGCATGCAATTATCATATAATAATGCTTAAAGATCAAAACTTGGAATTAGGGTTTTTTAAAAAAACTTTTTTTTTAATTTTTATTTTGGTCAGATCTGATTTCGAAAAAAAAAAAAAAATTATATATATTTTTTTCCATTATTTTATTACAATTAATCAAATTAATTAATAAAATAATCATAAGAATTACATAAAATTCTAAAAAATATAAAACCCTAACCCCCCTTCAAATTTTGATCTTTTTGGTAATTAATCATCACATAGTAGGCTCGTGATACCACTGTTGGGTTATATAACAATTATCAAATTAAATCACAAAGCACGCAGCGGAAAATCAATCTATGTAATTAATTAATTAACCAAGAATAGAAACATGTACCTTTGATTTAAAGAAAATAAAGTGAGAAACTTTATAAGGATTTGAAATAAATCCCTCTACGTTTGCACACACGACACTCGAATGCACGTATGCTAGTACTTGATCACGAACCGCAACGTTTGCTTTCTCTCTTGATTTGTCAAACAACTAAACCGAAAACCCTTTGCTTGTTTTGGAGCTCGGCCGAAAAGAGAAGAGAAAGAGGAGGAAGAAGTGAGGAGGGTTTTTAGTTTTTCCTTTTTATAATTACTCTAAACCCTTTTCGTGTTTGATACAAATAAGGATTAGTATTTGATACAAACTAGGATTAGATATTATATTGAAAAACAAATTAAATATATATATATATTATATATATATATATTATATATATATATATATATATAATATATATATATAATATATATATATAATATATATATATATAATATATATATATATATTATATATATATATTATATATATATATTATATATATATATTATATATATATATTATATATATATATTATATATATATATATTATATATATATATATAACAAACAAACAAACTTCATTTTTATTAGTAATATCATTAGTTTAGTTAGTATAATAATTAACTAATAATAACTATAGTATAAAATAAACTTAAGAATATATATCTTTTTCACTTTGAGTGGTATTTAAGGATAAAATTAATCCAAAGTAGGTTGTAACATATTAATAATTAATTAATTAATTAGCTTATAAAATAATCAAGTAGTACGTTTACAACACTTATTTATTTATTTACGTAATACTCCAATAAAAAAATAAATTAAGTTAGATGTTTAAAGAAAGAAAAGAAGAGGAATTGAAGAAGGGGGACCTGAATGACATGGTTGTTGAAGTTGACACCTTGTTTCTCTTTTCTGCTTCGGTACTCGATGTAAAGGACGCTGATGAGGTAAGCAGTCCAGCTGCCAAGAAACCCATAGAAGATCTGAAATACAATCCCTGATGCCATTCCCAGTTGAGAGAATGAATATGGAAGTGTTAACAACACTTGTGCCACCTGCCCCACCCCCAAACATCATTATAATCAACAGATCGATCTCCATCATCTAACTAATAATAACTATAGTATAAAATAAACTTAAGAATATATATCTTTTTCACTTTGAGTGGTATTTAAGGATAAAATTAATCCAAAGTAGGTTGTAACATATTAATAATTAATTAATTAATTAGCTTATAAAATAATCAAGTAGTACGTTTACAACACTTATTTATTTATTTACGTAATAATAACTATAGTATAAAATAAACTTAAGAATATATATCTTTTTCACTTTGAGTGGTATTTAAGGATAAAATTAATCCAAAGTAGGTTGTAACATATTAATAATTAATTAATTAATTAGCTTATAAAATAATCAAGTAGTACGTTTACAACACTTATTTATTTATTTACGTAATACTCCAATAAAAAAATAAATTAAGTTAGATGTTTAAAGAAAGAAAAGAAGAGGAATTGAAGAAGGGGGACCTGAATGACATGGTTGTTGAAGTTGACACCTTGTTTCTCTTTTCTGCTTCGGTACTCGATGTAAAGGACGCTGATGAGATAAGCAGTCCAACTGCCGAGAAGCCCATAGAAGACTTGAAATACAAGCCCTGACACCATTCCCAGTTGAGAGAATGAGTATGGTAGTGTTAACAGCACTTGTGCCACCTGCCCCACCCCCAAACATCATTATAATCAACAGATCGATCTCCATGCATCTATCTATCTATATATATATATATATATATATATACTAGTACTATATATATGTCTTTTTAAAATTAGAAGATACATTTAATTAGTACAGGTACGTACTTGATTTGATGAGCAACTAAACCAAGCATCCCAAGAAGAACCTCCATGCCACAAGGCATTTTTCATGGAGAAAACAGAGTGATCCTCTTCTTCTTCTTCTTCTTTTCCTCCTCCTCCATGTTCATTATTTTCATTATTTGATGATATTATTGACTCATCTGCCCCTGATGATTGCTTCAGACCCGACATTTTCCTTTTTTTTTTAACCTCCCCTTTTTCTTTTCTAGAAACAGATAGATCTGCCAGTACATTAAAAAAAATCACAACATATATATTGTTAACTTACAATTCCCGGTAGATCCACAAACAAATCAATATATAATGCCCATCACACAAATAAAAAACAGTACGTACGTACTACTGTATATTATTATTATTACTTTTTTTTATATATATACGAGTATATAACAATAACATAACAATACAAACAAAAGAAACAAATCTTTTTTTGACCTTATCAAGCCTCCATCTAGCTATACGTACAGGCACAGCAGGGAGCTGAGGGGGGTTTGTGAGCTTAATTTTGGACTGTGTGTGTTGTATAATGTTTGTATGCCAAATTATTGTAAGTAGTACAAACTAATTAATACTCGTACTATAAAGAAAGAGAAAAAGAGGTCGGCGGCTGCTGGTAAAATATACTAGTGGATTATAATCCAAGAAGCAGCTGCAAAGAAAAAAAGAATAAAATACTGTATGTAGAAGAAGAAATTACAATGAAGGTATGGGGGGGATTTCTGATGGGATTGAAAGTGGACATATATATATATATATAGAAACCAATATTTCCCTTTTCTTAGGGGACTTTTAACATGGGAGCCAACTTTTTATTATTTTTATATTGAGTGTGAAAAAAGAGTCAGATTCACTGCATATGTGAAACAAAAGCATTTACCCCCCATTAATTTGCTTCTACAATAGCAATAGTTAGGATGTACACTGTTTGGTTTGGATTTGATGAGGTGAGCAAAAAAAAAACCGAACCGGAAAACCAAAAACCGAAAAAACCAAAAACCGAAAAAACCGATAAAACCGAACCGAAAAAACCGAAAACTGAACGAAATCCATTGGTTTGGTTTTCGTTTTCCAAAAACCGAACGGATCGGTTCGGGTTTCGGTTTCTTATACCAAAAAACCGATCAAAAACCGAACCGAACCGACCAAATATATTTTAATTTTTATATTTATATCATATTACATCTATATTTATTACATAATTTGTAAATATGTTAATATATTTAAATTTTTGTCTTTTTAGTGTACAAATCTATATAAATTGTATGTTTTAAATGAAAACGTACAATAAAATCAATTCGTTTTATAAAAGTTATACCAATTTTAACACCTAAAAAATATATATTAGTTAATAAAAAGCATCTCTATATTTTAGTTTTTATATCATATTTTTTTCTTAACAATTGAAAGTAAATTTATAACATAATAAACAAAAATGTAAAATATACTAGTGGATTATAATCCAAGAAGCAGCTGCAAAGAAAAAAAGAATAAAATACTGTATGTAGAAGAAGAAATTACAATGAAGGTATGGGGGGGATTTCTGATGGGATTGAAAGTGGACATATATATATATATATAGAAACCAATATTTCCCTTTTCTTAGGGGACTTTTAACATGGGAGCCAACTTTTATTATTTTGAGAAAATTACATTTTTCGTCCCATCACACAAATAAAAAACATACGTACGTACTACTGTATATTATTATTATTACTTTTTTTTATATATATACGAGTATATAACAATAACATAACAATACAAACAAAAGAAACAAATCTTTTTTTGACCTTATCAAGCCTCCATCTAGCTATACGTACAGGCACAGCAGGGAGCTGAGGGGGGTTTGTGAGCTTAATTTTGGACTGTGTGTGTTGTATAATGTTTGTATGCCAAATTATTGTAAGTAGTACAAACTAATTAATACTCGTACTATAAAGAAAGAGAAAAAGAGGTCGGCGGCTGCTGGTAAAATATACTAGTGGATTATAATCCAAGAAGCAGCTGCAAAGAAAAAAAGAATAAAATACTGTATGTAGAAGAAGAAATTACAATGAAGGTATGGGGGGGATTTCTGATGGGATTGAAAGTGGACATATATATATATATAGATAAGGTATATCTAAACCGAACCGAACAAAAACCGAATCCAATGGTTTTGGTTTTTTAAAAACCGAACGGATCGGTTCGGGTTTCGGTTTTAGGCAAAAACCGAACCGAAAACCAAAAACCGAAAAAACCGATAAAACCGAACCGAAAAAACCGAAAACTGAACGAAATCCATTGGTTTGGTTTTCGTTTTCCAAAAACCGAACGGATCGGTTCGGGTTTCGGTTTCTTATACCAAAAAACCGATCAAAAACCGAACCGAACCGACCAAATATATTTTAATTATTTTATATTTATATCATATTACATCTATATTTATTACATAATTTGTAAATATGTTAATATATTTAAATTTTTGTCTTTTTAGTGTACAAATCTATATAAATTGTATGTTTTAAATGAAAACGTACAATAAAATCAATTCGTTTTATAAAAGTTATACCAATTTTAACACCTAAAAAATATATTAGTTAATAAAAAGCATCTCCATATTTTAGTTTTTATATCATATTTTTTTCTTAACAATTGAAAGTTAAATTTATAACATAATAAACAAAAACCGAAAATTTTTTTTATAAAAAATATATATATATATATATAGAAACCAATATTTCCCTTTTCTTAGGGGACTTTTAACATGGGAGCCAACTTTTATTATTTTTATATTGAGTGTGAAAAAAGAGTCAGATTATATATATAATATATATATATAATATATATATATATAATGTATAAATATTATATAGTATATAATATATATATATTATATAATATAAAAAAATTGAAGTATAAAACCAAACCGATCCAAACCGAACCGGAAAACCAAAAAAACCGAACAAAAACCGAAAAAAACCGAAAAACCGAACCGAAAAAACCGAAAACTGAACGAAATCCATTGGTTTGGTTTTCGTTTTCCAAAAACCGAACGGATCGGTTCGGGTTTCGGTTTCTTATACCAAAAAACCGATCAAAAACCGAACCGAACCGACCAAATATATTTTAATTATTTTATATTTATATCATATTACATCTATATTTATTACATAATTTGTAAATATGTTAATATATTTAAATTTTTGTCTTTTTAGTGTACAAATCTATATAAATTGTATGTTTTAAATGAAAACGTACAATAAAATCAATTCGTTTTATAAAAGTTATACCAATTTTAACACCTAAAAAATATATATTAGTTAATAAAAAGCATCTCTATATTTTAGTTTTTATATCATATTTTTTTCTTAACAATTGAAAGTAAATTTATAACATAATAAACAAAAAAGTAAAAAATATTAAAAAAAAATTAAAACCGAAACCGATCCAAACCGAACCGGAAAACCGATAAACCGAACCGAACAAAAACCGAATCCAATGGTTTTGGTTTTCTAAAAACCGAATGGATCGGTTCGGGTTTCGGTTTTAGGCAAAAACCGACCCAAACCGACCCATACTCACCCCTAATTATATAAATTACATATCCAAAACCAACTGGGTTGGATCAGTGGTTGGAGCCTTTTCCTCAGGAAACAGAGGTCATGGGTTCGATCCTCATGCCCAACAAGGATGGAGGTCTTTTTCTACCTTTGGTAGATACTGGAAGCAGTCTCTCTACCTTTGGTAGGGGTAAGGCTGTCTACATATCAACCTCCCCATACACCGTCGAAGACGGTATTGGGACCCAAAACCCGTAGAAGATAGCATTGGGAGTTACTTTATTTACTTTACTTTTACTTTATATAAATTACATATCCATTTGGTTCGTCAACACTCAACAGTATACGATTATTAGCTATTGAAAAGAAACTGATCATCATTGAAAAGAAACTGATCAAGCTTACTACTCACTTTAAGACGATTTTTAGCAAACCTAGCTAGTACTGAAGCGATACCCGCCCATAGGAATTTCCACAAGGTCCGAAATCCTAAACAAATGAGTTGAAATACTCGACATTAGAATCCAGGAAAAAACGATCCAATCCTTTCGATATGCACTACAACATATATAATAAATTAATAATTCTATTTTACTAATTATACTATATACTTGAGAACGAATATTGCTTTTTTGGTACTATTTTGTTAGGGTGTTGCCACCACAATTTATTTCGAAAATAAACATCTCTTTGTACATATGCATATGACGTATATAGTGTTTGATCGGTAGTAATCTCTTTGTACATATGCATATGACGTATAGTGTTTGATCAGTAGTAATCTCTTTGTACATATGCATATGACGTATAGTGTTTGATCGGTAGTAATCTCTTTGTACATATGCATATGACGTATATAGTGTTTGATCGGTAGTAATCTCTTTGTACATATGCATATGACGTATAGTGTTTGATCGGTAGTAATCTCTTTGTACATATGCATATGACGTATAGTGTTTGATCAGTAGTAAGTGTTATATAAGAGAAATGATATATTATTCTACTGTAAAATTTAGCCTACTAATCAACTCAATTGCATAACAAGTGTAATTCAATTATTCTCTTTATGAATTTTATCATTTCATTTTGACAAGTGTCATAAATTAATAATTAGGAAGATTTTTGGCTATATTCTTTTCCGTTATGTAAACACTGCTGTTTGGGGTAGAATTTTCACAACTAGGATCTTAATAATTATTTATACTTTGGGCTTGTCGAAGTATCGTTCAATAATCCGTTACTGTTTAAAGGATCCCTATTGCTAGGATCTTAACTATATTATCTTATAACAGGATCTTGAGATCGTCAAGATCGATGAAATCACTAATGAACGTATATCTAGTACGAAAAGATATTGTATGCAGGAACAATTATGATTAAAAGACATTTACAACGTGAAGAAACAAGCCTCAACGGATAGTTTACCACTTCTACCACAAGAATCGGGATTGATAACAGTTTTACCATGTGTGGAAAATCTCTCAAACGGTCATCTTCACCAATTCTTCAGCGTAGCGAGCAAGTTCAGGAAGATCCCAGATATTTCGCATAATTCAGTTCAACGATTAGCTCTATAAATACTAAGGCATCTTCAGCAGAAAAGGACAATCAAGACACAACGATCAACACACAACAACTTTACTTACTAAGCTCATTACTTGTTAACCATTCACTTTTTTCTTTCGATCATTGTATTGTAATCCAAAACAAATAATAATAAAAGAACATAGGTAGGAACGATTGATTCCTCCCGGGGTTTTTTACCTAAGATTTCTTAATTGAATCAAGAGTTTTTCCCCGTCAACAAAATTCTGGTGTCGTTATTATCTTTGCTTTTATTTTCAGTTCATGATCACAACGCTGATCTTTAGTATCGTTATCCTTATCTTCAACTAATTTCATGGTTTATTGCTATATTTCTATCTCAAAGATTTTCATAAACTCTTTTTATTCAAAACTCTTATTTCGCATTGTTTTCTTTAGCAAAAATCTTATCTTATTTGAAGATCCTAAACACCTGACCTCACTTACAAATCTTTGGTCAGAAAATTATCTTGAATCCTTTTACAAAATTATCTTAGGTAATTTTTTTCCGAAACAATTTGGCGCCCACCGTGGGGAAAAAAGGTGTTTTTGCAATTTAATCATTACTATAAAAACAAATTTGTTTGTTTATCAAAACTTTTTGTTTCACAAAAGATTTTATCAAAAATCATGTCTGAGCATTTTCAAAGTCCTTGTTCTTCTGATTTGATCTATGATTATCCTTATATAAAGGATAATCTGAGAAATCCTCCTGAAAATGCAAAATTTTTAGCCGAACAAACTCTGAAAGGAAATACTGAAGGAATACCTTCAGTAGATCCGTATCTGGCTCTTCTTTGGAAAAAACATTTTGATCAATTTTATGACCCAACTTCTGGTGAAAAGACTGAAGAAATAATCCAACGATCTAATGAGTCAGTGAAAAGTTACTTGGAAAGGTTCGAACGTACTCAAGGAACAACATCAAAAACCAAGGGAAACTTCTTGAAGATCAAACCAGCGAGTAAGATTCGAAAGGATCAAGGTACAAACGATAAAGGTAACAAAGATAGTAATAAAATGCATTTGCAATTTTCTGATTATCATTTTACAACTGACATGTCTGGACTTCTTACTTTTATGAGAAGTCTGGGGGACAAAGCTAAATGGCCTGAAAGAGTCCCCCGAAAATTTTATGTTGATAGAACTAAATGGTGTGCCTATCATAGTGTTTTTGGTCACGAAACTGTGGGGTGTGCATCATTTAATTGTGAAATTTGGCGATTAATAGATGAAGGCTTATTGGATGAAATACTCCCTAATCAAAATTGGTTTTTATCAAAAAAGTAATTGTTAAAGTCGACATTACTAAATTTATAGCATTTTTGATGACAATGATATTGACTCGAGCATTGGAGTGGTGTTAGCCAAAAGGGATAACATCAATCTTTAGCCTCTGTTTTTTCTTATGATCTTCTGCAGGATTTTCAACATCCAGGATCCTAATATTGAGAGATGAAGATCACAAGCATATACTCAAGGTATCATCCTCAATGGAAACAATTTCTCCTAAGTTTTGTCCTTAAACGGACTACGGTGGATTGAACTAAAACTTCAATCCTAGGTTGAAGGGATCACCTTCTCGAACGTCGAGGTTAACACTAACACCTCATTTCCGCCCGGGTCGCACGTCATAAAAATTCCTGGTTATGGGTAGACCATCATTATTGGGAATGTTCAAATGGTTGTTGATTTTTCAATCAACTCAATTGGTTTGACAGTTACACTGTCGTAAAAAAGAATAGAGATAATCTCTCTATTATTCACAAACGATTAACGAATGAATTTTCCTTTTTTTAGTGATTCCTATATTTGAACAGGGAATTAAAGTATCAAGCAGTTAAGAAGATCGCCGCAATTATAAAGATTTGCAAGGTCAGATTTTCTTTATGTATAACAAAGGTATGAAATAAGTAAGTTTCATTTCAAAAAACTCTTCGAATACAAAGTAGCATAACTAATTAAAACTAGAATTAAGGCATAGGCCTCCTATTGTTACGGTTATGGGAAGGGGGTTTGATGTTAATCCCTAGCCTACTTTCTTCGACCGCTTCACTTTCCCCAAAGATTTGAGGATACTTGAGTTTCAACCATCCCAAAAAGCTTTTCAAATTGTTGACCTCTCTTTTTGCTTCACTTAATTCCTCCTTCAGATTCACCATCTCTTTTAGGGTCTGATTTCTAGTATCCATCACCGAATTCAGGAGACGATTAGCACTTTTGATGGTCTCATTTTTGTACATGATCTCTGTCTCGTAAGCATCGGACATTTTTTCAATGATCTACAAAGAAAAAGCGAAAAGTTTTAAAAACTAGAAAAACAAAAACTTTTTCAAAAAAGAACTTACTGAAATAGACCGATCCCTAAGTCTCTTTGGACCCCTGCTTCGAGATGATGATTCGCCAGCCATTGTATTGTTATAGATATTAATGGAAAAAGAAAAAATTATTTTGATAGATTACCTGGGCATGAGAATGTGTATGTGGGAAAAATAATCTTAGATATAAATAAGTAAATGAAGGGTAACTAAATCGACAAGTGGGAAGTTTAACGTCAAATCAAGGCGTGTGTGGGAATAATAATTAATTTTAAAACGCGACTATTAATTATTGGGATACTAACAATAGAGATTAGATATTTCTTCGAAGTCATATCTTTAATGCAGGATCACAAATAAGGATATGGAAATCAAATATCCTGATCATTTAAAGATCAAATATTATTCATGAAGAAATAAAGGTACAATACTTAGAATAATTGTAAAGATTTCTTATGTTGGGCCAATTTACTAGCAAATGCTTCCTTAGCAAATGACTCCTCTAAAGTAGATAATAAACTAGTCCATTTGGTCACATTCCAATTAGGAGACTCAAAACCCATAGTCTTAGCCTCTGCTGCCATTTGTAGTTTACTCTCTAAAACTTGAATAGCCGCATCCATGTGAAAAGCCTTTAGTAATGCCTCATGCTCAACATAATGCCAAGCAATATTTTCATGGAGTTTAGGTCTAGCCTTAGATGTCTTCATAATTGCATTATCTAATGCCTTTCTTCGTAAAATGGAAAGTTTTCTTAGGTGAGCGATGAGTAAGTCTTTCTCTTGTAGTTGATACTCGAAACGTTCAATCATTTGTTTTAGTTTCTAAGATGAAAAATTAGAGATAAGCTAATTAAACGATAGGGAAGAAATAACAAAGAAAGTTAAAGATTATGCTTACAAGATTTAGGTCATCTCTAGCTTCGTTGAGCCTTTGATGAAAAACATCTTCTTCAAACCTTTGATGTTTGATTCGCTTAGCCAAAGGATCGGTACTGGGAGTATCAACAGCTTTGGAATAACCCATTATTAAGAAAAAATGATAATAGGAGATGAGGGAGTATTTATAGGCTTAAATATAATAATTTGAAGATGGGCAATCCCAAAATTATCGTAACAAAATTTTCCTAACAAACTCCATATATTGGGGACAATTAGAAATTAGGGAAATTAAAGAGCATAGTTATAATAGCATAAGTTTACACATAGTTTAAACAAATGGCCAACATAAACCATTTGATGTACTCCACCAAGATTAACCATTCCAGGTTAATCAACCCCCCATTAGAAATTGTTTAGTACAAACCTCGTACCCTAAAAAACTAGATTGTTTATAAGCAACTAAAGATAACTGATTAGGCCTCCTCCATTTCCTCCACGACCTTTTCCTTTTCTTCCTCCTTCTTTTCCTCTTCATCCTCAGAAAGCTCCACTGGTTTGGACTTGTCATCACTTTCACTTGGGGATTCATCTTTTTCAGACTCTTCATCTTTGGATCCAGGGGCCACATCATCGTCTTGAGGAAGCATAGCCAATTTGTTTTCCCAATCTTCCAAATTCCATTCAGCTAGTTCAAAACCTCCTTTCTTCGCTTCAGTAGCCATCTTAATCTTAACCTCAAGGGCACTACGACTTGCACTTAACAGGCATTTCCTCAGCTGGTCGTCCAATTCCTTTTTCAGTTCTTCTTGATTACCTTTTTCAGCCTTCTCTGCTCTCTTCCTGTAGTACTTGCTTTTCTTAACTAGACCGGCATTCACCTCCTTTAGATTTTCCAATTCAGCTTTCAGAGTATTGATTTCAGATTCTTTCAACTTTTTCTCTTCTGACAGAGTTGTCATTTTCTGATTCTCTTCACTTGCTTTTTCTTGCACCACTTTTAACAACTAGTAAAAGGACCACAATTAGCTAAAAATTCTAGAAATCATAAGGAAGCTGGAAGTAGAAAATTACATACCATCATAGCTTGATCCAGGCTAGCAGTTAAGGACAGATTAGGAGCAACTTGACTGATAGGAGTAGGGTTCAGGGCTTCCACTGAAGCATCAAATTCATGGGCCAGATCGCATGAGTAGTTTTAGGACGCTTAGTTGACCTAGTACTAGTATTTCCAAGAATGACCTTGTCTTTACCACTTGACTCTGATTTAAGGCCATCAATATACTTCTCAATCTCATTGCTGCTAAAACGACATGACTCTATAAAATTTAGCAATAACTGAATAATTTGTTCTTCGGTAAAATGCTAGATAACATATCTAAAATAGAAGACTTACTTGTCATGACAACAAGTTGGTTAGAACTAGAAGTACTGGGAGATTCTGGAAAAGCTTGAAAAGTCCTAATCCCTACAGGAAGTGACAAGATGTTTTTGATTCTGTTTATTCCCGAGTCTTCACTCCGAGGAAATCCTTCTAGATTGGCTGTATAAATATTAATTAGGAACAAAGAATAATAGGATCAAGTAGATATGACATATAGAAAATAGATTCATACCCTTTTCTGTCCAAACAGTAGGAAGATAGGATCCCTTAGGAAGAGACTTTTTTGAGATAGAAAAATCTACTTTTCCATGATGGGTCATTTTGAGTAACACCCAAAGCCAACTTCTCATTCTTCTTAGGAGCCTTAAGCATATAGTAACCAGGACCAAAGGTTTGCAAATTGTATGCTAGGGGAAGATCTGATAACTTAAATTTAATCTTTTTCTCCTTAACTAAATTATCTAAAACATATAGGGTTCTCCATAGCATAGGCATAGCTTGAGGATATGCTAGTTTTGAAAGTCTAAAAAACTGTTCATAAAACTCAGGAAAAGGGAATGATAATTTTAGGTTTTCAAAAGGGAATCCGGGGAAACAAATCCAAATATCAGATTTCATGTCAGAAGTAAGAGTAGAATCAAAAGCCTGCAACTCGTGCAACAAAGACTACTTTCACTTCTGCCTTGGCTTAAACATAGCTAACTTTCCTTGAGACTACTTCTGGAACATCCCTATGTATCGATCGAGACAGCCTACATTACTCGCAAGAGAGGATTAGGTAGAGCTGGCAAGCTCGAAACAAGGTTGCTTGGTGGTTCGGGCAGGATTGAATCTATAGAGGGATAAAGTATAGCTCAAAGCGCCGAAGATGGATAAAGTATAGCTCAAAGCGCCAACCCTTCCTAGCAAGTCAGAGTCAAGGTCAAGGCCAAGAAGAACATGCCTTGGCTATGAACAGGCTTTTTAGAATCAAAAGGAAGAAAAACAACAACAAAAAAACAAAAACTATCACTGTTGTTATCGCTGGCCTGAGCTCGCTTGATGCTTCCTCTCCTATCCTATCCGTTCGGGGTACCTAGTCGGTACCTCCCTCACTTGTTGCTAATAGATCGCTTCGCTTGATGCTTTGTTGTCTCCTTTCCTATCCTATCGATCGGGGTACCCACTCGGGCACCCCTCTCTTGCTGCTGATAGATCGCTTCGCTTGTTGCTTTGTTGTCTCCCTCGGGTCGACTCGGCCCCTCGAGCCCCAGTCTCGGTGCCTCTGGTAAGTTGCCTCCCCTGTTTTAAATGAACTGAGAAAATCAGATTTCAGATTGTCGTAAGTGATCAGTGAACCTATCCGACTTGGCAGCTCTAAACGGATTACATGCGTGAATCCACAGAGGCTGCAGGCCGGGATAGACAAGAAGGCACTGATTGTACTGTCAGTTCGAGAGGCGCTGGCCAGCGTAACACCTGGTGTTCTGACAGTGCGCTTGTACCGGGAGTGGTGACCTGGGCAAGCACGCCATATTGAACGACGCGGCTCCATACCCCTAGGTCTGGACAAGAAAGCTTGGCATTGAAAAATCCAATAAAAAGCTGGCTTGTCCAGACACTAATACTAGGGGAGGTGAGCGGAGTGAGAGAGGCCCTCGTAGGACGATCTGTCTTGCATCATGTGTTTGTGGTCTCATGTGTTTATGGTCCGCCTATATAATAGTGGTAGCATATTGCATTAATAAAAGGTTTAAACTCACGCAGTTGTTGCTTTTAGTGTTATACAAAATAGAGAACCAGCCTCTTGACCTTCTTCTTGTAGAGAATTGCCATAAGAGCTCCTGCCGAGCATGGGCGAAAGCTAGGAAGTCGATTTTAGCTAAGTAGGCTGGCAGAGAGAGTGAATTAATTAAGGCATAAATCTCTGTTTCGTCGAAGCTATAACTATCAATCCCTCTATTTGATTGCTTCGGTCCGCTGCTGACCCAGCCACTTCGATTCGCCGAGACCACCGGCAGGAAGTGCAAGGGCATTCTATCATTTCCTCTATCTACCCGACAGAGCAAAAGAGAAGACATCATTCTTAATGTCGTAAGAGAAGAGTGGGGAAGTCAAATTCACTATTTTTGTATATAGGACTTCGCACTTTGACTCCTGGTCCTTTCCTCCTTTCAGTGCTGTTTGCGTTCATTCCCGAGCAAAGGGAGGGGGTCTCTATGGATAGAGTTCTATCAGAACCCAACCCCGACATGGAGGGAAACAACTGATGAAGTTCAGTGGCGGCTGCTAAAAGATCGGAGAAAGCAGAAAACTCAGTAAGTAAAGAATACTCGGTCCTATAATGCCGAGTTCCTAGTGAAAGTGTTGGGGACTACCCAGCGCAGAACAGTCTTATTGGGTAAAAACTCGAAAGGACAGTGGCAATGGAAACTTCATAGAGCTAACTAGGCCCTTTATTCTTACCCGATGGGTAAGACTTTCTACGCTACGATTTCTCTTATTCAAAGCTACCGAAACTAGTAATTCTTTCCCTGCTGCTGAACTGAAAGGATGGGAAGCAGTAGGACTAGGGGTAGGAGGCACTTTGAAAAGAAGTTCGGGAAGGTGAATATGCAGTGTGTCAAGAGTAGGTCAGTCTTCCATTAGGGAATCATGGAGGAAGAGAAGCGAAGACAGACTCAAAACAATAATGATAAGACTCAAAGCTCTCTCTTGACCAACCAGCTCTTTCATTAAGGAGAGGCGAGACTTGAACCAAGGGCTTACCCATTTAGTAGATCATGCCTCCGTCTCCGTAGTTTTTGGTATTGAACCATTTCTGCTTCGGCTGCCTTTCTTCAATCTGATTCACAGCAGAGGAGATTCTCACTGCTAGCATGCAAGAACTCGACGAGGATGTCCTTCTATTGATCGGTTGAGTCGACAAGAGTTTCCCTTAGTCAAAGTTTCTCTCTTATCTTACACACTAAAAAAACCACCTATAGTGATACATTCTATGTACTTGCACCCTCTTTGAGAATTGATCAATTGAGACCATCATCTTATCATAGCAAGATATAGGTTCGTCACCCGGTTCAATGCGTACGACCTTCCCAAACAACTTTAGATCGGTCATCATATATTCCAACATCTTCACAGAAAGTTTCACCTTATCTTTCTTCTTTATACCTTCCAACTCACTATCTGACTTCATTCCAATAAAGATCTGTGAGATGAACCTAGTAAAGGCCACACCTGGATATCTTCGTTGAAATTCACGTTCGAAAGTCTCCATGATAGTGAGATTATATAGATTCCTAGTGAGTTCTGTAACTGGTGGAATAATTCATTCAACCTCGGTCGGCTCTTCTTTCATCTGGTCCTCTCCTTGCTTTCAAATAGTTATCCCATTCCTGCGGCACATGCGGTACCTGCTCTTGTTCTTGATGTGGCTCTTTCGGATAGATGCTCCTGTTCTTTCTGCGGATGCGCTTGACTTCTTTCTGAGTATCCCAGTGCAGCTGTCTTGTTCAAGCTATGGATCTTAGATAGAGAAGGAGTGTGAAAGCTAGCTCTTGAAAGCAGTGCGAGTTAGGCCCGAATCCAATCCCTTAAATTGGAATGAGATATCGAACAATTCATTCAACTGAAAATCAATATTTTGTTTGTGTTCAGGGAAGTATGAAAGTCTGGGTATCCCGCCCGTGTTAGCTCTTCTTCTTCTGCTAAGGGTCATCCGTAGCTTTGAGCGAATCCCCTTTTACGAATTCTTTGGATGAAATACTCTTTTGTCAACTGCAACTGGAAACTGATTTCGCGGCTACTACAATTTTCAATTTGACAGCACGATAGATAGAGTCTGGGGCGATTCCTCGGCTCCTAGAGGCTTCTAACCTTTCCGACAAAACGTCGCGTCTTGCCGCTGGGTAAAGGCAGGCAGAGAGATGAAAGGACCACTGAACGCTGAGGTTCATAAAGGGAAATCCGGCCTCCTTGATCCTCGCCCCAAAGCCAACGCATGAGTTTGGTGCTCTCCATTAACCGCTCAAATCTTGTGCTCAAAGAGGTCCCGGTACCTTATTCTTGGAGCTAGGCTAAAACTCGTCCACATCTCCTGTCCGAACGATCATCTCCCGTCGTCCTTCCGGCTTGCTATCTCTTTATATCTCGAATCCCTCGTGATGGTAGGACTCTCTCTTCGCCTTGGCTGCTGATTAAATTGAAGACATCCTTCCTGCTTTTAGAGGCGCCATCTTTCTTAACTTAAGAAAAAACGTGACTTTCATAGGCCTCTAGGTGATCTTTTACTGGTGCTCTGCCTGAAAATACGAGAATTTCGTTATCCGGATTCAATGATTGTTGAGTGAACGAAGCCAAGTCAGTAGCCGTACCTTACCATCATTATTCAAAACAACCATCTTGTTACCACATTGAATGGGGTCATCACCAGGTCCAATAGACTTGATCCTTGCATCCATACCTAGATAGTCCATATAAGAATATGCTATATCCTCGTCGAAGATATCTTCATCACCTGCTTTTGTGGCTATAATAATAGTACTCATATATCTAGAATATGCTATCCCATCTAATACTCTTTTTAATTCCATGTCAACGATATTGATATAAAAAAGATTTTTTAGTACACTTGTGATCTCTCCCGCTAATGGCAAACGATTGTTGTAGATTAAAGATCCTACACTATTCGTATATGGAAGATTCAGAAATGATTTAATTAGTGTATAACATACAGTTAATTCATTAACATATAACTTAACAATATTTAGAACTTGAAAAGCTGTCAAATAAGTATGACTTATATCTATATGATACAATCTATCGACTGTACCCATTTTTTGGATACCAGAATAAAATTGATCTTCCCGATTTGATAATCTGTAACCTTCTTTTGGCAAGCTACCATAAGAAAGACGATATAACATCATGCTTAATCCCATTAACACCAATACATCCTCTTTCACCGGCATAATCACAATAAAGAAGTCTGGATTTGAATTATCAGGGAAATACATACCATCAGGACAATCATCTATAATTGATAATAAAAACTGTCTTAGATTCTTCTTTTTAACACCCTTAAAACGAAGCGGTGATAGAATATATTTACCTAATACTATCTTCTTTTTAATAACATCAAACTCACTTTGAGACAGACTATATTTGCTATTCCTTAGAAGCTAAGCTTTAATAGTTGAATTTATGCCCAGGATTGAAATTTCTTAGGTGGCAGAGAATGGACTAGTAACTGATTCCAAGGGATTAGTAAGAGAAGCCAATAGGCAGTCAGAGCCTACTTCATTGCCTCATCAGTCTAAGCCGAAAAGCGAACTTCTTGCTTTCTTAGCTAGGATAAAGTCACTGTCATCGCTCTCTCCTTGAATCGCTCGGAAATCGTACCTAGCCTCTCGTCCATAACCTAGCCCGAAGCTCTCAAGCGACTGATTTCACACAAGTAGTAGGACCTTCTTTTATAGTGGAGTTAGAATAGGCTGACGAATAGTCGAATGAATGGTCAGTCTCGCTCTCCACCCTGCAGCTAGATGGGATAGGTTCACATGCTTGAGATAAGACAGATCTTTTTTAGGCATTAAATAGGCCGAGAGAAAAGTCTCATTTTTACATAGATGAGCAGCAACTTTAGAAATGAATGCTCAAGTCTGTCACTTAGAAGATAGGATGGTATCGACCCGGACAAGGGGGCAAGATCCTAGGCTTAGGGCCCCTTTAGTATAGTAGGGAGCAGAATCGGTAGGTTCCTTTCCGCCCATCGATTCAATAAGATCAGTTCAATCAGTAAAGGTCGAATTGAAATCTATTATTATCATAGACAAGACAAGGGAAGATGCCCCCAATCCCAATAGAAGGCAATTTTTTAATGTACCAGAGAAGAGAATAGGCAGGTTTAGAGTTAGAGGAATATCAAGAATTGGAATATCAGTCAGAAATTGAATAAGAGAAGCAAAGACGGGTTAGAGTATAGTAGAATCAGTAATCATCTAGCGGGGACGGTTTCACTTATAGGTCAAGGGTCTCGCCCATCTCTACTCGCCTATCCTCTTCCTGGATCGAAGCTTTCCTTGGCTTCGAAGCCTATCTCCACCATGACCTCTTTCTCCTAGCTCTAGCTGTCGAAATAAACCGCCTCTCCCTCTGTCCTAGTCAATTCATTCTTTCTTGGCCTCTTCGTCAGTAGGGGTCTGGAATCTCACCCTCAAACCTTTCCTTTAAGATAAGAAAAGCGTATCGCCCTTTCCTCTATCAACTACCATAGGAAACGCGGAAAGAGCCTATCTCTTACTCTTAAATCCAGTAAAGCTTAAGAGAGGTACTGAAAAGACTAAGTGACCCGAGAAGCCCACCCTTTAGGTCCCTTTTCATAGACGAGAGAATGAGGATCGATTTAGTGCTGAAAGCCTTAAAAGCATCAATACGAGCTTGCCCCTATACTCTATGAGATAGAAACTTTTTCCATTGAAGGGTCCTCATAGAAGGAAATAGTGAAAGTCTCATTTTTACATAGATGAGCAGCAACTTTAGAAATGAATGCTCAAGTCTGTCACTTAGAAGATAGGATGGTATCGACCCGGACAAGGGGGCAAGATCCTAGGCTTAGGGCCCCTTTAGTATAGTAGGGAGCAGAATCGGTAGGTTCCTTTCCGCCCATCGATTCAATAAGATCAGTTCAATCAGTAAAGGTCGAATTGAAATCTATTATTATCATAGACAAGACAAGGGAAGATGCCCCCAATCCCAATAGAAGGCAATTTTTTAATGTACCAGAGAAGAGAATAGGCAGGTTTAGAGTTAGAGGAATATCAAGAATTGGAATATCAGTCAGAAATTGAATAAGAGAAGCAAAGACGGGTTAGAGTATAGTAGAATCAGTAATCATCTAGCGGGGACGGTTTCACTTATAGGTCAAGGGTCTCGCCCATCTCTACTCGCCTATCCTCTTCCTGGATCGAAGCTTTCCTTGGCTTCGAAGCCTATCTCCACCATGACCTCTTTCTCCTAGCTCTAGCTGTCGAAATAAACCGCCTCTCCCTCTGTCCTAGTCAATTCATTCTTTCTTGGCCTCTTCGTCAGTAGGGGTCTGGAATCTCACCCTCAAACCTTTCCTTTAAGATAAGAAAAGCGTATCGCCCTTTCCTCTATCAACTACCATAGGAAACGCGGAAAGAGCCTATCTCTTACTCTTAAATCCAGTAAAGCTTAAGAGAGGTACTGAAAAGACTAAGTGACCCGAGAAGCCCACCCTTTAGGTCCCTTTTCATAGACGAGAGAATGAGGATCGATTTAGTGCTGAAAGCCTTAAAAGCATCAATACGAGCTTGCCCCTATACTCTATGAGATAGAAACTTTTTCCATTGAAGGGTCCTCATAGAAGGAAATAGTGAAAGTCTCATTTTGACACTAGCGAGATACCTACTTTCTAATCGATCTCTCAGTCTACGAAGGAAAAAGTGAGAACGTTAAAATGCCTTTCTAATAGAAAGTTTCTACATGCTATCTGGAGCTATACTATAGGTAGAGGAATTTGATCGATTGGCTTTCAAGCTGAACTATGTAATTAAGAAGTGTAATGCCAAACTGATTAGCTAAGAGAAGCCAATAGGCAGTCAGAGCCTACTTCATTGCCTCATCAGTCTAAGCCGAAAAGCGAACTTCTTTGAGGGATCAGTCTCCGGCCGTAAGGGTCGAGGGTTCTTTCTCCCATTCTTCGCTCTATATCAATCATTTCTTTTGGTATATGTAGTGCTCTTGTCTTCTTATTTCGCTATCTCTCAATTATAGCATACCATTGATTCTGATTACTCTTTGCTTAAGAACATCCAAGAAAAGATATTACTTCTCGCTCCGCTCTAGTAACTAATTAACATGCTAAAATCAATAGGCCATACGGTTCATGCTTACCGAAGACAATCATTCCTTCTTTATCATTGCATGGAGACTGGGGAGTCCGATGCGCGAACCTTTGGAGGACAGGTACGAGGGCTTCAGGAGAAAAGAGTATGAACCGCTTGGTTACTTATCAAAGCTCTTTCCCTCTCTCATTCCACTTTCGGTGGCAACGACTCTTCGAAGAAAGACACTTGTCACTGCTGATGGTCTAACTAAGGAAGTGTGCGTATCAGTTTACCTGTATGCGAAGGAAGTCAAGAGACTATATATAAGGCGTCAGGGGCTTTGTTCCTTAGCATATACTATAATACTCTTCAAACCTTGCATTGTATTGCAAGCAAGCTCTCTTTAGATTGCCTATGGAGGTGATCTCGGCGAGCTCACGATCGCTTACCAGTTCCGGTCTCTTTGACCCGGTCAGGTTTCCCTCGTATTATCCATTCCCTTGTGGGTTAGATTGCCTAACCTTCCTCTTCATTGCTGGACTGAGGATTCCTTGAGTAGAGTTGGTAGTACTCTAGGAGTGCCTCTCTTTGCAGATGCCTGTACTTCTCAACAGCTTAGGATCTCCTTTGCTAGACTCCTGATTGAAATGGACATCACTCAGCCTCTACCTACTGAAATTCAGGTTGAAGATGCTTCTGGTAATAACTATACTCAGCCTGTTGTGTATGAATGGAAGCCACCATTCTGTGCTTCATGCAATAAGGTTGGGCATAATTGTTCACAAGCTCAAAAATCTAAACCTTCTAAAGCTAAGACAGTTCTGAAGTTCCTACTACTGAGCCTAGTGTTCCCGTTGTTACTACTGGTCCTGCCTCTACTACTACAGTGCCTCCTTTGCCAGTTGTGGCCACTCCAGCTCAACCTGTCCCTCAAGTGTCCTCTGAATGATGATGGGGGATGGAAAGTGGTGACTAGAAGGTCTAGAGAAGTGGCAAGGAGAGTGATCTATCAAGGCAGCTGCTCTAATTCTTTCCATACTCTTGCTATTGCTGAAGACCAAATTGTGGATAATGCTCAGCCTGAGCCAGGTGGAGAAGTTCAGGCAAACCCTTCTCTCTCCTGATGATTATAGTTTCATGGAGGAGAGTGATTTGTAACAACAAAGCTAGCCCCAAAAGCTTATTTATATGCAGGCTTGCTTTGAGTAACAGGCTGTATACAATGGATAGGATGCTGAAGTGGGGATAGCCGTGTTCAGCTGACTGTGTTCTCTGTGATCAAGGATAAGAAACTGTGGCTCATCCGTTCTTTGAATGTGGATTTTCTAAGCAGGTGTGGAGTAAAATTCTTACACTCATGCAGATTCATAGGCCTGTGTTACAGTGGAAATCCTGATCGTGGTGGAGCCTAGAGTGAGCGGACAGAAGGCAAGCAAGATTCTTAAAAGACTAGGATTTACCAATTGGATCAGAGTCGAAGCTTTGGGGTTCTCCGGTGGTATTTGCTTGCTTTGGCGCAATTCCGAGTTCGATGCCGACTATGTTTATTCGAATCCTCAACTTCTTCACTGCTTAGTGACGAAGAGGAAGACAAGAGAGTCGGTGCTCGTCACTGGTGTGTATGGGGAAACTAATCCTTCGGGGCGCATGGCTCTATGGGATTCTCTGAAAACGATTTCCGGAAGTCTTAATGGACCGTGGCTTGTCATGGGGGATTTTAACATATACTTGTCTCCAGAAGAAAAAAGTAGGGGTGCTACACCAAGTACTCAATCGATGGGGGCTCTCAAAGATTGCATCATCGACGCGAATCTCTTTGACCTTGACTGTGTTGGCGATAGGTTCACCCGGGAGAAAGAAGGGGTCAAAGAACGCTTGGATTGGGCTTTTTGTAACCAATCTTGGGCAGCTAAGTTCCCCCCGGATTCAGGTCCCACCATACGTCTGTACAAAAACATCATAAACCTTTCACAGATTCGTCTTCCTTTACTGTAAAGTGAGGAACTTATTGACACGAATGAACTAGATCAGTTGCTTCTCCCCATTCTATATGAACTTCCGGAGAAAGATTGACAGCATGTTGAGCTGGCCACAACCCACTACTGTCAAGGGGTTGAGAGGCTTTTCTGGGCAGGCTATTACCGAAAATACCCCCCCCCCCCCCCCCCCCCCCCCCCCCCCCCCCCCCCCCCCCCCCCCCCCCCCCCCCCCCCCCCCCCCCCCCCCCCCCCCCCCCCCCCCCCCCCCCCCCCCCCCCCCCCCCCCCCCCCCCCCCCCCCCCCCCCCCCCCCCCCCCCCCCCCCCCCCCCCCCCCCCCCCCCCCCCCCCCCCCCCCCCCCCCCCCCCCCCCCCCCCCCCCCCCCCCCCCCCCCCCCCCCCCCCCCCCCCCCCCCCCCCCCCCCCCCCCCCCCCCCCCCCCCCCCCCCCCCCCCCCCCCCCCCCCCCCCCCCCCCCCCCCCCCCCCCCCCCCCCCCCCCCCCCCCCCCCCCCCCCCCCCCCCCCCCCCCCCCCCCCCCCCCCCCCCCCCCCCCCCCCCCCCCCCCCCCCCCCCCCCCCCCCCCCCCCCCCCCCCCCCCCCCCCCCCCCCCCCCCCCCCCCCCCCCCCCCCCCCCCCCCCCCCCCCCCCCCCCCCCCCCCCCCCCCCCCCCCCCCCCCCCCCCCCCCCCCCCCCCCCCCCCCCCCCCCCCCCCCCCCCCCCCCCCCCCCCCCCCCCCCCCCCCCCCCCCCCCCCCCCCCCCCCCCCCCCCCCCCCCCCCCCCCCCCCCCCCCCCCCCCCCCCCCCCCCCCCCCCCCCCCCCCCCCCCCCCCCCCCCCCCCCCCCCCCCCCCCCCCCCCCCCCCCCCCCCCCCCCCCCCCCCCCCCCCCCCCCCCCCCCCCCCCCCCCCCCCCCCCCCCCCCCCCCCCCCCCCCCCCCCCCCCCCCCCCCCCCCCCCCCCCCCCCCCCCCCCCCCCCCCCCCCCAATTTCCTACAGAGATAGGCAAGCAGAGGGAGAACTAGACGTATCTTACTAGGCAAAGACAGGTTAGAATGGATAGCTTCGCGAGGTGCCGCGCAATCTGCTGCTGCTGGGTTGAGTCTTTCCTCAACCCATTTCGCCCAGGAAGGATTGATTGCGAAACCTACCAAGAATTCATTTTCATTGCAGGATGGATCATAGGATCAGATGTGATCTCTCGTGTCTCCACCATAATGCCCAGGTTGGAGCATGAAATGATATTATTGGCAAAAAAAGAAGGGAACGAAGTAACTCGACCCCGAAGGGGGGAGGGATTCCAGCTAGACTGTAGAAGCCGGTGGTTATGCTGGAAAAGGCTATTCTCGTCACGTTCAACGCGGGTGAACCAGCCAAATTGGAATAAAGAATATGAATAGGAATAGAAAGGTGTACTATCGATCAATGCCCGCTTTAGGTCCTCAAAAAAGTAAAAACTGGTTATACGCCCATCTTGAGAACTTAGGATCCTCTTTTTTAAAATGTCAAAACGCTTAGCTTAGTTTGTCGACTCTATCTCAACAAAGGAAGAATCGTTCGTTCAAGGCAAAGTCTACTTCGCTTCTTTTTCGTCATGTCAGTAATAAAATGGTATCAAAACCGGGAAAGGAAATTAGTAGATTTTTCTTCATGTCACCTTGTGTATTGGCATGAACAATGCGTTTTATCGAGATTGTTGGCACCCAAATCTTGTAATCACATCTCCATGGTGAAAGAGAAGGGAACAAGCAACGGACATAGAATAGAGAGGCAAAGAAGGGAATTGAGGTAAGGCATAAGAGAATGGAGTGACTGAGCTAATATTAAACTTTCCCTTTCAGGAGGCAAACTAGATAGATGGAGGGTCTAAGGAAGAGAAGAATATGAGCTAGATTTTCATCCCCTTTCAGTTCCTTTCCTTATCCTTAGAACAGTAGGGTTTGAAGCAGGCAAAGTCAATCAATCCAGCAGTCAAAGGTAGAGTGCAGTCACTCAACCAACACCTTTCAAGCAATATCTTAAGTAGGGCAGCAATAGAAATGACTCTGACAACCTGTCTCAATCTTTACCTCTCCTGGATCAAGAAAGACCTCTTCTTCTAATTAAAAATGTTTGATCTCTGGGGAGTTTTCAAGCCAATCTATCAGTTTCTTTCGTCCGTCCACGAGGCTGTAAAAAGAGAGAAAGGGGCGGCTATCTAGCGGGAGTCGTTTCGGTTGTATGCCACGAGGTCCCTATGGACAAGGGGACAAGTGAATCATCGCTTTTGGGCGCAGGCAGCCCTCTACCATCTATCCCATTGCATTCCATTGTCTCGTATTGTACTGTACCGTATCAGACCAGATACATCTATTGAGTGAGAGAAAGGTAATATATTTCATTCTATTTTCTTCATTTTGATATTGATAGGGATCCCCATTCATTCCTAGATTCCCGGATTGATTGTCCCTACCTAACTACATGGTAGTGGTCTAGGGAGCGCAATTGCTAGAGCACGGGAGAATGAAGAGTAATGATTTCAGCAAGAGCAGCCGGACGGACTACTATAGTGAGTCTAGTGACTACTAGAGTAGAGTTAAGTCAAAAGGTATGGTATAGCAGCCTTTCCGAGCGAGCCTCTGGGATCTCCTGTAAACCCCCATGATGTGGTAAAGGGAGGATATTAGGGGAAGCAGTGAGTGGAGATTCCCCTGCAGAGAGCCGGATGAGGGGAGACCCTCACGTCCGGTTCGGAGGGCGGGGATATCCCGACCCTACTATCATTATGCCTTTGCAATGTTACTTGGTTTAACTCTATTTGTGACCTTTTTTTGTATGTGGGACTCTCTATCTTCTTGGGTAGATAATCGATTGTCTTTCATTTGGATAGTGAGTTGTTTTTATAATAAGTCAAGTCAAGTCCGAGACGAAACTCCCAATCCCTACTTCGCGAAACGAAATAAGAGCATCTTTGATGCCGTTGGCCGAGTTTCTTCAAAACCTGTATTTCAGGTCTCGCAGAGCCTCAAGCGGAAATATCATAAGAGAGAGAAGAATTCACTACGCGAAAGAACGGAAAAAGAAACCTGTCCAAGATTAGCTAGAGCTTTCATCCCCGAGTTTACTGACTGACTAAGATAGGAGAAAGCAGAACCAGACTGCCAACGATCTGACGATAGAGAGTCCTCATCTTGTAGACCCACTTTCAGCTAATAGGAATTTCTTTCTGCCTTTCTAGTCTCTAGTCATAGGGCTCAGCTCAGTGGGTGGGCAAAAAGGGGCTAGTAACAATCGACTCTTTTTTCCATTCATAAAAAAATAGAGGAGAGGAGGAGTCTAGCACTACACCAATAATTGACAAGCTGAATAAGCCGGGTCAACTTCACCCTCTGCTGCGGATGGAATCGACCTAAGAAAGAGAGACTAGACCAGGTATGAAAGGAAGGGATCAACAGGTCTCGACAGAGCCTGCATTTCGATCCGTCTACGTACCTACAGGAGGATCCGCCTTTACCAAACAGCCTTCCCCACCCCACTACGGGCTATGTATTGCGATATAGATCTGAACCCTTTCCCGGGAAAACAAGTTATGGGTCACCATTTCGGGAAACGGAATAAATAGCTCGGTCAACCCTGTAACCATCTAAATAACGAGTATGAATAACGAACTGCCGTTGTCTATTCCTCATCCCTAGTTTACATGGATACATAGTGGCTGGCTGTACTTTATTGGTAGGGGGCAAGCCTGGGACGTGTGGTTCCCATCTCGTGAGTAGCTCATTATACAAAGGTTGTGTGTTCGTCGTAACAGAAGACGTATTTATAGCCCCTTATGCTTACCCATACTAGTAGTAGAAAATGCTCGAATTAGATGTACATACGCCTTTCCACACCGCCACATGATTGATCATTGTGAGAAGCCAGATTCATTAACCTCTTGAGCGAAAGGCCTCAAGCTCATTATGATATGCTCCAAGCGAATCTCTATGGCCGAGGAGAGCTCCTAGTCGAAGCCCAACATGACTCTTTGACAGTCCTCCTCTTTAGAGTGGCTTCCTCCCGCTTTGCCAGAACCAAATTCAAGGAATGGTTGTCGTCCAGACCCGCTTTTCTTTTTGTTGGCAGTGCCTTCTACTGTGTTGATTCAACGTTTTGCAGAGTCACTTTCTTGTAATCAATTACGTCAGCTAAAGTATATGAGGAAAATGAAAATCCTAGGAATCGAATCAAATCAGGGGTAGGAGATTCCACCCGTAACCTATCGGGAGAGCTACCCTCATTCTATCTAGTGGAAAGTCTTTCACTCGTGGACTAGCTTACTTTGGTTAGGATCAAGGGGCATAGTTACTCGATCGACCATTAGGGAAAGGGCTAAACCTCTTCTCTCCTTCGGTCTCCTCTCTTTGTCAGTCGAATGACTAAGTACCGGAAATTTAACCAGTCAAGTCAGTTCCTCCCACCTAGGTCCCCGGCTTTGCTTTCTTGTCCGGAATAGAACCAGCTTTAGTTCCGAGGACGAAACTCCCAATCCCTACTTCGCGAAACGAAATAAGAGCATCTTTGATGCCGTTGGCCGAGTTTCTTCAAAACCTGTATTTCAGGTCTCGCAGAGCCTCAAGCGGAAATATCATAAGAGAGAGAAGAATTCACTACGCGAAAGAACGGAAAAAGAAACCTGTCCAAGATTAGCTAGAGCTTTCATCCCCGAGTTTACTGACTGACTAAGATAGGAGAAAGCAGAACCAGACTGCCAACGATCTGACGATAGAGAGTCCTCATCTTGTAGACCCACTTTCAGCTAATAGGAATTTCTTTCTGCCTTTCTAGTCTCTAGTCATAGGGCTCAGCTCAGTGGGTGGGCAAAAAGGGGCTAGTAACAATCGACTCTTTTTTCCATTCATAAAAAAATAGAGGAGAGGAGGAGTCTAGCACTACACCAATAATTGACAAGCTGAATAAGCCGGGTCAACTTCACCCTCTGCTGCGGATGGAATCGACCTAAGAAAGAGAGACTAGACCAGGTATGAAAGGAAGGGATCAACAGGTCTCGACAGAGCCTGCATTTCGATCCGTCTACGTACCTACAGGAGGATCCGCCTTTACCAAACAGCCTTCCCCACCCCACTACGGGCTATGTATTGCGATATAGATCTGAACCCTTTCCCGGGAAAACAAGTTATGGGTCACCATTTCGGGAAACGGAATAAATAGCTCGGTCAACCCTGTAACCATCTAAATAACGAGTATGAATAACGAACTGCCGTTGTCTATTCCTCATCCCTAGTTTACATGGATACATAGTGGCTGGCTGTACTTTATTGGTAGGGGGCAAGCCTGGGACGTGTGGTTCCCATCTCGTGAGTAGCTCATTATACAAAGGTTGTGTGTTCGTCGTAACAGAAGACGTATTTATAGCCCCTTATGCTTACCCATACTAGTAGTAGAAAATGCTCGAATTAGATGTACATACGCCTTTCCACACCGCCACATGATTGATCATTGTGAGAAGCCAGATTCATTAACCTCTTGAGCGAAAGGCCTCAAGCTCATTATGATATGCTCCAAGCGAATCTCTATGGCCGAGGAGAGCTCCTAGTCGAAGCCCAACATGACTCTTTGACAGTCCTCCTCTTTAGAGTGGCTTCCTCCCGCTTTGCCAGAACCAAATTCAAGGAATGGTTGTCGTCCAGACCCGCTTTTCTTTTTGTTGGCAGTGCCTTCTACTGTGTTGATTCAACGTTTTGCAGAGTCACTTTCTTGTAATCAATTACGTCAGCTAAAGTATATGAGGAAAGAAACTTGATCTGTCTAGTTCCTCAGAACGCATCGGGCTGGCCTGGAATCCTCCAACTCTGAACACGCACTTCCTTTCCTTCCTTGTCTTGTATCGTATGAAGCACTAGACTCAGTCCACGGGAACTAGCTTTACGGGTTGCTTTCGATTTGGCATTCTCCTCGCCTTCCTGCTTTATTGGCATTAGAGATCTTGTGAAAAAGTCCGATTGACTAATGGAAGGAAGCGAGCTCCTAATGCACAATTATCGGGCATCGCACATTTAAGGCTTACCCCAAGCCCAAGGGACCGGGGACGGCGTAATTATTAGAACAAGGAATTTCCTTATGTCAACCTTGTGTGTAAGACACAGGAGTCAACGGTATACGTAAGCTAGAACCGGGTTAACAAGAGGTAGCTTGCAATAGAGAAGGTATGGTGGTCCAGATAGCCGCTGACCAAAAAGCCGGAGATTCTCGCGCTGGAACAAGCGAGCGTAGGCCCAGCCCTTCACCCAGTAAGAAGTGCTTTTCTTGGCGAAGTTAGTCGACCGTAAGGGTAATGAAGATTTATAGCCCCATCGATAGCTATCTGTATAAGTGTGCCACGAGTGCTCCCTCTCTCTCTTCCGTCTTTGGCTCAAAGTCTGAACTCTTCTATCTCCTCACTTTCACATCTAAGGATTCCCTCAGGGACATCAGATATTAAGCGAGAAATCCCGGGAAAATGAAAATCCTAGGAATCGAATCAAATCAGGGGTAGGAGATTCCACCCGTAACCTATCGGGAGAGCTACCCTCATTCTATCTAGTGGAAAGTCTTTCACTCGTGGACTAGCTTACTTTGGTTAGGATCAAGGGGCATAGTTACTCGATCGACCATTAGGGAAAGGGCTAAACCTCTTCTCTCCTTCGGTCTCCTCTCTTTGTCAGTCGAATGACTAAGTACCGGAAATTTAACCAGTCAAGTCAGTTCCTCCCACCTAGGTCCCCGGCTTTGCTTTCTTGTCCGGAATAGAACCAGCTTTAGTTCCGAGGACGGAAGCCTTTTTTTCTGGTTGGCTAGTTGGTTTTTATTTTCATCCACCGGAAGAACACCAAAGAAGCGTCTTCGCAGAGCTAGTTTCCTAGTCAAGACCCGGAGGGTTAACTGTTGCTGTAATCATAACCATCGGAATCGGGCTTGTGAAGGAGAGGCAATAGCAGCCCTCTCTGAAACTTAAAGATCCTACTCACGTTCACTTTAAGAGGTGGTTTAAGGAGTTTATAGGTTTGCATCAAGGTATGTTGTTTTCCCAAATGTTGATGGCTTGGAGTTACATATCCCTGAAGAGAAGGAGATGAGCGCAAAAAAGGTTGCGAACTCTTTTTGCTCAATAGCTAAATAAAGATAAACCAAACCACCTGAAGAGGAATGAAAGCTTCAAATCGAGTTCTCTCTAGTAAAGAAGTGGATTCCCTTTTGTATGGGCTAGCCCCTCCTCTCCCGCTATCTAGGTATCGAAGTTGCTTTCCTAGAGTTCTGGATCGATAGAGCATTGTCTAAGAGAATAGTTCGCTCTTCCTGCGTCCAGGCATAAATTAGTAAGTAGTTTCCTACAAGCTTGGTAAACCCGATTGTCTTACTGAACTGAGCTTCAACAATAGAGGACAGCGCCCTCTTATCCGGATCGAGCATTCCTGGCCAAGAAAACCCTGATCAAGGAATTGCTTATATAGACTGCACAAGAATCATAGCACTCTTCTCTCGCTTTCTGCTCTCCCCTGACATAGGTGCCTAGTGGTAGACTAGAGGGGGACTTCTAAAAAGGTCAGAAAGGCCAGTTGCGCTAAGAAAAAGGAGCCTTCGGTGACAGCAGCTAAATACAACCCATAAGGGGGCAAAGCAAAGAAGTAGCCTTTCATCCCCTTTGTGCAAGGCTTTCTGGAGACGTATCAGCCTATATTCCTACTAATGTGATCCCCATTACTTCAAATATGTTCTACACTATGATATCTTGCTCTGATCTTCTTTACAACTATCTTTTTTGAAGCAGATAGTTCACAGTGCTCATTATATCGATACTGGGAAAGAAAAAACAAAAAATGAAACAATCGGTTAGAATGAATTTATTTCGCAGTGCTAAGGTTCTCTTGCTAATCGGTCTGATGTTCCTTTTCTATCTTCTCGGGGGGAGCGCCTTTTTTTGTTCTCTTCTATCGAAGGTAGCAGGCTTCCTAGGGGTGAAGGCCCTCTCTCTCCTTTTTAGCAAGATGGGCTGCTCCTCCGCTCTGGCCTCAGTGATAGGCTGTGCTTTTCGAGCGCTCGTCACTGCGGGGATCGGAGCCAATATGGTGAATCCGTCGGGTGGGGAAATAATCCCTTCCAATTCAGGTTCCGGGGGACCATCACACTCGAACTCCTGGACGGAAGATTCGTTCTCGATAGGAGTGTTGATGGAGCCATTTCCCGAAACGGAAATGGAGGGCACCTCAGTTCGTTCTTCGGTGGCACGCGATGAAGCGGGCCCGTCCCACGAAGGAACAGTAGTCCAAAATGCGAGCTTGGAGTCGTCAATGCGAAATCGCATTGTACGACTCGAGCAGGACAATAGCCCTTATCTGCTAGATAAGGCAAGGGGAGCCTACTGGTCGGACATAAAAAAGGAACTGGATCATGCCCCCTCTCAGGGGGAGTATAACCGGTTGGTCTCTTTTGAAAACAGGGACCTCCTGCTCCGAGAACTCAAGCATGAGGCTTTACGCCTTTTTCAAAGAGTCTTGGAGCAGAATCCTCCCTTGGCCGACCAGGCCCCATACAACCCACAAGAAGTCTTTAAAGACTTCTTGGACGAGCATGGCGACCAACTGGACCGGCTCCAGTTGGACGTATACCAACGAGACACTTTGGAACTAGAGTTTTTAGCTCTGGTGAGGCAAGGGCTCAAAAGGGATGGCCCCGCCTATGTCAGAGAACGCATTTTCTAAATGGAAAGCGTACTGACTCTGACTGCTATCTACGATGCGATCAGGGGGGAATAGCGCAAGGGCTTAAGTCATCGATTCAAATCCTATCTTTTTTTCGGTATGCCGCTCCGCGAGCAAGGAGCGAGAAAACAAAGTGGGCTGTGGTGATGTCAGAATTTGCACCTATTTGTATCTATTTAGTGATCAGTCCGCTTTCTGCTCTCCCCTGACATAGGTGCCTAGTGGTAGACTAGAGGGGGACTTCTAAAAAGGTCAGAAAGGCCAGTTGCGCTAAGAAAAAGGAGCCTTCGGTGACAGCAGCTAAATACAACCCATAAGGGGGCAAAGCAAAGAAGTAGCCTTTCATCCCCTTTGTGCAAGGCTTTCTGGAGACGTATCAGCCTATATTCCTACTAATGTGATCCCCATTACTTCAAATATGTTCTACACTATGATATCTTGCTCTGATCTTCTTTACAACTATCTTTTTTGAAGCAGATAGTTCACAGTGCTCATTATATCGATACTGGGAAAGAAAAAACAAAAAATGAAACAATCGGTTAGAATGAATTTATTTCGCAGTGCTAAGGTTCTCTTGCTAATCGGTCTGATGTTCCTTTTCTATCTTCTCGGGGGGAGCGCCTTTTTTTGTTCTCTTCTATCGAAGGTAGCAGGCTTCCTAGGGGTGAAGGCCCTCTTCTCTCGCTTTCTGCTCTCCCCTGACATAGGTGCCTAGTGGTAGACTAGAGGGGGACTTCTAAAAAGGTCAGAAAGGCCAGTTGCGCTAAGAAAAAGGAGCCTTCGGTGACAGCAGCTAAATACAACCCATAAGGGGGCAAAGCAAAGAAGTAGCCTTTCATCCCCTTTGTGCAAGGCTTTCTGGAGACGTATCAGCCTATATTCCTACTAATGTGATCCCCATTACTTCAAATATGTTCTACACTATGATATCTTGCTCTGATCTTCTTTACAACTATCTTTTTTGAAGCAGATAGTTCACAGTGCTCATTATATCGATACTGGGAAAGAAAAAACAAAAAATGAAACAATCGGTTAGAATGAATTTATTTCGCAGTGCTAAGGTTCTCTTGCTAATCGGTCTGATGTTCCTTTTCTATCTTCTCGGGGGGAGCGCCTTTTTTTGTTCTCTTCTATCGAAGGTAGCAGGCTTCCTAGGGGTGAAGGCCCTCTCTCTCCTTTTTAGCAAGATGGGCTGCTCCTCCGCTCTGGCCTCAGTGATAGGCTGTGCTTTTCGAGCGCTCGTCACTGCGGGGATCGGAGCCAATATGGTGAATCCGTCGGGTGGGGAAATAATCCCTTCCAATTCAGGTTCCGGGGGACCATCACACTCGAACTCCTGGACGGAAGATTCGTTCTCGATAGGAGTGTTGATGGAGCCATTTCCCGAAACGGAAATGGAGGGCACCTCAGTTCGTTCTTCGGTGGCACGCGATGAAGCGGGCCCGTCCCACGAAGGAACAGTAGTCCAAAATGCGAGCTTGGAGTCGTCAATGCGAAATCGCATTGTACGACTCGAGCAGGACAATAGCCCTTATCTGCTAGATAAGGCAAGGGGAGCCTACTGGTCGGACATAAAAAAGGAACTGGATCATGCCCCCTCTCAGGGGGAGTATAACCGGTTGGTCTCTTTTGAAAACAGGGACCTCCTGCTCCGAGAACTCAAGCATGAGGCTTTACGCCTTTTTCAAAGAGTCTTGGAGCAGAATCCTCCCTTGGCCGACCAGGCCCCATACAACCCACAAGAAGTCTTTAAAGACTTCTTGGACGAGCATGGCGACCAACTGGACCGGCTCCAGTTGGACGTATACCAACGAGACACTTTGGAACTAGAGTTTTTAGCTCTGGTGAGGCAAGGGCTCAAAAGGGATGGCCCCGCCTATGTCAGAGAACGCATTTTCTAAATGGAAAGCGTACTGACTCTGACTGCTATCTACGATGCGATCAGGGGGGAATAGCGCAAGGGCTTAAGTCATCGATTCAAATCCTATCTTTTTTTCGGTATGCCGCTCCGCGAGCAAGGAGCGAGAAAACAAAGTGGGCTGTGGTGATGTCAGAATTTGCACCTATTTGTATCTATTTAGTGATCAGTCCGCTAGTTTCTTTGATCCCACTCGGTGTTCCTTTTCCATTTGCTTCCAATAGTTCGACCTATCCAGAAAAATTGTCGGCCTACGAATGTGGTTTCGATCCTTTCGGTGATGCCAGAAGTCGTTTTGATATACGATTTTATCTTGTTTCTATTTTATTTATTATCCCTGATCCGGAAGTCACCTTTTCCTTTCCTTGGGCAGTACCTCCCAACAAGATTGATCCCTTTGGATCTTGGTCCATGATGGCCTTTTTATTGATTTTGACGATTGGATCTCTCTATGAATGGAAAAGGGGTGCTTCGGATCGGGAGTAACCACTGGTGATAGGGCAAAAATCGGGGGGAAGAACAAAAGTAAAGAGCGATGCCTACATTAAATCAATTGATTCGTCATGGTAGAGAAGAAAAACGGCGCACGGACCGTACTCGAGCTTCGGATCAATGTCCCCAGAAGCAAGGAGTACGCCCGCGTGTACCAACGAGAACACCGAAAAAACCTAATTCAGCTCCACGTAAGATAGCCAAAGTACGGTTGAGCAATCGACATGATATATTTGCTCACATTCCGGGCGAAGGTCATAATTCGCAGGAACATTCTATAGTCTTAATAAGAGGAGGTAGAGTGAAAGATTCGCCAGGTGTGAAATCCCATTGTATTCGAGGAGTCAAGGATTTGTTGGGAATTCCGGATCGAAGAAAAGGGAGATCAAAATATGGTGCAGAAAAACCAAAATCGATATGAATGGAAGATGCCTCTGTAACTCTTTTTTCTCCAATTTTCAGTACGAAGTTACTGGCTCTAAGAAGGCAATTGCACCTTAGCCCATGGACTGATACGGAGACTACTCTACAGGGGAAATCTCTTACTCGACTAGAGCGGATCCCGAGACTTCACCCGTTCCTTTAAACTGTTGGGCACTACATTCTATAACGAGAATCACAAGGCCGGTCAACAAGGAACAACCTGGCAGAGTGTCCTGAGATAACAAGGCTAAAGTGAGAACGCCCAGTGACGAGAGTGGCGACATACGAGGATCTAACCTCGACCAACGAGAGCGTAGCTGCTCGACCTCAGACATAGGGATTCTCGGACCGGAACAATGGGATTCGCTCGACAAGACTGAAACCTTCGCTTGCACCACTAGAGTCGTTCCGGCACTTTTAGTTGTTACCTTTAGTAGTGTAAACAACATCCCCGAAACTAGCGCATGCGATATCCCTCGGTGTCTTTATGGTAACCAGCATGCGTTAGGGAAACAGTATAGTAAGACGAAGGCGATCCCAGCAACGCAACTCAGGCAAGCGACTAAAGCAAGCCGAAGGCGATCCCAGCAACGCAACTCAGGCAAGCGACTAAAGCAAGCCGAAGGCGATCCCAGCAACGCAACTCAGGCAAGCGACTAAAGCAAGCCGAAGGCGATCCCAGCAACGCAACTCAGGCAAGCGACTAAAGCAAGCCGAAGGCGATCCCAGCAACGCAACTCAGGCAAGCGACTAAAGCAAGCCGAAGGCGATCCCAGCAACGCAACTCAGGCAAGCGACTAAAGCAAGCCGAAGGCGATCCCAGCAACGCAACTCAGGCAAGCGACTAAAGCAAGCCGAAGGCGATCCCCGCAACGCAACTCAGGCAAGCGATAAAGTAAGACGAAGGCAATCCCAGCAACGCAACTCAGGCAAGCGACTAAAGCAAGACGAAGGCGATCCCAGCAACGCAACTCAGGCAAGCGACTAAAGCAAGCCGAAGGCGATCCCCATAACTACAGGTGCTGGGGATCGTTTGGCATAACGCTCTAACGCAAGTCGTTATGGCGCTTTGGAACACTGCCGATCGCCGCCTCTTGCAAGCAACCCTCGGTCACAAATGGGAAAAATCATACGCTATCATAGGCGCTTCTAATTTCTTTGGAGATTCTAAATGCAGCATGCGCTGAAACCCGCCTAGCTACTTACTACTCTACTTAACTTAAAATTAAAAAAAAAATTGAATTCAAATTGGTCGAGAAAAAGAACCGCTAGTCGGAATTTGGGGAAAGATAGAGAGCTCTCTAGGCTCTCCTGATCAAATTGAGAGTTCGCTTTGCCAGTCCATGAATATGTCGCACCCAGCAGTTCGAGGAGTTGGCCAGATACGGATCGAAGCCCTGCCTCGAAAAAGTCAGGACTTTTGGGCAGATTCCAGTATCCGACCCATCTCTTTCTGCCGATTCCCCGGGTTGTCGGAATCTCTGGTTCGATCAGGACCAGGAGTCCCATTCATTCGTTTATGGGAGCGACTCTCTGTTCCCATTCTCCACCGGGTCATCAAGTGATTAGCCAGCTCAATCCATTTTTCCATCCGATGATCTTCACCCTAGGACTGACTCTGTTCGACCTGCCTTGATTGCCTAGCTAATGCTACCGTCGGGAGTAACCACTGGTGATAGGGCAAAAATCGGGGGGAAGAACAAAAGTAAAGAGCGATGCCTACATTAAATCAATTGATTCGTCATGGTAGAGAAGAAAAACGGCGCACGGACCGTACTCGAGCTTCGGATCAATGTCCCCAGAAGCAAGGAGTACGCCCGCGTGTACCAACGAGAACACCGAAAAAACCTAATTCAGCTCCACGTAAGATAGCCAAAGTACGGTTGAGCAATCGACATGATATATTTGCTCACATTCCGGGCGAAGGTCATAATTCGCAGGAACATTCTATAGTCTTAATAAGAGGAGGTAGAGTGAAAGATTCGCCAGGTGTGAAATCCCATTGTATTCGAGGAGTCAAGGATTTGTTGGGAATTCCGGATCGAAGAAAAGGGAGATCAAAATATGGTGCAGAAAAACCAAAATCGATATGAATGGAAGATGCCTCTGTAACTCTTTTTTCTCCAATTTTCAGTACGAAGTTACTGGCTCTAAGAAGGCAATTGCACCTTAGCCCATGGACTGATACGGAGACTACTCTACAGGGGAAATCTCTTACTCGACTAGAGCGGATCCCGAGACTTCACCCGTTCCTTTAAACTGTTGGGCACTACATTCTATAACGAGAATCACAAGGCCGGTCAACAAGGAACAACCTGGCAGAGTGTCCTGAGATAACAAGGCTAAAGTGAGAACGCCCAGTGACGAGAGTGGCGACATACGAGGATCTAACCTCGACCAACGAGAGCGTAGCTGCTCGACCTCAGACATAGGGATTCTCGGACCGGAACAATGGGATTCGCTCGACAAGACTGAAACCTTCGCTTGCACCACTAGAGTCGTTCCGGCACTTTTAGTTGTTACCTTTAGTAGTGTAAACAACATCCCCGAAACTAGCGCATGCGATATCCCTCGGTGTCTTTATGGTAACCAGCATGCGTTAGGGAAACAGTATAGTAAGACGAAGGCGATCCCCATAACTACAGGTGCTGGGGATCGTTTGGCATAACGCTCTAACGCAAGTCGTTATGGCGCTTTGGAACACTGCCGATCGCCGCCTCTTGCAAGCAACCCTCGGTCACAAATGGGAAAAATCATACGCTATCATAGGCGCTTCTAATTTCTTTGGAGATTCTAAATGCAGCATGCGCTGAAACCCGCCTAGCTACTTACTACTCTACTTAACTTAAAATTAAAAAAAAAATTGAATTCAAATTGGTCGAGAAAAAGAACCGCTAGTCGGAATTTGGGGAAAGATAGAGAGCTCTCTAGGCTCTCCTGATCAAATTGAGAGTTCGCTTTGCCAGTCCATGAATATGTCGCACCCAGCAGTTCGAGGAGTTGGCCAGATACGGATCGAAGCCCTGCCTCGAAAAAGTCAGGACTTTTGGGCAGATTCCAGTATCCGACCCATCTCTTTCTGCCGATTCCCCGGGTTGTCGGAATCTCTGGTTCGATCAGGACCAGGAGTCCCATTCATTCGTTTATGGGAGCGACTCTCTGTTCCCATTCTCCACCGGGTCATCAAGTGATTAGCCAGCTCAATCCATTTTTCCATCCGATGATCTTCACCCTAGGACTGACTCTGTTCGACCTGCCTTGATTGCCTAGCTAATGCTACCGTCGCAAGCAACCTCTACTAACGCTATAGTTGCAGCAAAGCAAGCTCTAGAGGGGTTTTAATGGTCCCATTTCATTTTCATGTATGGAACTTCTGATACCTGCAACAGAGTAAAAGCTGCGGTAATGCTTGCTCTCCTGGTCAATAGGCTATTCAAACCAATCCCCTAAGCTGTTACTGCAAGAGCTGCAGATCTGATCCTAGAATAGAAGCTCAACCAGTTGCCGGTACTCTTTCATCAGCTGTGGGATGCTTAGACGGTACTAGTGCTTGAGTAAGCGGTGCTCCCTTTCTGTTTGCAATTACCGCTGCAAAATAGTCATCCCTAAAGCTGTTTTCAAATTCAAATAGGTTGTAGAATAGGTTGTTCTCGAATAAGCTTTTTGAAAGATAACTGAATGCGTTTAGTCCTTTGGGGATGGGTCTGCGCGCAGGTAGCATTTTTGAGGAAGTGAAGACGAATAGTCGACTTTGTTGCCTGCTTGACTGCTTTCATCTCCTGATGTCAGAAAAGGTGTTCTATCGCATTCTTTTAGCTGCAAGGGCAAGGGAACCGTCAGGTTGTAGTGGTTGAAGTAGAGCCAAACAGCGATGGACTAAGCGAGTCAAATAACGCTGGTGCGAACCATGTTGGATGACGGGTGAGGGTGATAAAATAAATAAGTCCTGCTCTGCTGCCCTGTGTTAAGCAAAGTGAGTTGACTTCGTTTCAGGCCATGTTATTCAGTCTCATGGAACTAAACTCTTAGATGCAGCATGCAACCGCCTCCATCCATCGGCACACCCGCGCCAGATACACGCTTAGCCGCATTGTTCATCTTGAAAGGGAGCCGCGAGGTGCTGTCATGTCAAGCCCTATATATACTGGAAAAGAAAGAAAATGAAAGCGGGAGGAATGAATCTTGGATCAAGTGGGCAACCCTTCCTTCTACTTCGGACCCCTTTATTCCAGTTTCGAAAGATCCGGAAGAGAACCCGCCAGGGGGCTCACACCCACTTTCGAGAGCTAGACCAGACTTCCTTATCTGGCTTCCAGTCTACTAAGGACAGCTGGCTCAGACACTGGCTTTGAGTTCGGACTTCCTTCTTTCTATGACCAGATCAGGAGCTGCATGATCCGATGAGCTATCAGCTGAGAGACTGGCTTCTCGGTTGTTAGTAACGACTCATACAGAGCAGCTTACCTTGCTATGGTGAGTTATAGAATCAATTGAGCGAAGCTACCTACTTAGCTGATCTAGTTAGAGGACTTCTTTAAAGAAGGGCTTTAATCCACAGAATTGAGTTTCCATTATAATGGTGAAAATGCTAATGGTGAGATTGATTACAGGAGCTAGTTTTAAAAGAATCAATCAATCAAGCTTGGACCCGTGCAATTTATAGGCCTCCCTCAAAAGAACCAGTCCAGCAACCCGACCGGTAGGACAAGAAGAGCATCCCTGGGAGAAAGACAGCTTATTAGAGCATTGGCGGTCGACGAATTCGTCTATCAGACAATCTATCCTTAGCCTAAAGGCCCGTTAAATTAAGGGTGGTGCAGTGTGACCGGAGCAGTTGTAGAGTTTATAAATGGGATTTGAGGCGACGCCTGAGTATGAGGAGATCGCACTGGATATGGCTACTCTTTACGGCAAAGGGAGCATTGCCCATAAGATAAGGCAGCCTTGGACTTCCTATTATTACTTCTAAGTGAAAGGTAGCCAGCAACAATGAAGGCATTCAGACTCATTACCTTTCTTAGCTCTCATTGAGACTCCCTTTTAGAAAGAGAAATGAACAAGAACTTCACTCATCCGGAAACGTGATTCTATGTCCTGTAAGCATCAGACTAGATCAAAAACCTGCCCTTTCTCCTCTCGACGAGTGTCAGCTCCTTTCCATGTACGCTGGTTGGCTAGTGTTATGAAATAGAGAAGTCAAAGTAGAGCAAGTCCCACCTACCAGGTTACCTGTTCTTATGAAGGAAGGTGCGCATGAAAGTCTTTACGGAAGACCATCAAATTACTGATTAGGAAGGTATTTAAGGAATGAACTTCTATTACAGGGATTCTTTTTATTAAGACCTTTCGGATAGATAGCCCTATTGAATGAAGGTTGAACACCAACCCGCCTGGAAAGCTAAGAGTCGGCAAAGACCTAGCTGTCGAGGAATGAAAGAAGTCGCTTTCTAGGAGAAGGAGTACGAGGAAGTCAAGTCACAGGCAAGCAACCAACAGGCTAAGAGCTATCTCCCAACCTCTCCCTTATTGACAAAATGAGAGGGATTTCTGGCAATTAGCATATAAGAATTCCTGCCCTAGAAGATCGCATTTCTGACTTGAGCACCGTCTTTAGGCATTTCAGTTCTCAGGATCTTACGAAGAAAGGCTAAAGATCGTACTGAACACAACCCTATGATATGAGTTCAGGCGAGCCAGGAAAGCACCCTGAACTCATAGGGTGAAGGCGAGGAAGCTTGAAAAAGGGGCTCCTAAACAAGAGTTTTGACTAGGTAGATTTACCCTTCTACGCCGTTTTAGGTGAGTTCGGACTCAATCATTGACCGGAGATTGGGACAGAGCGGATGGCAACTAGCTGACTTCTTCCTGCCTCTCTTTCTTTGCTGCAATAGATGAGATTGGCATTGGCCTAGTTCCAATCCTTTTAGAAAAGCCCTCTTTTTGTCCATTCGGTCTTTCCATTCCTGAATCCAATCTCAATCCCGACATTTGACCTCGGCCTACTAAAGTAAAAGGCTCTTTCTATTCCGAGTTGGCCTGCACCTTTACTCTGACGAATCTCCTTAAGAATAACCAACCATGGCATTGGACGAGAGAACGTCAAGAGGCCTTTGAGGACTTAAAGGGAGCCGGATCTGGTGCTGGCCTTGCCGTCATGTTCACTGCTACTGACATATGAGACATCGCTAGTCATCCGTTTTATCTCATTCAAGCCTTGTATGTATGTCCTGGATTTCCCTACCAGGATGAAATGACTGGACAAAGAAGGGTTATTCACTGATTATTCACCGAAGAAAGGAGAGATTGGCTTCATGCCTATTCCCAAGAAGGCCATCAATGAAACTCTTCTTTCATAGCTTGGCGAATTGCTTTCCTTTCCATGCTACTTCTTTCTTTTCCACTTCATGACTAGGAATTATAGGTCGGCATTTCTTTCATTCCATCAAGAAAGGCACCTCTGGACGTCTGCTTCAACTTCAAGCCCTTCTAGGGTAGGGATAGGGACCATGGATCAAGATTTCTGGTTCCCCTTCGATTTTCAACTTCGCAGTCTGGTTGAACAGCCTCCCAATGAGAGTGAATCCAGTCCATCTTCCTTCCCTGGATATGCTGTGTCCTCTACATTCGCTTCGTCCTCCGCTTTTGACTCCTCTACTGCGCAAAGATTTTGATCCCCGTTTAGTGAGTCGTGAAAGCACCTACCTTATGTTTAGACGTATTGGTTTCAGTGAAAAGCCAAATAGAGAGTTTTGCGTGTGCCTGCTTTAGTAAGAGTAAGGAAAAAGCTTGAAAAGCGTACTTGCTTTAACAACGGAAAGAGGTTCCTTCAGCGGTTCAGCTTTAGGTCTCGTTTCAGCTGCTTTTCATGATTGTGGTCTTTGATTGGGCACGGGCGTTCCTGTCCTTACTTAGAGGTCAAGTTGCCACCTGTCTATCGAAGGGGGATTTCCCAGCCTATCTCGTGTTACCGAAAGAAGGAAGAAGAATCTAATGATTTCCCTAATTCTGTGAGAAAGAAAAACCAGTTTGTTAGAGCTGGCGCAGAGAAGCAATCAACAGAATGGGTCCCTGTTGTTCACAAGTGAAGGCACTAAACGGATCAAGATCTCGTAAATTCATTGTCTTTCTTGATTCAAATCAGAAAGAACTTCTTTCGCTATTGAAGCCATGCCTGAGCTGTCAGCTTATTAGCATCCCCCTTCTGCGTTAGGAATTGTCCGAAAAGGTTCGATTGAATCCCATGCTTTCATGGTCCCTATCTCTGCCCCGGCACTGGCCGACACGTAGGTCTATTCCGCGCTTTCCTAGGTGCGCATCTCCATCTACTAAAAGTAGGGGTGGTTGCCATAGATAGATTGGGTCATTCGTAACCAGAGCAATAACCGATGCTACAGCATAAACTAAAGCTATACGTGGCGGCCCCTAAAGGCGTAACTGACAGGTTCTGTTTTATCTGCCCATCCGAGTCATCCCGGACTCCAAAAAAGCAGAGGTGAGGTCCGGAGAGTGGGACGGATCTACCTGGCCAAGGTGCCAATGTCAAGTGGTTATCCGAAGTGTTGGAATATGCTCTACCTACGGTACCTAACTAGTCTTTCTTTTCGGTAAGTAAGAATACATTGACCGATGGGGGGGAACCCCCGAAGTAAACATAAATGAAGGGGCATACCCCACCCCAGGCAACCAAACAAAGAACTCAAGACACTCCCCGAGCTCTAAAATAAAGAAACTAACCTATGGAAAAAATTATTGAAATTAGATTACGATTACAAAGGCTAAAAATAATCCAAGTTTCTACGTAATCAAAAAGAGCCTAAGGATTAACCGAAACTAAGCACATACTAAGCCCAATAAGACACATTGGCCTAGATATACATGAGGCCAACTGAAAAACAGGTATACACATCAAATAAACTAGGATGAAACATAGGATTCGGTGGATGATTCGGCATCCTTTATTAATTGCGTATATAA
>CM067171.1:23329-33329 GCA_034093135.1 Erigeron breviscapus | reverse complement strand
CTTTCTATACATATCTAAATGGGCATATCTAACTGGATGACTAGGAACGAAGGAAGGATAAAAGAGTGGTGTAAGGAAAGCGAAAGACACACGACAGAAAGGTACATAGTTGCTTTACCGATAGCGAGAGGATTGAGAAAAGCTACAGCGCAGGAAGAGCGTAGGGAGAGGATGAAGGCTTAGTTAGAACTTCTGAGGTACGATAGCTAGAAAACTCCTGCGCTTGCTATTCCAATAGGAATGGAGAATGACATCGGGACGAGCCGCATCCAATTAAGATTTAGATGTTTGAATATTAGCTCTGTAACTCAATTCTCTTATGCCTGCTTTACCTCAAATTCCCTTTCTTTAGAATGATACCTTTGTCTATTGAATCCTCGGTCCTATCTTTCCTGTTTCAGATCCAAAGCTTGTACTTGTGAACTGTTGCTGAGTCTGGTTTAGGTATAATCATGAGGGTTGCTAAACTGTGTTTTTTAAGGCCTGGTCATAGAATTAGTTTGATAGACTGTGTTCATGGATGCTATGTAAAGAAGAAGGTTTGGATGCTTGAACAACTTATTCTAGCAGTTCAAAGAGCATGCAAGAACTTTCTACCCGGAAATCGTAGTAAGCCGGGATCAATTCATATATTCCCTGGTACTGGAAAGAGATAGCTTATATAACTGCATTTTGATACTCTCACTAAAGCCTTCGAAGAGTTGATCTTGAATTTCAAAAGTGATAGCTTATATAACTGCATTTTGATACTCTCACTAAAGCCTTCGAAGAGTTGATCTTGAATTTCAAAAGTGATAGCTTATATAACTGCATTTTGATACTCTCACTAAAGCCTTCGAAGAGTTGATCTTGAATTTCAAAAGTGATAGCTTATATAACTGCATTTTGATACTCTCACTAAAGCCTTCGAAGAGTTGATCTTGAATTTCAAAAGTGATAGCTTATATAACTGCATTTTGATACTCTCACTAAAGCCTTCGAAGAGTTGATCTTGAATTTCAAAAGTGATAGCTTATATAACTGCATTTTGATACTCTCACTAAAGCCTTCGAAGAGTTGATCTTGAATTTCAAAAGTGATAGCTTATATAACTGCATTTTGATACTCTCACTAAAGCCTTCGAAGAGTTGATCTTGAATTTCAAAAGTGATAGCTTATATAACTGCATTTTGATACTCTCACTAAAGCCTTCGAAGAGTTGATCTTGAATTTCAAAAGTGATAGCTTATATAACTGCATTTTGATACTCTCACTAAAGCCTTCGAAGAGTTGATCTTGAATTTCAAAAGTGATAGCTTATATAACTGCATTTTGATACTCTCACTAAAGCCTTCGAAGAGTTGATCTTGAATTTCAAAAGTGATAGCTTATATAACTGCATTTTGATACTCTCACTAAAGCCTTCGAAGAGTTGATCTTGAATTTCAAAAGTGATAGCTTATATAACTGCATTTTGATACTCTCACTAAAGCCTTCGAAGAGTTGATCTTGAATTTCAAAAGTGATAGCTTATATAACTGCATTTTGATACTCTCACTAAAGCCTTCGAAGAGTTGATCTTGAATTTCAAAAGTGATAGCTTATATAACTGCATTTTGATACTCTCACTAAAGCCTTCGAAGAGTTGATCTTGAATTTCAAAAGTGATAGCTTATATAACTGCATTTTGATACTCTCACTAAAGCCTTCGAAGAGTTGATCTTGAATTTCAAAAGTGATAGCTTATATAACTGCATTTTGATACTCTCACTAAAGCCTTCGAAGAGTTGATCTTGAATTTCAAAAGTGATAGCTTATATAACTGCATTTTGATACTCTCACTAAAGCCTTCGAAGAGTTGATCTTGAATTTCAAAAGTGATAGCTTATATAACTGCATTTTGATACTCTCACTAAAGCCTTCGAAGAGTTGATCTTGAATTTCAAAAGTGATAGCTTATATAACTGCATTTTGATACTTTTTTGAAGACGAGAAAGAGTTAGCAAAAGCACTTTTCATCTTTCACAATAACCATGGCATTCGATGCAGCCTAGTCTTCCACCTTTTTGTCCGCTGATGTAATGGGCATGCTCCCTGTCAACGCTTTAGTCTTTCCGATTGTCTGGTTCTGCTCGTGATGGAGAATGACATGCAAGCATTAAACAACCTCCGGAGGGAGGCGTACAACTTCCTTGAGGGTAAGGTGGAGCCGGTGGGCTCTTTGCAACATTCCTTTCAGCGGGATATCATGGATGGGAGTCTTCATTTCTTTATTCAGGATATAAACCAATTCAACCGAGTTAGGAGTTTCCCTTCAAGCTATGCCTTTGACCTCTCCCTGGAGGGGGAAGAGTTAGTTAGTTGCTAACCGGAAGAGAAGGACTTACACCATCCGCTTTAAAAGCACCTTTTTCACTTTCTCACTGGATTGCGAACTTACTTATCCGAGACTACTCTTACTTACTATCTTCAAACCTGCCTATTGGCGTGTCTGGATCTGGTGAATTGCATGGCTAGATATCTCCTTAAGCGAGATATCGTTAACTCTGGATAATAAGTGAGAAGAAAAACCCTAGCTTTCTGTCGATCCTTAGCTCCAACTTGCGTCAGATCCTTTTGCCCCGGATTGAAAGCTAGGTATAGAGTTCTCTTTCTCCATCAACAACCTATTCTTCCATTAAGAACAATTTAGGGCCGAACAGCTCAAACTCTTTCTTCTCAACTCAGTTCTTTTTAACAGAATCACTACCCCGAAAAGCACTCACTGATATCTAACCCCTTTCACTCTTAACCCACTCGTTACTAACTCATATTCTTTCAGGTTAAAGAACACTTTTCCCTACACTAATTAACTTAGTTAAGACCCTATAAGTACCATCAGGGCTCTTGGAGAAAGTGCTGAAAGGAGTTCACACAAGACCACAGAGCGAGAGAGAGCCTTCGCTTACCTGTTTAACCCTATCACACCTATCTTTTCCTTCTGTCACATCCAGTCTCTGTTCAGCTTGGACGTATAGCTAGATTGAATAAGAGATATGGCATACGGGAATAGTATATGAAATCACAAAGGCGACTGGAGATGAGCGTGGTTAATACTTCATAAAGCACCTTAGCAATTACTAGTAATGCCCCCTATCGACCTCAGTCTTGTTTTTTGCTAGAACTATACTATCTCATTAAACGTCGAATACCCGCTGAAAAAGGAATGAGTCTACTTCTTTGCTGGCTTTTACTTCACAGAGCTTCCCATCTCCTGGAAGTTATTGAGGAAAAAAAAGCTAAGCGGCGGGCGGGCCCCCGGTAAAGTGCGAGTAGAATTCACGGTAGATTTGTGAATTTCTACCGTTTTGGTTTATATCTTCCACAAATAAATTCAAATTAGCAGCCAGGAGATTTCGTTGAAAGGGGTCTTGCAAAGAGCCTACCTGCTCCGCCTTATCTTCAAGAAAGCCATAGGCCTCGGTGCGTATACAGCCCTCGGGGGACATCCCTATGGGCCTATAATATGGGGAAAGGCGCAGTATCTCGGGGAGATTCCGATCGTTTCGCATCAGAAGAAGGAGCTTGTTTTGCAACTGACCTTTTCTTTCCAACACGCGGACCTCAAACATCTCCGTGTCCACTATTTCCCGCCTATGGGAAATATTTAGAGCTTGCTCCAAGTGATCGCGAACAAGCCCCTCATACTCCCCTGGATTATTCTGTGGAGGAAGGTTGTAGTAATCACGGCTCTGGAGACTTCGTATCCGAGCAAAAAGTTCGCGCTCTCCTAGCGCGTTGATCCACTCCACCTGCGGTGGCAGGACCACCGGTTCCCCATATCGGTTTAGACTAACGTTAAGGTCTATGCCTGCTCTAGGCCGTATCGGCTCCATGGCGAAAGCTGGCTCTCCTACCATAGCAAAGCTAACTACGAGTGCTAACGCCACAGAGAGTGCCGCCCAGCACTCCCCGAAACGATTCCTCCTCGCCACACGCGAGGAGGGTACAGCCAGTACAGGGGATGCGGATGTTACCACATCCCGCAGCGCCGTGTTGGCCGGTACGACCACTCCACTTTCGATGGGTGCGACCCTATTTATGAGCCTGCAATAAGTATAAACGAAGAGTGGAATGCAGCACATAGTAGCTGACAGCAGATAAATACTTTTGTAAGATACGATATAAGAATCAAACTCTAATGCGAAAGACTGGAGATTCTGAAACTCAAGAAGAAATTTATCCAGTTGAGGCATCTTGATTGAGAATAAAGGATTCCCCCCATACAGAAAGTTACTTTTTCCTGTACGAGTAGTGAAGAACTAATAAATTTGTTTTGTTGGTTGTTGACCAACGGAAAGAAATGGGATTTTTGGGCGTCAGATTCTTCTCTTCTCTTACGATATTAAGAGTTTTTCTAAATGAAGTCGTAATCTTTATATATGATACCGCCAAAAGAAACTTCCTTCCGCGCATGGGGTGGAGGAGGGGATAGAAGACAGGGAAAGCTTAAAGAAAGGGCCCGAAGCAAGGCAAAAATCGAGCATCGAAGTGAGCATATAAGAAGAAGTGCTTAAAACTAAGTAGAAGGGCGACCACCTTCAACATGAATTACTTTCTGGAAAGCAGGCTATGCCGGCACACCTCCCCTGTGAAAGAGGGCTACGCAGCTTATTCGGTTAATCCTAATATGATATGCAATTTCCATCTCTTCTATAATCGACACTATGAATATCGTAAGATAAGAAAGCTGCTAACAGAGGGTGATCGTGGATTGGTCAAGTTCCGTGTACTGATTCTCCTCGATATTGGGTTGGTGTTCAGTTAACTATCCTAAGAGTGTAGTGTGGTGGTTGGGCCTACCCATAGAGGAAGGAGTTGGTAGCAGACAAGTCATTCAGAAATGAAACTTCCATGGCGTAGATTGACCGTTCACGAATCTGTCTTGAAGAGCGAGATCATTATTGCATAGATAAGGTGCCTATCTTTACGCGGTACTTCCAGAATGATATAAGAAAAGCAAAGAAGGGGCTGTTGTTGATACTTGTTTGATTCGAAACTGCTGAGTAGTGGTTTTCTTTTTCTTGTTTACCTTGGTTAACAACCAAGCAAAACTATCTATATTTATTCACTACTCCTACTCCTACAGGCTTGGCGGACTTAAGGAGGGATTTTCTTTATCTCAAGCAAAAATGCAAATCATGAAAAATGAACTTCTTAATGCCGTGGAACCCGGATGGCAAGAGGCTTCAGCAAGAATGGAGAGTAGAGTGTAGTGCAATGAAGTGAAGTGTACCGTCACCAGAAATTGAATAAGAGAAGAAAGATTGTAGCGTAGCTGTATAGTAGAAAAGTAGCGAAGCATCAATTCTCGTAGAAAAGATAAGAGAAAAGTTTGCTCTCTAGGGGGGTCGCGGAAAGAATTGGGTTCGAGTCCCAGAGCCCCTGATGTGAACCAAGGCGAAGCCTTGGTAAAATTAAGAAAAACAAAAAAAATATGAAATGAATATCGTTTCTATTGCTAAAAGTTTTGCAGTGGATGAGTTCACTAGATTATCTAGACCGCCTCTTCCTAATGATTGTTCCGACCGAATTGCCCGAATTACATCATGATCAAAAATGTGTCATTCTTTCTTTGATCTTTTCCGCCACTCTGGCTTTGTTCAGATGGCGATCTTTATTTTGGGTTTACTCCGGCTATCGTTTCGTGCTTTCTGTCTCCATATTGATAATAGCCGGAGGCGTTTTTCATCCTGTCATAGCCTGGTGTGACGCGCGGGACGCCTCCCCCCCACTTAGTCCACCAGGGCAGCCTCTTCCTCTTCCCGAGGCACCGCCTCCCCCGGGACCCGAGCCCATGGGAGTCCCCGAATTAGCACACCCTCTACTCCCGGATGCGGAGAGAGATAGAATCCTTACCCAGGGGTACTTCTCTCTAATCTCTAATGAAGAGAGAGAAGGGATCTTTCGGGCCTTCTCGAACAATGACGGCAGGGACGGCAACCTCCGGCGTATGGTCTCCACTATCAACGCTCAATTGATAGTGGAGCGCTCTGTGGAGGCTGCCTTGGTGCAGGATGGGTATAGCCCCGCTTTCATTATGCAACGGTACCCCGAAATCCGGGACGTCCTGCATGTTCCACAAGGACGTCTTTTGAGTGTACGGACTTATGAATCATACGTCACTCAAATTACGGAACGTGGTACCCGGGAGAGCTTGCCGTATCGGCGCGTTCTGCAAGCAATTGCACGCAACGTATGGAACGTACGGTAAGGGGGCCTTACTACTTCTTCATTCAGGGGGGGGAGACTAGCCTCATTACTTCCCACTGGGCGAGAGGTGCACCTAACCCACTCATCAATCACGGTGTTCAGCTGACTTGCACTGATAGACCCCTATTGTATTGGAATTAGGCGCCAATCTTTTGACTGTTGTCAACTAATCTCTTCAATGTTAGATTCTACTCTATGTTAGAACATTTCTGTGAATGCTATTTTGATCTAAGTGGTCTTATTCTGTGTCCCGTGCTAGGAAGCATTATTCTTCTTTTCATTCCAAATTCAAGAATACGACTGATACGATTGATTGGTCTGTGCGCCTCTCTTATTACTTTTTTGTATTCCCTTGTTCTTTGGATACAATTCGATCCTTCTACGGCCAAATTTCAATTTGTGGAAAGCCTTCGATGGCTTCCTTATGAAAACATCCATTTTTATTTGGGTATAGACGGTATCTCTTTATTCTTCGTGATATTGACCACATTTCTGATCCCTATTTGCATTTTAGTGGGTTGGTCTGGTATGAGAAGTTATGGGAAAGAGTATATTATAGCATTTCTAATTTGTGAATTTCTAATGATCGCCGTGTTCTGCATGCTGGATCTTCTACTATTCTATGTTTTTTTCGAAAGCGTGCTAATCCCTATGTTGTGCGGAGCTGAGCATCTTATATTCGCTGGGAAAAAGCTTTTCCTCTGCAGGGGCCTTGTGCAGTAAACCCCCTACGGGCGGTCGTCCGTCGTCGTAAAGTAGTCCCCGCGAAGCTTTCGGGAAGAGGGGTAGTCTTGTGTGTAAGCATAGCATTTCTGGTCGAACTCGCCCAACCCAACTAAGAAGAACCGAACCTGACAAACACATCTTTTTCCTTTGGGGAGGGTACTCCGAGTAGTGGGTACCTCGTAGGACCTCGACCCGCCTACTCGGGTCTTGTATGGATATGCAGGAAGGGGTGCTCCTAGGTGTGTGTAGGGGTTGTGTTTGTTCGCGAGAATGGATTCCTCGTCAAGTCAGTTTGGGGGGTGTGGACACACTTGCGCGAATTCGGGTAACGGCTACAAGGGAGAAAGAAAAAGGAAACTGTATCCGACCGGGGATGGACGTAAACTCGTAAGCTACCGAGGGTAGGGATAATCGTCCAGGTCTTATTGTGAAAGAAAAAAGCCGCCCCGCCACAGCAGGCGGGTTGCTTCCTCTGTCGTCGCCGGGGAGCTCTTGGCGAGGAGACCTTAGGATAAGTTGCTAAAACAAACGGGGGGGGGGGGGGGGGGGGGGGGGGGGGGGGGGGGGGGGGGGGGGGGGGGGGGGGGGGGGGGGGGGGGGGGGGGGGGGGGGAGGATCGACCCGTTCAGTAGAATTCCGAAGAAAGACTGTTGGCAGCAGGTGGAGACATTTCTTTGGCCCCTTCAAAAAAAAAAAAAGAAATGCGGGCAGGGTGGAGCTCGGCAGAGGGTTCGAGAATAGGGTAGGGTCCTGTTCTTAAGATTCAGATAATAAAAAAGTTCCAAACCTTTATGCATGCACCTCCGTACAAGTGCTGCGTACAAGTTCCGGCCAGGATGATTGGGAAAGATCAAACCAATTTGAACCGCTCACATCACAGTAGTAGTAGCGTAAAGGCCGTAAGCCGGGGGGCGGCCATAACATAAAGCTATTACTTTCACACCTCTCTCTCTTTATCTATAGATATCTAAAAAGAGAGAGATCCGCTGCGTGAGCAACCCGACTGTGCGTTACATGTGCTCTACAGGCTGCACTCCATCTTTCTTCCCCCTTTTTCTTTTGATTTGGAAGACGGGCGTTGCGTTTGGTTCGAAAGGCATGGTTTTCAGTATGTCTCCAGATAGGCCCCCCACTAGTCCGGCTAGCTAGTGAGTGGTTCTTTCGGGCGGGAAGCAGGCCGGGCCCTACGGGCGGGCATCCCCCGCAACGCAAGCTGCATTGTTCGCCACCACCCGAGAAGCAAAAGATTATAGAGTCCAGGCTGAAAATACATGCATAGATAGTGGTCTAATGACAAGGCCGACGACGGAAGCTCGGGACGGAGCCGTATGATGCGGAAGTCTCACGTACGGTTCCCTGAGAAGGGAGTGGCTACCTACTGGAGCTTCGACCAATCACCACCGGTCAATTCCGCTTTGGGGCCACCCCTTACTCTACCATTATTATAGGGGTATGGGGTTCGAGACAAAGAAAGATCAAGGCAGCATATCAGCTTTTCCTTTATACTTTACTTGGATCTGTTTTTATGCTATTAGCTATTCTGTTGATTCTTTTCCAAACAGGAACCACCGATTTACAAATTTTATTAACCACAGAATTTAGTGAGCGGCGCCAAATCTTTCTATGGATTGCTTTTTTCGCCTCTTTCGCCGTCAAAGTGCCTATGGTACCAGTTCATATTTGGTTACCCGAAGCTCATGTAGAGGCACCTACGGCAGGATCCGTCTTCTTGGCGGGAATTCTTTTAAAATTGGGAACCTACGGCTTTTTAAGATTTTCAATACCCATGTTTCCTGAAGCGACACTTTGTTTCACTCCTTTCATTTATACTTTAAGCGCGATTGCTATAATATATACTTCCTTGACCACTTTAAGACAGATCGATCTTAAGAAGATCATTGCTTACTCCTCAGTAGCTCATATGAATCTGGTGACTATTGGTATGTTTAGTCTGAACATACAGGGAATTGGAGGTAGCATTCTACTTATGTTAAGTCATGGACTGGTTTCTTCAGCCCTTTTTCTATGTGTTGGTGTTCTATATGACCGACATAAGACTCGACTTGTTAGATATTACGGAGGTTTAGTGAGCACCATGCCGAATTTCTCTACCATTTTCTTCTTTTTCACTTTGGCCAATATGAGTTTACCTGGTACTAGCAGCTTTATCGGGGAATTTCTCATCTTAGTAGGAGCTTTCCAAAGAAATAGCTTAGTAGCCACATTAGCAGCGCTTGGGATGATTTTAGGCGCGGCGTATTCCCTTTGGCTATATAATCGTGTGGTTTCTGGTAATTTAAAACCAGATTTCCTCCATAAATTCTCCGATCTAAATGGTAGAGAAGTTTTCATATTTATACCTTTTCTTGTTGGAGTTGTTTGGATGGGTGTTTACCCCAAAGTGTTCCCGGACTGCATGCATACATCCGTAAGTAACTTAGTGCAACATGGAAAATTTCATTGAGAGGAATCAGCAAAGAAAAGAAAAAGCGAATTCCTCTATTTGATGTCGATTCACCCACACTTCCATTCCTTGTAGAGGAAGGCTAACTGCTTGCTGGCTGGGAGCTGTATGAGCGGTAACGTCCACGTACGGCTCCGTGAGAAGGGCGGTGGACAGAAATGGCCTTGTTGTACCTTACTCTCGTCTTCAATGGGGTCTGCTCTTTTTTTTTTGGGGGAGTATGCCAATATGATCTTAATGAGGTGCGGGGCTTTGCATCTGACATTCGTTGGGCTTCCCTCTTCGGGAGCCTGCGCCCCGGCGTTTTTGTGCAATAAACCCCTCCGGCCGAAGACTAGTGGTAGGTGGTCCCGCGGAGCTTTCGGAAAAGGGTAGCCTAGTGTGTAAGCACAGCAATGAACCGCGGCGAACCCCCAGACGACCTATCTAAGATTAGGGGGGAGATCCTCAATAGTGATGACCCTTTCACTCTTCCACGGACTGATACATGTACCGAATGCTCATACGGGAAAGTTGACTCCTGGGTCTGGAACCTGGGGGGTTGCTCCGAGAAATCCTTTCTTTCTCGTCCACTCAGGG
>CM067171.1:0-22329 GCA_034093135.1 Erigeron breviscapus | reverse complement strand
AAAGAATCTTTAGATACCTTAAAGGTAGTCCCAATCTGGGTCTTTGGTATCCCAAAGACTCAGGATTTGATCTAATTGGCTATTCAGATTCTAACTTTGCAGGCTGTAAGATTGACAGAAAAAGTACTTCAGGAGCTTGTCAATTGCTTGGCAATAGACTTGTAATCTGGTCCAGCAAGAAGCAGCATTCAGTTTCTATCTCCACTGTAGAAGCTGAATATGTTGCTGCAGGAAGTTGTTGCTCTCAAATTGTTTGGATGCAATATCAGCTTCAAGACTATGGTGTCACTGCAACAAAAACTCCAATCTTTTGTGACAGTACCAGTGCCATAGCAATTTCAAACAATCATGTGCTTCATTCAAGGACCAAGCACATTGATATAAGATATCATTTCATCAGGGATCATGTAATGAAAGAAGATGTTGAACTCCACTTCATTCCAACAGACAATCAGCTTGCTGACTTGTTCACAAAGCCATTGGATGAATCAAGGTTCAACTACCTCATAAGTAAGCTAGGTATGCTTAATTTGTAAAATGTAGTGAGCTAAGTAATAACAAATCTGACCCCTTAGAGTTATACTAAATTTTGAGGGTAAGCTGTGTCAGACCCAGACTACCCTTTCACACTTGGTGCATTTCAAGTGAAAGAGGGTAAGCTGAGTCTGACCCAGCTTCGTGGTTATTTTTGTTATTATATCTCAGTGCGTTTTATTACTTTCATTATTTTATTTAGTGTACTTGCTGATCCTATTGGAGTGTGACACGTGTAGTGGTAACAGCCGGTTACTGAAAAAGTACCACCACTACTTGTTGATCCTCCAATCAAAATCTTTCTCTCTCCAATTTTTTCAAACGGGATATTTTGAGTGTGTATATAACTTTCATTTAACCTAAATCCCAAATCACTTGTTCATATTTTTCTAAAATCAATTTTTTCTCTATCTGATTACTGTTTTATTAAATTTAATTTTCTTCTAAAATTGTTTTCAAAATGGCATCAGCATCTGTTTCTATTCATACTAATGATTCTCAATCTAGTTCTTCTGAGCCTGAAAGTCAATTCCCAGCTCCGATAAGCGCCAATAAGCTTTCACCTTATGTGGTGGGAAATAAGGTAGTAGTGGTTCCGGCTGATCTTGATACTGGTAAAATCAAGATTGGCAGTCTGGTTTATGCCAATATTCATCCTCCTTCATGGGCAAAAGGATACGATGAGACTGGGTGTTTCAAGATCTATTGTGTGAATTTTGGGCAAGCTGTGTTGTGAAACAGAACAAGAAAGGAGATGCTGCAATCTATGGCTCAATCCTCAACGGTAAGAAAAAGGTATATATTTCTTATGAGAGGCTTAGGTCTGCTTTTGAGCTGTCTTATATGCCCGATGATGAATATGATGTTGTTGTGTCTCATACTGAAGCCAAAAATGTTTTACAAGAAGTTGGATATACTGGTCCATTGGCTTCAGTAGTTAAAATGAAACATTTAACTGGTATTTGGAACTACTTATTGAGCACAATTTCGAAAACCTTACAAGTAAAGGCAGGCAGCTTTGATCAGCCTAATGTTCTAGAATTGCAGATTTTTCATGCAATGGTCACCATGACCAGAATAGATTTTGCTGCTTTAATCTTTAAGGACCTTGTTGATCGCGTTAATAAGAAGAGTCTTACCATACCTTATGGTAGGATTCTTGTCTTATCATTGAAGCTATTCTTGACAATGATTACAGTCTGGCAACTGTTCAGACTGTAGAATGCAAGTCTATCAATAACAACATCTTCAATAGTCCAAGGTATCTGTGCAGGGTCTGACCCGAGCAATGCAGATCTACCTTGATTTTTGCAGGAAAAGAGAAAGGGATCAAGAAGCACTTGGGGAAGTTGTCCCTTCTTCGACGCGAACTGAGTCTGACACTCAATCTGCTAATCAGGGGGACCCAGGTACACATGCTTCTGAACCCTCAAACTCTTCTCAATCTATTCAACATTCTACTCCTACAAAAGAGGGTGAAGGGTTGGCCAAAACATCAGCCCCCTAGCCACACCTTCGTCCACTCGTTCAAAATCCGATTCTAAAAGACCCCTTGTTGAGGACTTAGTACCTCACAAGGCCAAAAAGAAAAGATCGCACAAGAAATCTGTGTCAGCTTCTGGGGTTGATAATGCAACATCTACTCTTGAGATCCCCCAAGGTGCAATGGAAGCTAAGGAACGTTCCAAAGCTGTCCCTGTCACCAGCTGACAAGCCGAAAACGCCACGCCCATCTGCACTCTCCCAAAAGAGTGTAGACGAGATAAAGGGAACACCTACTGCTACCCAACCCTCCAAACAGAATAAAGGAATTGAAAGAAAGACCTCCTCCCAAGGTCATACTGTGTCTAAACCGAAATCACCATCATCAGCCTCCCAAAAGGTTGATGATATCATTAAAGGGGTAACAGAGGATCTAGCCCAGATCCAAATTGAGTTAGAGTCATTGCACATCATTTCTGAGGATGATCAGCCAAAGGAGAGAAGTATCGAACGCATTGGTGACACTGCTTCTCCTCCCCAAGCTGATCAAACTCCTTCTATCTTACACTCTGAGTCTGCACAGGCTGCCAATGCCCCTTCTATGTCACAAGGATGGGTACAGGACTCAATTCTCCCTAAGGATACTTTGGTGCAATAACACACCTCTGTTGAAGGGCAATCAATTACACAAAACATTACACCTGCAGAGTCTGTGTCTGCATCTGTCCTCGGACAGAGGGATTCTGCAGGTTACTTGGCTGTCTTTAAGGCAGTCATGTCAGCCCCTTGTGCAGCAAAGGGAACCATTGGAAGGTGGATAAGCTTAGTCAAGATCAGACTGCTTTGGAAGAAAATGTTAAGAAGGGAGTTGATTTGATGCAGCAGAACCAGAGCAAGCTGACAGAGTCTCTTGAAAGTCTTACAAAGGCAGTCAATGAAGAGAATGAAAGGAACAAGAGTACTCTGGGTCAGATTGAGAATGCTGCAACCAAGTTTAAAAGGGAAGTCACCATAGAACTTCGATCTACAAACAAGTCACAAGCTGACTTCAAGAATGATCTGATTGAAGCTTCTAAGGGTGTTAAATCCAAGATTGAACTCCTCCATGAGGATTATGTTGAGCTAAGAAGAGCCTGTTGTCTCACCAATGTCAAGATTGACTTGATCAACCAGGATCTCAAAGACTTCCTTGTTACTCCAGTAAGCTCTTTCCCTGCTGATGATGACAAAAAAGGGGAGAAGAATGCTACTAAGAGAAAGAGGAGTGCTATGAGTGAAGCTGAAATGGAGCTAGAAAGAGAAAGGCAAAAAGCTCAGGTTGACAAGGACATTGAAGAATACATTGAAAGATTGAAAGAGAAATAGAATAAGGCCAGAGCTGAGGAGGCACTCAATGATAGAAGAATGGTTGTGCATGGTTCTAGGGTGGACGGTGAAAAAGAAACAGTAGAGGAGATAAAAAGACCAGAATCTGAGTCTGGTGGTGAAAATGTTGGGAAATTGAATGAAGAAGCTGAAAAGGAGAGTGATACAACCAAGGGGGAGACTGTTAATGCTGAAATGGGAGATATAAGGAAGGATGTTGGAGTTGAAAAAGTTAGAAAAGTTGAAAAGAAAAGAAAGTCCTCCCAAGCTGATCCTGTACAAGCTGTGCCAACTCAAGCTGACCCAGCTCCCAAAGAACAAATTGATGAATCTTCATCTAGTGAAGACACAGCCACTCTGTCCCAGTTCATTATCAAGAAAAGAACTACAGAAGTTGGGTCAAGTGGTGTGAAGATCTTAACTGAGAAAGAAAAGGATTGGGAGATTGCAACTGAAACTGCTCCACAACTTGGGGTAACAGTTGAGATGGCATACAAGATGATTAAAGAGGACAGATTAGAAAGAGAAAGAATTGCTGCAACTAAGTCTGATTCTGAAATTGCCAAGGCTGTTCAAGAACAATTGAATAAGGAAGATGAAGAAGATCTTGCAGCCATTGGTTCCAAAAAGAAAGTTGTGAGCAAAGGAAAAGGAAAGAAGAAGGTGGTGGTTTACTCTAAACCATCACAGAAGGTTAAGGATGTGAAGAATAGTCGTGAAGCTCATGATTGGTTTGAGGCTCTGGAGAAAAGACAAGTAACAGAAAAGATCAATTATAGAAGGCATCCAGAGCCAATCCTCCATGTTCTACTCAAAAGGAGAAAAGGAAAGAACATTCCCAGCATCAGATTTACAAGGAGAGGTTATGAAACCAGCTGGGAAACCCATAATCTTGACAATCTGCTTGAATTAGGATACACTGAGTGGATGGAGTTGCATAATATCATAACTGGTATGTCTAGAGTTCACAAAGAGACAGTTTTGGAAGCCATTGAGAAGAAGTTAGCTGCTATTGTGAAGTACAAGATTGATATCTCTGGCCTTCCAAGACCAATTGCATATGATATGGATTATGAAGATGAGTCAGCTGAGCCACTAAAGAAGAAAAGAAGAAGGTTTGAAAGGATTGATGCTCCTGGAGGTGATCATACAGTTTTTCTCAAAAACTTGTCTCCTGCAGAGTTGCTTGCACAATTATCTTCTGGTGCTGTTGACAAGATTCTGGATAATCTCAATCTGACTCTACCTGCTGGTGTGGAAAATGTAAGATGTGGGATGTTCATTACTGAACCAGAACATGGGATGTATTTTGTAGATGCAAGAGGAAATTTGGTGTTCCAAATGACTGCTGAGCTAAAACAGGTACCATCTATGCACCTATTTACCTTATACAGATTCTGCAGAAACTTTAGTGAAGAAGGTAATGGGTATGAGCAGTTCCTTATAGATGAAGGGTTAGATAGGCAGTTAGATGTGAGAGTTGCCCCATCATTTGAAGTTAAGCAAGAAGCTATAGAAATGCTTGGAGAATAGTGTTATATCATGTAATATCTTTGTTTTTTCTCTATATATGCAAAGGCAGTTGTACAAATCTAGTTTCTTGGTTAAAATTTCATATCAGATTGAAAAGAACCCAAAAGATTCAAAGGGTCACAAGCTGTTAGTCATATTTTCTTTGATTCCTTGTAAGCTGATAGTTAAAAGTGTTGTTGGGTTTTGTCATCATCAAATAGGGGGAGATTGTTGAGTCCCAATGTTAATTATAAATTTAATGATGACAAATCTGACCTATAAACACTTAGTAATCTTTGGTTCTTGTAATCTGATCTGGGTCAGACTAAGCTGACACAGCTTACGATCTTTCTCTGACCCAGATCATGCTTCATACTTGTAATTGTAATATCTTATGGAAGCAAGTGTTATTCAAGCTGCATCAACAATGTATTAGCATTCAGTCCAAGTCGAAGAGGAGGATTGAAGATAGAAGACCAAGATGTTAGTGGAAGACAGCTTGGGATTAGCAGTCAGCTTGGAAACACTTAGGCAGATTGGTGCTTTGACAAACGTCCCAATCTGTGTCTGACAATCAAGTGAAGATAACAACCTGGATTGAAGATAAGGAAAAATGACGTGACTAGGAAGAATCCTAGGATCCAGGTTGGTGGTTGTTTTACATATGCGTGTCCATACTCCTATTGGTAGATGAAGAATGTGCGTCAGTACGTGGGGGACCACAAGTACCATGAAAGGCACGATTGATTATTCCTTTATCAACCACTAAATGAAGAACACGTAGCTGCAACGGACACCTAATGAAGGAGCGCTTGTGCCTATAAAAGCCTCATTCATGGATTGCATATGTGTGGCATTTTTCCTGAGAATCATTCTTCACACAAGTTTCTCTGCTCTTATACACAAGCTTAGTCTGTACGAGATCAGCTTGGGCTGATTCTCTTGAGCTGAAACTGATTGATTGTTGTTTGTCATTTCATAGGGTTGTTTAGATATCTATAGGCTATCTTTATTCCGCAACAACCCTGTATGCGCCGCAGTGGGTCTGATACACTCCCACTGCGCCGCAGTGGGGAACTCCCACTGCGCCGCAGTGGGTGACACTCCCACTGCGCCGCAGTGGGTGACACTCCCACTGCGCCGCAGTGGGGACACCTCCCACTGCGCCGCAGTGGGTGACACCTCCCACTGCGCCGCAGTGGGTGACACCTCCCACTGCGCCGCAGTGGGTGACACCTCCCACTGCGCCGCAGTGGGTGACACCTCCCACTGCGCCGCAGTGGGTGACACCTCCCACTGCGCCGCAGTGGGTGACACCTCCCACTGCGCCGCAGTGGGTGACACCTCCCACTGCGCCGCAGTGGGTGACACCTCCCACTGCGCCGCAGTGGGTGACACCTCCCACTGCGCCGCAGTGGGTGACACCTCCCACTGCGCCGCAGTGGGTGACACCTCCCACTGCGCCGCAGTGGGTGACACCTCCCACTGCGCCGCAGTGGGTGACACCTCCCACTGCGCCGCAGTGGGTGACACCTCCCACTGCGCCGCAGTGGGTGACACCTCCCACTGCGCCGCAGTGGGTGACACCTCCCACTGCGCCGCAGTGGGTGACACCTCCCACTGCGCCGCAGTGGGTGACACCTCCCACTGCGCCGCAGTGGGTGACACCTCCCACTGCGCCGCAGTGGGTGACACCTCCCACTGCGCCGCAGTGGGTGACACCTCCCACTGCGCCGCAGTGGGTGACACCTCCCACTGCGCCGCAGTGGGTGACACCTCCCACTGCGCCGCAGTGGGTGACACCTCCCACTGCGCCGCAGTGGGTGACACCTCCCACTGCGCCGCAGTGGGTGACACCTCCCACTGCGCCGCAGTGGGTGACACCTCCCACTGCGCCGCAGTGGGTGACACCTCCCACTGCGCCGCAGTGGGTGACACCTCCCACTGCGCCGCAGTGGGTGACACCTCCCACTGCGCCGCAGTGGGTGACACCTCCCACTGCGCCGCAGTGGGTGACACCTCCCACTGCGCCGCAGTGGGTGACACCTCCCACTGCGCCGCAGTGGGTGACACCTCCCACTGCGCCGCAGTGGGTGACACCTCCCACTGCGCCGCAGTGGGTGACACCTCCCACTGCGCCGCAGTGGGTGACACCTCCCACTGCGCCGCAGTGGGTGACACCTCCCACTGCGCCGCAGTGGGTGACACCTCCCACTGCGCCGCAGTGGGTGACACCTCCCACTGCGCCGCAGTGGGTGACACCTCCCACTGCGCCGCAGTGGGTGACACCTCCCACTGCGCCGCAGTGGGTGACACCTCCCACTGCGCCGCAGTGGGTGACACCTCCCACTGCGCCGCAGTGGGTGACACCTCCCACTGCGCCGCAGTGGGTGACACCTCCCACTGCGCCGCAGTGGGTGACACCTCCCACTGCGCCGCAGTGGGTGACACCTCCCACTGCGCCGCAGTGGGTGACACCTCCCACTGCGCCGCAGTGGGTGACACCTCCCACTGCGCCGCAGTGGGTGACACCTCCCACTGCGCCGCAGTGGGTGACACCTCCCACTGCGCCGCAGTGGGTGACACCTCCCACTGCGCCGCAGTGGGTGACACCTCCCACTGCGCCGCAGTGGGTGACACCTCCCACTGCGCCGCAGTGGGTGACACCTCCCACTGCGCCGCAGTGGGTGACACCTCCCACTGCGCCGCAGTGGGTGACACCTCCCACTGCGCCGCAGTGGGTGACACCTCCCACTGCGCCGCAGTGGGTGACACCTCCCACTGCGCCGCAGTGGGTGACACCTCCCACTGCGCCGCAGTGGGTGACACCTCCCACTGCGCCGCAGTGGGTGACACCTCCCACTGCGCCGCAGTGGGTGACACCTCCCACTGCGCCGCAGTGGGTGACACCTCCCACTGCGCCGCAGTGGGTGACACCTCCCACTGCGCCGCAGTGGGTGACACCTCCCACTGCGCCGCAGTGGGTGACACCTCCCACTGCGCCGCAGTGGGTGACACCTCCCACTGCGCCGCAGTGGGTTGACACGCTCCCTCTGCGCCGCAGTGGGTCTGATACCCTCCCACTGCGCCGCAGTGGGAACTCCCTGACCTTCGGGTGCAAAACCCCCACTGCGCCGCAGTGGGTTTGACACGCTCCCACTGCGCCGCAGTGGGAACTCATCTTGCCAAATAAAAACTATTGACATCTCTCTCAAAATAAATCATCCATATAATTTATTTACATATCTCAAGTGCAATTATTTAGAAAACCACTTTCTAAATGTTTCAAGTATTTATATTTATTTAAAGATCATATCATATAAATAAATATCGTAAGTGTTTGTCTAGCTTGTTATTGGGTATGACCCGACTTGGATCATCACGTACTAGCCACGTCAATTTAATATGTGTCTTGGGCAGATGAATTCCAACAATCTCCCACTTGCACAAGATTCATAGAAGATTGACGCAAGTAGCAAATACCGCCTAACAACGGTTTGCTACCCCTAATACGTATGACGAAGTGCCATTCAATAACATCATCCTCTTCAAGTCCCTTACTTGAAATGATTTAGGTGAATCGATCATTTATCCTTTTGTCACAGATGTCATGTTAAATCCTAGAGACACAGAGTGATCATTCTCTATTGATTTAACTTTGTAGCAGGCCTTAGACATCTTACTCTCAACGAATAAGAGGGACAAATTCCATCTCGACTACATACGTCTCTCACAATCACCTTATATCATACCTGAGCTTAGTCTTATGTACTGCCATGTTTCAGAACAGCGAAGAACTAAGTCAAAGTATAATATTCAGTGAATATCAAGACCCAATATGTATCTCAGGTCTGAGGATACAATGATATTCGCCTTTTAACTCAAGATTACTTATGATCAATCACAGAGATTCCATGTAGTAATGCTTGATTGCAGGTCAGTCCAATATTTGTATCCCACAAATATCTATGAACCTTGGTAGCAACACTTTGCTCTATATTCAAACCCTTTTGAATATCTACCAATCCAAGTTCATAATAATCTTACATTCAAATTTGTTCCCACAAATATGATCGACTACGGACATTTAGAATAATTAACTTATTCATGGATTTAAACATGCAAAAATGGAACATAACACAATTTAAATGCAAAATACCAATATTCATATAAATGTGTTAATAACTACAAGTGTTCCGATATCCAAATACATAAAATAGATCAAATCCAATCACTAGAATATCGAAGTCCCATGGCACAAGTATGACTCTCATGCTTAGGCCTTTCAAGGAGCTTCGTGAGTGGGTCCGCAACATTTTGATCGGTGTGAACTTTGTGAATACATATCTTTCCCTTTTCAACTTCATCCCTTATGTAGTTGAATCTCCGCTCAATGTGCCTAGTCTTTTGATGTGCACGAGGTTCCTTGATTTGAGCAATCGCACCCTCGTTATCACAAAGAATTTCTAGGGGTCCTTGAATGGAAGGAACAACCCCTAGATCGGCAATGAATTTCTTCAACCATGCAGCTTCTTGTGCTGCTAGAGAAGCGGCGATGTATTCCGATTCTGTAGTGGACAATGCAACCACATCTTGCTTTGAGCTTTTCCAAGAAACAGCTCCTCCATTTAGAATGAAGATATACCCCGATTGTGATCGAGAATCATCTCGATCAGTTTGGAAACTCGCATCCGTGTAACCCTTTACAACGAGTTCCTCCTCACCAGATCCATATATTAAGAACATATCTTTAGTGTTTCTAAGATATTTCAATATATATTTGACAGCCATCCAATGACTATCTCCTGGATTTTGCTGGTATCTACTTGTCATGCTTAAAGCGCATGACACGTCCGGTCTCGTGCATATCATAGCATACATGATGGATCCTATAGCAGATGCATATGGGATTCCACTCATTCTCTCTTGCTCAACTTTTGAGCTGGGAGATTGAGAAGTACTCAATATAGTTCCTCTTTGAATAGGCACCAAACCCTTTTTGGAGTTTTCCATCTTGAACCTTTTCAAGATCTTGTCTATGTATGCACTTTGATTCAAACCTATTAAGCGCCTTGATCTATCCCTATAGATCCTTATTCCCAAAATATAGGCGGCTTCACCAAGATCCTTAATGGAAAAGCAACTTCCAAGCCAGGCTTTTACACCTTCCAAGGTTGGAATGTCATTTCCAAATAGTAGAATGTCATCGACATATAATACTAGAAAAGTAATGATGCTCCCACTAGCCTTCTTATACACACAAGCTTCATCGGCATTTTTGATGAAGCCAAATTTCTTGACTTCTTCATCAAAACGACGATTCCAGCTTCTTGATGCTTGTTTCAATCCATAGATTGATTTCTTTAACTTGCATACTATATTAGGATGCTTAGGATCGACAAAACCTTCAGGCTGATCCATATAGACATCTTCCTCAAGATATCCATTTAGAAAAGCGGTTTTGACATCCATTTGCCATATCTCATAGTCATAATGTGCGGCTATGGCAAATAATATCCTAATAGACTTTAGCATTGCCACAGGCGAAAAAGTTTCATCATAATCGACCCCTCGAGTTTGAGTGAAACCTTTTGCTACAAGTCTAGCTTTATAAGTACTCAAGTTTCCATGCATATCGTGTTTCAATTTGAACACCCACTTACTTCCAACTACTTTGGAATTAGGAGGTTCAACAACCAATTCCCAAACTTGGTTGTCATACATGGATTGCATCTCAGCGTTCATGGCCTCTAGCCATTTGTCCGAATCTGATTTGGACATAGCATCATGGTAGGTGGTAGGTTCATCAGAAACTACCATGTAGCATTCATCCACGAGAAATCCATATCTCTCAGGTGGATAAGTAGCTCTACCAGATCTACGAACGTTTTGTGTGTCTTGATCAACCCTTTGATCATCTTCAACATCCTTTTGTTGAATGCTAGTGTCACCCAAGTGTGTATCTGTCAGTGGTTCTTGATCTTCTTCAAGTTCCACTGTTCTGGAACTAGTTCCTTCCATAAGGAATTTAGTTTCCAAGAACTCAGCCTTTCGAGCAACAAATACATTTTGCTCATTAGGATTGTAGAAATAATATCCCAAATCATCTTTGGGATATCCTACAAAGATACACTTAGTGGATCGGGGCTCTAATTTGTTTGAGGCATCATGTCTTACATAAGCCTCACAACCCCATACCTTTAAATATGACAAAGATGGAACTCTTCCATGCCATATTTCAAAGGGTGTTTTCTCCACTTTCTTGGTGGGAGCCATATTTAAAATTCGGGCAGCAGAGATTATGGCATATCCCCAAAATGATAGAGGTAGTGAGCTTCTGCTCATCATGGAACGAACCATATCTAATAGAGTTCGATTCCTCCTTTCAGACACACCATTATGTTGTGGTGTTCCAGGTGGAGTTAGTTGTGAGACAATCCCACAACTTCTAAGATGATCTTGAAAAGCATCACTTAGGTATTCACCTCCTCTATCAGAACGAAGAATTTTTATTGTCTTACTGAGTTGGTTTTCTACTTCATTCTTGAAAATTTTGAACATTTCAAAAGCTTCACTCTTATGTTTTAATAAGTATACATAACCGTAACGACTATAGTCATCGGTGAATGTAATGAAGTATCTTTCACCATTCCTAGTCATTGGCTTAAAAGGACCACATACATCCGAATGTATGATACCTAATAAATCTTTTGCCCTTTCATTAGTGCCTTTGAAAGGTGCTTTAGTCATCTTGCCTTGTAAACAAGATTCACATACATTAAATGAATCATTTGATTTTGTTTTCAAAAGACCATTCTTTTGAAGTGTTAGTATGCGATTCTTATTTATATGGCCAAGACGACAATGCCAAATATAGGTTTCACTTAAATCTAATTTAAGTTTCTTGGTGGTAGCTTGGTACATTGAGTTATCATATGTTTGGTTTTCATGAACTAATTCATAAATACCATTTAAAGGCATAGCTTTAAAATAAAATACATCATTCATAGAAACATGGATATCATTGTTAACAAAATTAAAATCATATCCAACATGTCTTAAACGGGAAACAGAAATAATACTCCTAGTCAAACTAGGTGCATACAAAACATTGTTCAATACAATTTCCAAACCATTTGGAAGTTTCAAAAGATAGTCTCCTTGGGCTTCAACATGCACCAATGCACCATTGCCCATAAAGAGACTAATGTCTCCCTTCTTGATGCGCTTCTTTCTTATGAACCCCTGTAACATATTACAAATATGAGTTCCACATCCGGTATCCAATACCCATATGTAAGAAAGAACAGTATTAAGCTCAATATATATCATAAATATTGTACCTGAGGTTTGCCCTGCATCCCTCTTAGCTTTTAACTCTTTGAGATAGGTTGGACAATTACGTTTCCAATGTCCTACCTCCCCACACTCAAAGCATGGGTCATTGACAGCAACCTTTTGCTTCTTCGCTTTTTGGGTATCCATTTTTCCCTTTCCTTTGCCTTTATAATTCCCTTTGTTGTTACCCTTTCCCTTAGCAACATTTGCCTTGGGTCCGGAGTAAGCCCTTTTCTTTCCGCCTTCATTGATCATGAGAACGGGTTGAACTTTTCCTCCCATACTAGCCTCGGCCGTTTTGAGCATCCCATGAAGCTCGGAAACGGTCTTGTCCCATCCATTCATGTTATAATTTAACACGAAAGTTTCAAATCTCTTAGATAATGAGTTAAGGATCATATCCGTAGCTAACTCATTTGAGACGGGACAATTAAGCCTTTCGAGGCGATCAATGTAGCTTTTCATTTTAAGAACATATGTTGAGACGGGTTGTGAATCATCCATGCGACATGCATGAAGCGCTCGAACCGTTTCGAAGCGTTCAGCCCTTGCCTTTTGTTGGAACATTTCCTTGAGTTGGGTAATCATGTCGTATGCCCCATGGTGCTCGAACTCCTTTTGGAGTTCGGGAGTCATACTCGCTAGCATTATGCAACTAACTTGCACGGAGTCCTCGACATATTTAACCCAATCATTATAGGCTTCAACATCAGTTTCTTCGGGCTCATCAGGAATAGGATCGTCTAAAATATAGGATTTCTTTTCGTGCCTGAGAACAATTCTCAAGTTACGAAACCAATCCACAAAGTTATTTTGATTAAGACGATCCTTTTCAAGGATGGATCTTAGTGAAAAGTTATGGACGTTTTGGTTGGGGTTTATTGCATTGTTAGCGGCCATCTACAAGATTAACAAAGTTCTTTATTAGTATTTTCGATATCAAATATAAATTTTAATTGTTAATACCCTTTTATGTCTCATAGACAATTAATAATTAAAACCTAGAATCCAACGTTACATTTAAATGATGGTTAGGTGACCTTTATCCCATGATCTAAATTAACAAGGTAGTCAACGTTTGACAATTGCAACACTTTGCAATTTCTAGTGGTATGGGACCGGTTTAATATCTTATATTAAGTTGGCATGTTTAATCCCATCAACGCCTTTGGTTACCATGCTTCGGTGACCCTAATCACATGGCTTCCAAATCAAGTTGTCCTACTTATACACACATGTAAATTTATCTATACTAGTGGTTAGGTGACCTTTATCCCATAAGTACAATAAATTTACCTTAACTTATAAGTTCCCTCAAAGTAGTTAGGTGACCTTTATCCTACAAAGAGTTCCCAAATAATTAAGTGTTGTATAAAAGGATGGCGTTTAACTTGTTTTTAAAGGGTCGTTTGAGTTTTATATTCTAGTTAAAAACTATGTACCATAATGAATTTTGAAATCCAAATTTCAAGGTTCTTTTATAAAATCCATTTTTATAATTGTGACCATTAACTTTTAATAAAACCCATTTTAATTTACCAAGTTAATGTCAATATTAAAACCAATTTTAATCTTATACTAGTGGTTAGGTGACCTTTATCCCATAAGTACAATAAATTTACCTTAACTTATAAGTTCCCTCAAAGTAGTTAGGTGACCTTTATCCCATAAGTACAATAAATTTACCTTAACTTATAAGTTCCCTCAAAGTAGTTAGGTGACCTTTATCCCATAAGTACAATAAATTTACCTTAACTTATAAGTTCCCTCAAAGTAGTTAGGTGACCTTTATCCCATAAGTACAATAAATTTACCTTAACTTATAAGTTCCCTCAAAGTAGTTAGGTGACCTTTATCCCATAAGTACAATAAATTTACCTTAACTTATAAGTTCCCTCAAAGTAGTTAGGTGACCTTTATCCCATAAGTACAATAAATTTACCTTAACTTATAAGTTCCCTCAAAGTAGTTAGGTGACCTTTATCCCATAAGTACAATAAATTTACCTTAACTTATAAGTTCCCTCAAAGTAGTTAGGTGACCTTTATCCCATAAGTACAATAAATTTACCTTAACTTATAAGTTCCCTCAAAGTAGTTAGGTGACCTTTATCCCATAAGTACAATAAATTTACCTTAACTTATAAGTTCCCTCAAAGTAGTTAGGTGACCTTTATCCCATAAGTACAATAAATTTACCTTAACTTATAAGTTCCCTCAAAGTAGTTAGGTGACCTTTATCCCATAAGTACAATAAATTTACCTTAACTTATAAGTTCCCTCAAAGTAGTTAGGTGACCTTTATCCCATAAGTACAATAAATTTACCTTAACTTATAAGTTCCCTCAAAGTAGTTAGGTGACCTTTATCCCATAAGTACAATAAATTTACCTTAACTTATAAGTTCCCTCAAAGTAGTTAGGTGACCTTTATCCCATAAGTACAATAAATTTACCTTAACTTATAAGTTCCCTCAAAGTAGTTAGGTGACCTTTATCCCATAAGTACAATAAATTTACCTTAACTTATAAGTTCCCTCAAAGTAGTTAGGTGACCTTTATCCCATAAGTACAATAAATTTACCTTAACTTATAAGTTCCCTCAAAGTAGTTAGGTGACCTTTATCCTACAAAGAGTTCCCAAATAATTAAGTGTTGTATAAAAGGATGGCGTTTAACTTGTTTTTAAAGGGTCGTTTGAGTTTTATATTCTAGTTAAAACTATGTACCATAATGAATTTTGAAATCCAAATTTCAAGGTTCTTTTATAAAATCCATTTTTATAATTGTGACCATTAACTTTTAATAAAACCCATTTTAATTTACCAAGTTAATGTCAATATTAAAACCAATTTTAATCTTTTATGTAGTCATCAAGTTTGTTGGTTTTGAGCATCCATATGACAAAATAAACAAACAACCACACAAATATAATAAGTGCACAACATTAGCCAACTATTTTGACCACACTTGTTAGCCGAAACAAGTGGGCCAAAAGGTCTCAACCTAAGGGACAAAGTAACACAAAATATTGTGTTAGTTGAGCTCCCACTTGATCTTGCATCCAAATGCTTCAAGTAACCTTTTGTGATGTGATTTGAATGATATTCTTCATTTTGATAATCCACTGCGCCGCAGTGGAAAACCACGGGTCTTCGGTTGCATTATCCCCCACTGCGCCGCAGTGGGTTTGACATACTCCCACTGCGCCGCAGTGGAAAACCACGGGTCTTCGGTTGCATTATCCCCCACTGCGCCGCAGTGGGTTTGACATACTCCCACTGCGCCGCAGTGGGAACTTCCACTGCGCCGCAGTGGGTCTGATACACTCCCACTGCGCCGCAGTGGGTAACTCCCCTGCGCCGAGTGGGTGAACCTCCCACTGCGCCGCAGTGGGTTGATACACTCCCACTGCGCCGCAGTGGGTTGAACACTCCCACTGCGCCGCAGTGGGTGAACACTCCCACTGCGCCGCAGTGGGTGATACACTCCCACTGCGCCGCAGTGGGTGAACACTCCCACTGCGCCGCAGTGGGTGAACACTCCCACTGCGCCGCAGTGGGTGAACACTCCCACTGCGCCGCAGTGGGTGAACACTCCCACTGCGCCGCAGTGGGTGAACACTCCCACTGCGCCGCAGTGGGTGATACACTCCCACTGCGCCGCAGTGGGTGAACACTCCCACTGCGCCGCAGTGGGTTGATACACTCCCACTGCGCCGCAGTGGGTTGAACACTCCCACTGCGCCGCAGTGGGTGAACACTCCCACTGCGCCGCAGTGGGTGAACACTCCCACTGCGCCGCAGTGGGTGAACACTCCCACTGCGCCGCAGTGGGTGAACACTCCCACTGCGCCGCAGTGGGTTGAACACTCCCACTGCGCCGCAGTGGGTGAACACTCCCACTGCGCCGCAGTGGGTGATACACTCCCACTGCGCCGCAGTGGGTGAACACTCCCACTGCGCCGCAGTGGGTGATACACTCCCACTGCGCCGCAGTGGGTGAACACTCCCACTGCGCCGCAGTGGGTGATACACTCCCACTGCGCCGCAGTGGGTGAACACTCCCACTGCGCCGCAGTGGGTGATAACCCCACTGCGCCGCAGTGGGTTGTACACTCCCACTGCGCCGCAGTGGGAACTCATCTTGCCAAATAGAAAACCTCTTTCTAAATGTTTCAAGTATTTATATTTATTTAAAGATCATATCATATAAATAAATATCGTAAGTGTTTGTCTAGCTTGTTATTGGGTATGACCCGACTTGGATCATCACGTACTAGCCACGTCAATTTAATATGTGTCTTGGGCAGATGAATTCCAACACTGTAATTCTTTGTATAGATTATTTCTTAATAAAGGATTACATTTGAAAACCACAATCTGTGTTCAAGAATGTTTTTATTTCTTTACTGCTTTACTGTTTTAATGATTCCTGCTCTTTACTTACTTGCTTAATATTCATAAACTGAATCTTAAAATGTTTGTGTTAAAAGTTTGTAAAGATTGTGAAAAGTTGTATTCACCCCCTCTACAACTGTTCTGTGTTCAATATACTTTGGTATATTGATACACCGTGGGACGTATCATAGAACATGCCAAATGGTTCTTCAATCACAAGGCCTTCTTGAAACACCACCCTTGGGGGCAATCTGGTGTCCAAGGTAGCATCTTCAGAGATAGGTGGGAGATCTACATGAACCATCTGGTCATCTCTTTTTCTCTTCAGAGTGGTTCTCTTCCTTGCTGCTGAAGGTTGTACTTGAGAACGACTGGCTGAACAAGCATCAAAGTAGTTCTTGATTACTGGCAGATTAGTCTTCAGTCTTCTTTCAAATTCCCTTGCCTTGGTGAAGTAGCCATGGATCATATCTTTGATAGGAGAGTAGCTGGGGGCAGTTTTATCTTTTATCAGCGTATAGACCTCCATCCATTCAGTAGCTCCCAGATGTGGTCTCTGAACATTTTGCACATGCGAAATGTGACCATCCTCTCTCTGAATCTTTACATTAGTCTCTTTTCCTTCCTTGGCCAAATTCACCGTAACTGATACAATCTTTTGAGGCAGGGTTCTCCTCAACATGTTTCTGATGAACTTCTGTTTTTCTTCGTCAAGCTTACCCTGTTTCTCTAGCAGCCTTGCTTCTACATCAGCATGCTTCTTTTGATAGACTGCTAAGTGCCCAGAGGTTTCAAGCATCAGAAGTTCTTCAGCATCAAGCTCTTTTCTCTCTTGTTGTACCAGCTGCTTGATATACTCATAACTTTTCCTTTCTTCTTCTTCCTTCTCCTTCTTTCTTCTTTCCAACTCATCAATAACCTCTTCTTGTGTTTTTCCATCAGCAGCTAAAGTAAGAACATCAAGAATAGGATGGGCAGCTGATGAGGAACCTTCTTTGTTTGCTGGATGAGTAGAAGAAGGTTTCCTAAAAGCTCTAGAAAAATGTTGCTTTTGAGCTTCAGTGAGGGGAGTTATCTCAGCTTGAGTGAGGTATCGTTTATGGAATACTGGCAGCATTTCCTTCGATCTATCAGTGGCCATTTCAATAGCCATGCCAGCCTCCCATGCTGCCTTGATTGCCTTGGGGTCATTTGGATCTACATCATGTTCAGCTTGCTCCCCCTGAGCAATAGCCAGTACCCCTTGAGCTGGTTGCTCCCCCTCAACACCAGCAGGGACTTCATTTATCACATGTCCTTCCCAAGTGCCAACATTCTCTTTTTCTTGTACAGTGATCTCATTTTCACCAACAGGAGTCACTTCATTTTCCTTTTCTTTTTCTTGCTCAGTGAGCTCCTTTTCACCAGCAGGAGTCACTCATCAACATCCATTTCAGCCACCTCTTTTTCAGTGTTTACAGCCACTATTGCCAATTCAGATTTTTTAACTTTTTCAACTTCACTAGTGGTGGCAATAGTGGCAGTGACCTCATCTTCTTGTGCACTTTTCTCCCCCTTGGAGGTTGCATCATTCTTTGCAACTTCCACCACTAGCGGCTCCTTGTCAGCAGCTTGACCAACAAGCTGCTGAAGCAAGGCTTTAATGTCACCCATTTCCTTATCCAGTCGTTCATTTCTTTGCCTATCAAGTTCAGTAAAGGAAGCATAAGGCTTGGGGAGATCAGCAATTTTCTTTTCCAGAGATGAGATAGCAGCGGCTTGCTTTGCAATTTGATCTTTCAGCGGGGCAATCAGTTTATGGACTTGTTCGATTTTTGAAGCAGCTGCAAGACCGGAAGAAGCAGCTTTTCTTGCATCATAAGTTGATGAACTGACATCCTTCTGGATGGTAGTAGCCTTAGCTTTAAGAATCTGCTGATCACGATTGAGAACATTGTGAGCAAACAAGTATGCTCGAGTTTGATTCTTAGCCAAGGTGACAGAATTTTCCTTGATGCTTTCAATGTCTTGGCTATTTGATGTTTGCTTATCATACCAGCTTGTCAATGTTTTGACCAGTTGATCATCTTCTTTGTCTTTTATGCTAACCAGTTGTTCAGCAGCCTTTGTCAGATTAGCAAGACCTTTTTCAACTCGTTCCAATCTTTCACTAGCTGATAGAGGAATCTGAACAGGAAGTAGTTGCTCCTCAGCACTTGTGGATTCTGTGGCAACATGGATTTGAGCAATTGTTTCATTTTTCAGTGTCCATGTTACTGGTCTGTTCCTCAGTGGGTGCGACCACATCAAATTCATCAGCATTCAAACCTTCCAAATCATACTCATCAACATCAGTGGATTCACCTTCTTCCACTTCCTCTATCTCCACAACATCTTCCAGAGTTTCAACATTTTCACTGGAGATTGCTACTACATTTCCAGCATCCATAATTCTTTCTCCAGTATCAGATTCATCGAAACTGCCATCAGTCACATTTCTTTCACCTTCTACTTCAACTGTTTCAACATGCTCATCAACACTTTGTACATTATCAGATTCAGTACCAGCCACCACATGTGCATCAGTACCAGCAGTTTTTTCATCATTATGAACCACTTCATCTGTTTCCCTCCCATCACCAGCGACTTCTATATCACATCTGCCTTCATAATCAACATCAACAACATCATCATTATCACCTTCATCTCCACCTTCATAGTTGCATAAGACATCAAGTGCTCCACAATCATCTGTAAACATTATGGTGGTGCCAACACCAGCAGCTGCTGTAGGTGTAACAGTACTTGTTGAAACTGGTTCATCAATAGAAAAATTGAGAGGATTTGGGGAGATAGGTGCTTCAGATTCTTGGTGGTGTTGTACAATACTTTCATCGGCTGTAGAGGTTGCTGGTTCAGTAATGATTGAGAGCTGAGAGGATTCCAAGCCCTTTATGGTAAAACCTTTTGTTGCTTTTTGCTTCCTTTTAGGAATAGCAGCAACAGGTGATGATGGAGCAGAAGCCTTTGTAGACTTTGTTTTAGCCTTTTTTGTTGGCTTGGCAACTTTGGGTGCTTTACTCTCAGTGTGAGTGTCAGCAGCCATGTCAGATGGTTGTGCAGATTCACTGCCACCAACCTTTTTGTAGATGTGAGGATAAGAAGAGAAGAGTACCTTTTTCATTTGAGGGGTGAGGATAGCAAACTTGCTGTCAAATGATTCAAGGTCACAAGCAGGCTGCTTGTACACTGAAGGACCAATTCTTGGTGGTTTGCAAACAGTAGCACCAAATTGGTTATACTTTTCTTTAAGCTTGTGCTTGAAGATCAGAGAGAAGAATCTTGTATAAGGGATTGTGTAGGAGCGGTTGCTGGCTTGAACTTTTGACTTCATGTCTTCAAAGATGACTGAAGCAAAGTCTATGAATCTCCCAGTTGCTAAAGCATGAATGATTTGCATGTTGGAAGCTGTTGCTTGATCGAAAGACCCAGAATTTCCTCCCAAACATTGGATGACATGAGCAAATAACAATCTCCACACACCAGGGAGATGCTTCTTGGTGGGATTGCTGGGTACAGGTTCAGGTTTTTCCAAGTCTGTTCCATACCCGATGGTTGGCAACCATTCCTTCCATTGTTCTACAGTAGCCGGATCAACAAATGGTCTTTCAGTTGATTGATCAGGGAGACCAAGTGTTGTTCGAATTATTTTGGGTGTGATTGTGATGGTAAGCTGCTTCTTCTTCAAAGTGCCAGAGATAGCACCAATGCTTACTTTGTAATCACATGTCCACCAGAACTCCGAAGGAGATAGACATACATGTCTTCTGGATCATAATACATTGCATTATTTACATGGCATGCTTTAATGATATCTAGCATTTGTTGCTACCCTGTAATGCCAGAAGGAACTTCAAGAGAACCCAAATAATTATTAGGTTTAATTGTAATCCTTTGGGTTTGAAAATTTACTTTGGAAGAGGGAGCAATAGTTTCTGGATCATATGTTTTGGAATGCATATAAAGAGGAACCTGTTTAAGGGCTTTTTGAGTTGCAAGATCATCGGCAGGCAACTCAACATGAGTGGGCGATTTTGGTTGATTTTCAGATGGAGGATTTTGGATTTGTGATTGAATGGGGTTTTCAAGAGTTTCAGGGTTGGTGATTTGAATATCAGAAGTAGAAGCCATTGAAATGAGATATGAATAAGAAGATGAATAGTGAGGAAAAGGATAGGATTTTCAGAGGTTTTGAGAGAGAATTAAGATTGAGTAAGAATGTGAAAGATAAAAGATCGAAAATGGAAGCGTAAAAGATGAAAACTGAAGAGTTTTGGGTATATATATGATGTAATCGTGGGCCTCTACTTCTGTAAAAGTGAACCGTCAATGCATTTTCTCTTTCTTACGTGGCACACAAAATACGGTTTTAAAAATAAAATAAATGATTTAAAAAATCATTTTATGGCATAATATACATATAAATTATTAAAACTTTTATATAAAAGTGTATGTATATACGCATGTGAGTAACGTATAAACAGGGCTTGATTTGACAATCGTACCACTATTTTCAACGTACTCGAGTGTTGACGGCGTATACACAGTACAAGTTGCCCATTAGGGAGAAAATCGAGGTAACCTTTTGAAATTCTAATAAAATATTCTAATTTATACTTGGTGAATATGCTTCCACATAAAAAAGAGTTAGAATGGAAGTATATCCACTGACAAAGTTAGAAAATCTGGTTACCTTATTTAGAGAAGAAGTTTTAGTCAGCGACTTCACAACTAATGATGGTCGCTGACAAATAATACAGTTTTTGGCAATCTGTCAGCCATCAACGGATTTAATAAGTCTTTACCAGAGCCGTTTGCTGCTAGACTAGATGAAGACTTTTAGCTCTTCATTGCTTTTATTTTGCTTTTTCCCAAAGCAACAGGGACTAACGGATTTGTTTAGTCTTTACCAGAGCCGTTTGCTGCTGGACTAGATGAAGACTTTTAGCTCTTCATTGCTTTTATTTTGCTTTTTCCCAAAGCAACATGGACTAACGGATTTGTTTAGTCTTTACCAGAGCCGTTTGCTGCTGGACTAGATGAAGACTTTTAGCTCTTCATTGCTTTTATTTTGCTTTTTCCCAAAGCAACAGGGACTAACGGATTTGTTTAGTCTTTACCAGAGCCGTTTGCTGCTGGACTAGATGAAGACTTTTAGCTCTTCATTGCTTTTATTTTGCTTTTTCCCAAAGCAACAGGGACTAACGGATTTGTTTAGTCTTTACCAGAGCCGTTTGCTGCTGGACTAGATGAAGACTTTAAGCTCTTCATTGCTTTTAAGTTCAGCGAGCAAGACACACTTAAACTCGCTGGTGAAGGTTTTGACTACACGAGTCAATTCACCATTCAGCATTCCCAACTTGCTGACCAGATACTTAAATCTGGTTTCATCTAAAGGTTTAGTGAATATGTCAGCAAGTTGGTCATCAGTGGGGATGAAGTAAATTTCAACATCCCCTTTCATGACATGGTCACGTATAAAGTGGTACCTAATGTCTATGTGTTTGGTCTTTGAATGCTGAACAGGATTGTGTGTGATAGCAATTGCACTTGTATTATCACACATAGTTGGAATCTTAGTAAATTCTAAGTCATAGTCAGCGAGTTGGTTCTTCATCCAGAGGACTTGTGCACAACAACTCGCTGCTGATACATACTTCT
>CM067170.1:156742639-156755634 GCA_034093135.1 Erigeron breviscapus | reverse complement strand
TCCAAGGCAAGGGTTTAAGGGTTGTCTACGGCTTAGATTGAAGGTAGTATAAGGGTTTGAGATCTATTTCTACTCAAATTGTATTCCCCCTACTATTAGATCTTCAAATATTCAGGAGTTGAAGAATGGTCTATTGATAACAACTACTTTGAAAAAGAGCCGTTGCTTGCCGAGTATGTCGTCCACCTCGATGTCCAAAATAAAATTTTGTTCTTGAGGGACGTCGGCCCGGATTCCGTTAGGGTCCGATCATCAATGATTGACTTCCTTCCGCAAGTTGCCAGAGGATCCTGCTTGGTTACACCGGTGAGAAAGCAAATTTGAAACTTTTGAGCAAAAACTTGGGCCAAAGAAGGCCGTTTGCCTTCGTCCGGCCGGATGTCTCCCCCTGTTGGGTTGGACTTTTTGAACTTTGCTTGAACGTTTGTAATTGGCTAGTCTCTGTTTTGGACTCTGTTTTGGGCTAAAATTATCACCTGATTAAGCAAATTTATATACCCAAAAATTATTTATAATAAGAAATTAGGTAAAGAATAATGGAATAAAAAATTATTTTTATCTATTTTTCTCTTCCAAATAAATCAAAAACAAAACCAAATAAATCTCCAAAATAATATGCCCAACACTCTCCACAACCATACATTTTTCGTGCTCTTTCATACTTCATTTTTGTAACCACTTTGGACTTACTTGATAACTCAACCCATTTATTTCATAAACCACTGACAGTGAAAATCGTCTCATCCTAAATCGGACATTATGGATAGATTAACAAATCACCTTTTGTTCAATTAGTCTAATTATATTTGATAAAAAAAAAATGATTTTTTGCACAAACATCTTTACTACTGATCCTATTAGGTGAACGTTTTAGATTATCGTTATGATCAGAATGGGACACACGAAATAGTGTGAAAGGAATATAGAGAATAGTGTATAGGAGAGAAGCTTTTCAACTGTGCGGAGAAAAATCAATCGATATAATAATTAATAATAATCTTTAATTTAGTTAGAAAATAGATGATAAAATATTCTTTTGCAAACAAATATCATCAAATCAGATTACTATAGTTAGAAGCATATGGATTTTTTGTGTTATTTATAATTTATTGTTAGAAATAGAATTAATATGTGGCATGCAATGTTGATACTAACAGTGTATTTTTATAAGTAAGGATGATTTAATAGCAGTTACTTGAAAACTGCAAGGGGTCCATTCTTTAAGGAACATCCTGCTTACATGTTTCTGTTTTCTTCTTGTAACTTGGTTTGCAACTACTATTACTGTTTGAAGTTTCAACTGTTACTATTTTTTGGAAGCAGATTGTCAACCTTCTAATCTTCTTGATGGACTAAACTGTCCTATTGGGTTGGTCCATCACAGGATTCGTTTTTATTTATAAATAGATTTGTTTATTTGTAAAAAATTATTGAAAAATTAAATTATTCGTTATCGAATCATACGATTTTCTTATGTTTATTTAATATTGTTTTTACATGTCCTTTTTCCTTAATAAAATAATGAAAAATCTAATTTAGATACACTTCAATCAATCATTTAATTTTCTTATGAACACTCTACACAATTACCGATACACAATCCCCAATAAGAATAGAGGGTTGCCATAGTTTGAGCCAAATTGAGGGTCAAGGGGACAATTGACATGTTGGAAACAGTTCCAAAGCTAAAAGCACATGTGTCTTCTCCTGATTTCAAAATTTAACTTTTCTCAATTATGTACTTGTTTTGTTTTATAAAATTATAACAGAAGTTGTATCAAATTTTTATGTCTCAAAAAGTTAGTAAATTTTTTGTTGCAAAAAACATTAGTATCCTAATTATTGTCACTAACAAAGTCGTCACTAAAAGATCACTTCGACGACTAAGGGAACAAAAGACCGTTAATAACAAAATTTTGAAAAAAAAAAAAAAATTGTATCAACTAAAAATGAAAAATAAATAATTGTTTAAAAAAATAAATTCCGTACCAAAAGATTTACTTTTGAGATGACATATTTGGTCCTTAAAGGATAGTAATTCATCTTTAAATATCTAAATTGGTCATTAAAACAAAACAATCCATTTTGACAACTAAGATATTTCTTCATTAAAATATATGTTTTTTTGTTCTTGTAATATAATTCTATAAAAGCAGATATAGATATATATAATATATATATAAGCAGTTTCGTATAAATTGTACCAACAATCTCATCTAACCTGAACTTTTCCTCTGGTGTTCTTGGAACTTGGATATCAATTGGTGGAATAAATTGATTGCGTCTATTTAATTAACCATTTCTAGACAATATTGGGAAGTTTTTTTCCCCCTCATTCTAGTTGCTTAATGCTTGTATACACCAATGAGATTTTAGAGTAGTTTTTAATGGAAGGTCCAACTTCCACAACACCCAGTTTTATAGACTGCACATAATATAGTTTTGTTGATTCTAGTAGTTACTTTAATTAAGTGATTATTGAAACTAATTTTTTTACAAAACTTATTAATGGGATTGTCCTCTGTCCATTCAAGATAGAATTGTAAGTGATATTGAAATGCAGATAGGCTAGTTGATATGTAAACTTGCTCCTCCCATAGTCGACACCACTATATTTTGTTTATAATTGAAAGGGATATTAATTGGTTTATCAATTAAAGAGGGCCACCAAAGATTGGAAACAGAGATAGAAAAATAACTAGCAATTAATTATTATTATATTCATGGGGAGACACCTTTTCCTCCTAGATGAAATGGCTCGATTCCTCACTAATGTAACAACTCTCATTATGGGAATATACAATTATGCAAAGACAGAGGAGTACACTAATGATTTAGTCACAACTAGAAACTATTAATCGCTTATCTATATACATACTAGATTTTTTAAACAAGTTTCGAATCTTTCCACTGTTGAGGACAAATTTGTCATTGAACGTTTAATCGAATTTTGGTTGATTAGAGACAGTAAAAAATTTAAATATAATGTTTTAGACAATTCAATTGAATGTCGCCGTACATTTAATTTAGATTTAAAACAGATCATATGTTATGAAAAACCAATCAATCAAAAAATAATTTCGGCCAGTTGGTTTTGGATTAATGGTTTTTTTTTCTTACCATCCCTATTTTTGTAATGACACTTAACAGTTTCTTCCTGTTTGATATGTTGAGGAAGACTATTGAAATCTTCTTCGGGTTATTTCAAAACACTTATTTAAAATTGAAAGAGCTAATATTATTACATGTTTATTTATTTTTGTCAAGAAAACTGACATATTGTGAGTGTAAATTATATTTGGGTGATCACTTCAATCCTTTCGCTTTTTAAGTTGGGTTTTAATGGACTTATATAGATGCGTTTTTTAGATTATTTTTACATGGTTTATTTGTCAGATTTTTATGCGTGAAATTAATCACACTAAAATCTTTCGTTTATAATTTATAATTGTCTATTTTATTATATTTAATTTTTTATTTAAAAGAATAATAATTATAATTTTAAAATCAATCATTTTATTTTTTTTCATAGTTATTCATTTCATCCATTTACCCATTAATACACGGACAAAAATTAAATTAAACGACTATAAAGTGTATATTTTTGAAAATTATAAAGGTTTCGTTTGGGTTGTAGGTTATTTTTTGGCTTTTACTTTTTACTACTTTAATTTAGAAATAAAAAGTCTTATTTAGAATAGACTTTTTTTTACTTTGTTACTTTTATAAGGAAAAAATAAAATAATTATAAATTTAAATATGACTTATTTTTAAATCCCCCCCCCTGGAAACTAAAAATATTTTATTTTTTTTGTAACTATTTAAACCCGCAACCTACCCCAACCCTATATGTAAACTAGTGCAACAGAGTTAAAACCAGGTTTTAGCGAATGGTTCAGACCCAATGCTTTCAACCTAGTTCAAGTACCGTCGGTAGTTCTTCGTATGGCCGCTCTTATACTTACACGCGCTCAGGTGAGGTCTTAAGCCTGGGACTTGGGCGTAGCCTCAGCTACTCCCTTTCTTTTTTCGTATCGCAAAAAAAAAAAAAAAAAAAAAGAAAAGATTTTTTATAAAAGTTCAATGATCTAATAAAGAAAAATGTCACATAAGTTGTCCTATGACAATTTTTGTTAAATTGTTAACATTAGTTGGACGGAAAAGAGATATTGTAGGCTGGGAATTAAAAATATAAATTATTATAAAAAATTATTTTAGAGATCAAAATTTATGGATAAAATTACTTTTTTTGGTACCGGTGAAATATTTTGTTGTTAAAAATAAAGCATCATTATCTTTTTATTATCAACAGAAAATTGAACATTGGTGAGGAGTTGTCATCCTTTTTGGGACTAAATTTTTTTTGTTTTTAAAAATAAATATTTTGAGACCCAAATTATTTTATGCCCTAAAAGTTTATTTATTATTGACATTTTTCAAATTTTGTCGCTAAAGTTCTTGTTTTTTGGACTTTTTCGAGATGATCTTTTTAGCGACTATCGTATGACGATATGAAATTGGTCTCTAAATGTCTTTTTATAATAAAATTTTTTTACTTTAAGAGATTTAAATCATATTTAGTTTTAAAACTCCTATAATAGCGTGTATTATTCCACTCAGAAGACTGGAGACAAATTTTTTGTTTTTTTTTTTTTTTGATTCATTGAAGCCGGCTTTTGTTTAAGTAGACTGAAAGGCATATATGTGTGTACGGTTTTCATGTAAATTTAACAAGACAAAAAACCAAACTAATCACATAAGCCCTACCTCGAATACAACACTTGATTGAGAAATCTCTATGATGGCCACTGGTTTGTGAGTGTGGCTTTATTGCTTTTGTACGGTTATTGGTACAAAGTATGTGATCCTTCTTCTTTTTAAAGTACTGAGGTTTGTTCTGCCAACTTGTAACCAAAAAGTAAAGATCTCTACTTGTTGAATCCATCTAAAAATCTCTATGATTTAAAGAAATCATTAATATAGGTGCTGGGAGAAAATTATCAGTGCTCTTTGAGCATCACATCATTAGTTCTATGTTTCCTCTACGCCAATTAACATCCAAACACGACCTGCGCAGGTCACCTCACAAATTTGGCCCCGCGGTTGAGTTAACGAAAAGAGAAAAACTGTTGAGGGAGAAGGTTTTAAACAGCAACCATACCTGCGTGACATCCGCCCCCTCAATCCACCCGTCCATGTTTTTCTCCCTCTTTCATTCTATTAAAAAATTCAAAAGCTGTCAAAATTTAAAAACTTTTGGTGTCAAAATAATAAATATTAATATAAATAGTGATACTACATGAACGGTAATCACTATACAATAAGTATTCTTTTTGATTCACTGCTAAGGGCATAGACAAAGTCTGGGATGTGCATAAATCAACGGGTATTTATCTTGTGGCTTCTTCAAGACTTTGGTAGTTTTGGTGGTTTGTTACCGACGGCCAGTGAACTTGGCAACCTTTTTAATTAAATGGTGCTCACACATCCAATGTAATTTGGTTTTGCTAGATCTTGTATTATTTATATATATATATTATATAATTCCTACATGATTCATGCTAGCCTGATTTTCATCCATCACATATTTTTTTTGTCACATTCAAATTTTTTGCTTTTGCTTTTGCTTTCGCTATATAGATTAAAAAAATCTGGACTTTTTTTGCTTCTATGGTAATCTGTTTATAAAGAAAAAAAAAATTGAAAAACAAGATGCTTTAGATTTCATCGACCCAATCTTGAGCCAGCATTTCAAAGGTCCCATTGCAATAAGCAACATATACAAGCGTGCCGGTATTAGGAATATAGAGCAACCAAATTAATGCTTCATTATAGTTTAAATTTTTTGTTATTGCATGAAATGAAATGGGTTCGAGAATAGTTTCGAATCAATAGAGACACCGCTGGGGAAACTCGTCGAGAATGACAGTTTTCCGAAACTCCAACAAATCCTTATGGAAATGGAAGCGTGGAGGTTAGACACGTTCAAATGGTTGCAAGAAGAACTCAAGAAATGAGATGAAGAAGGATGAATGGTTGGGTCGAAAGAGAAAGTGTTAGGTTTTTTGTTATTGGCAATTTCGTTTGACAAACTCCTTTCCGTTATACATTTTATTCGATCTTTATTTAAGTGAGACTATTGCTTTTTTAGGATGTGAATCCAACCCGAATTGTGCCATGCAGTGAGTTTGGTGATCTTAAACCTATCATATTTTGCCACTTTGCAGTTAAAGTATTTTCTGCTCGAGCGTGAGATCGCGACCTTTCAACATTACACTCACTTCAAAACTATTGAGAGTTAATTTTTTTCCGCTCGAGTATCTATTCCTCCTCTCGAGTGTAGACCCCTGTAGTTACACTTTTTTAGTCAGTCTGCACAACGGCCATTCCTGCACCGAGAAGAATCACGGATCTGTTTACTATAAAGCTGGCGGTTCAGTCAAGTTTTTAGATACGGCTTCCCGATCTTCTTCTTGGGGTATCGGATTTTCATCTGGAGCTTTTCTTTGCTTGTTATGTTTATATCTAGAGATTTTATATCATGAATTGTAGTGAATTATATCAAGGGTTTGTTTATTTGTTTTATATTCCACAAAACGAAGGATTTGTTTCTTCGGTGGATTCCATGGAATTTGGACCTTATCCTTTATGGATTCCGAGTGCTCTCATCGTGGATTCGACATTGATGTTCGGATTCAACGTTGGGCAAGACAATTTGAGGTAATACGGGGCGAGAAAGAAACACAACAGAGGGGTTGTTCGATTCGAGCTTAGATTCCGCTAGTAACTTGAGTACACTTGTGTAATTCCTTTGTGTCTTCTAGTGGATTTTTTTGGGAATTTTGCCCTGATTTTTTTTATCATAATTGGAGGCGCTCCATTGTGGGTTTTTCCACGTAAAATCTTGTGTCGATTTGTCTTTGCTTGTTTTATTGGATGGATATTTAACTATTTTTAAATGATTACATAATCCAACTCAATATCGCACAGGATTGTTAGGATTATTCAGAGCAAAGAGGCTAAGAGCGAGAATTGGCATAGCTTCTTATTGAATCCCCACTTTCGCCTCTCAAGAACATAAACTATGGAGATTTCTCCAATTGAATTTAATTGTCCGTCTAAATTATGTGGTGAGCCTTTTATAGGTTATTCAAAAGTTGCCCCTTTGAGTTGGTAATCGATCAAGGTGTTGAGTGCCATGTGCAAGTAACCTGCTAGGATTGGTCATTTTTTCCCCCACCAGCTCTGCCCTACATCCGCACTCTCATCGCACCCACCCCCCACGCATGAGATTTCCCTACACCACTCATCTGTCTTGTTGCGGAAGTGGAGGCAGGGAACAAGTTTTGCTCTCCTCATCCTTTTTACTCGAACCCTCGTCCAATTAAATTTATTAATATATCTCTATAATCTAATCTAATTTTTTTTATTATAATAAAGATTAAAACACTAGAATATTAACTTCATATCATTTTTTTTAATCTATTTGTTATATTTTTAACTAAGTATAAATTATTATCCATAATATACTAAAATTTTTATTTTTCAACTTATTAAAAAAAAAATTGGTCACCCGTGCCCACTACACCACCCCTGCAAGTTGCCTCTGCACTCGATATGAAACAAGTTGGGGCTATTATTACAAACCCGCCCAAAACCCAACTCGTGACCATCCTTACAACTCGCATGCTTCATTTGAGGAAGTCGCTTCTCGAGGATATCTCATTTATTTCTCTAGAAACTTCGAGAGATGAACAACGAGAATACACACACTGCCGCTAATATTTTCTTCTTAGCCACAACAGAACCATAATTTTCCAATCATCCCAAGGGTCCGAGGTGTCCAAAAGGACGCTCTTCCTCAATAATGCCAATCTCATGGACCCTCGGATCATTTCACCTAGACTCGATTATAGTCGAGTTTAACCAAAAGCAAATTTATCTTCAAGCTCACCATCCTCAAGATTGGTTCCCTTTATTCGGTCTCCGCCACACTCATGTTTTGGTGTGTCAATCTCGAAAGCTTCGATCCCCGCGCAATTATTTGAGACTCCTTTATAGCGCGACTGACTCTAGATTCTTTTGAATCTGTTTGAAGTCCAAATGCTTCGTATCTTGGATTTCTTAACAACACTTTTTAGTCTGACTTCAATAAGATCTCTAGTTTGGTGGATCTGAACCTTTTTGAGGTCAAAAGCATTTAGCCTCGAGAATGGATTTCTCCAAGAGTTTCACCTCTTCTGAATATAATATCTCTCCAAGAACACAACATTTATTTCCCTAGACCGCCCTTTTGTGATCAGACCTCTCAGATGGACTTGTTGAGATTTCCTTCCTCGGAGATATAAGCTGTTGGGACCTCTTGCCCCATTTGTTGACTCTCTTTCCTTTCAAGCCCATTTTGATAGGACTTACTTAGGCCCTTGGTGATGATTTCTACTAGCCTACTGATTTTGGCTTTCCAACAGACTTCTGATAAGACCCGCTGAATTCCATGTCTCAAGTTAACAACCCCTCTCATATTTATAAAATCCCCAAGATCTTAGCCAAAGTTATTCAATTTTAGCCAAAATTCTTCAGTTTTAGCGCACCTACAAGCACATTGTGACTTATAAAAAAAAAATTCTAGGAAAAATTGAAATGTAAGAATGACTTTTTTAGTGAATTAAATCCACCTGATGTTTCAAACATAATAACATGAAATAACATCAATTTATGAATAGAGTACTATTTTTTTTAGACAATACGACAAAATGAAAAATATTATAATTACGGGTTGGAATTTAAATTTTTCTTTTCAATAGATGATATACACAAATGGTCCTTTAAACAATGAACCGTTTGAATTATTAAAACAGACTGTTTGTGAAACCCAAATGGCCCCTCAATTCTCTCAAGTTCCAAAATTTAATTGGGCAATTACACTAGTAGTGTCTCTTATTTCACCCGGGTTTGTTTTATCCCTATAATAGTATAATTTCCATGGCTCGATTTTGATATGAATTATGATTTTTGGTTCCCTGAATTTACGTTAATTTGATTACAATTGGTTAGTATTGTTTTGATATAAACATGCATCCTAAATGGTATGGTGTTAGTTTTTATAGGTAAACTTATAAATTTATTTAACTCATTGAGTTAATCTCATCACTCAGTAACTATTTCTTTCAAAAACCTATTAATATTTGATTAAATTAATACAAATCTAAAATTAATGGTCAAAATTAATCTAAATTAAAATTATAGAGACCAAAAAGAAACACATACAAACTTACAGAAAAAAAGTTCTCTCTCTAAGTGAGAGTTTTTCCCTAGGGTTTCTTGATTTTTTTTTGTTACTACTCCTCTGTTTTGTTTTCCAAACAACCCACCACCCCTGCTCCTTTTCTTATTTTCGTCTATTCACCACCATCCCTTACTTTACTAACCCTTGTTTCCACCCACTTTGGCCCTATTACTTAACTCTGCTTAAGTTTTTCATGGAGATGAATTGCAAGCCCACACTTTTGTCACCATTGGAGTTGAATGAAGGTCTGGATAAAAAGTGTTGATACCTCAACCTCGGTTGTTGTTGGGAAATTTTTGTCTCCTAGAAATATTAACAAACAAGCAGTTTACCAAAATCATCCTGTGGAATTGGAAGACCAAGGGACAGGTAAGCATTTCTCCCTTGGCCAAATAGTGGTGTTTTTTTTGTTTTTATATTTCAAGAATGTTGAAGGACTTACTAATGTTTTGATCCATGGTCCGTGTCGATTATTTGGTTTTTCTGCTACTGTCCTTCAACTTAAGATTGGGAAATTCATCTCTAAGATGGAGTTTTTAGTCTACCTTTTGGGGTACACAGTTACAGGGTTTCCGGAAAGAAGATGACTAGTAGGAAATGGCCAGATTATTGCAATAAAAATTGGGAAATGAACATTGGGGTTGAAGTCCCACTAAGGGATGCTGACTATTTAGAAGTTCTCAAGCTCAGGATAGAAATTTGCGTTACAAACCACTCCACGGGTTTCTTCATGAGTTGGAAAGGCGCATTCAACCATCAATTTCGCTGGAACTTGGGTAGATTCAAATACGAGACATCTAATTTTTGTAATGATTGTGGCAGGATAGGTTGTGTAAAGAGTGGTAAATTCATTCTCACAAGGTTGGTTGTCATTTGGCGTATGGGCCAGAGCTTCGCACTAGTAGCCAAAAGCTTGGGTTTGTTATGGTTTCAGAAAGCCCAGATGAGTTCTGGTGGAAACTCGTCTTCCCCCTCATTCCTACAAATCCCAACACCAAAGCCTAGGCAGGATTAGCTGCCAGTGGAGGCACGTTAAGCACCAAAATAGTGTAGACACCCCATTTTGGCCGGCCCTAAAGACTTGGGACTTTCTTTTGATCCCTAGATGATGAAATTCAGAATGTGTTTTCTTACAGAATCATCAGTAAGAAAGATAAAATTGTGAGCTTTGTTCCCGACCCTAAGCCTATTTTGGTCATGTATTTGAGCCCCATTGGGGACACCCGGCGCGCAGTTGGACCAAACACGGAGCAAAACTATGTGAACGAGCAACAACGAAACGGAATTCTTCTCTGGCCGTAGACTGCCCGATTGTCCGACCAACACAGATTTGCCCCAGTTTTTGGTGTTGGTTTCGGGTGGGACACTTCACAACCCATTTTTCTGACCCTTCATGTCATGAATCATTAAGACTCACCCTCCATTGCCTAGTACTTTCATCCATTGAAGGTAATGCTCACTTTTGGTCTCCATGAGCTCTATTAGTTCTCCATTGCTCCATTATCTCAGTAATGCCCCCATTATTTCTTCCACCATTTCGCCCTTTCATTGCCTATATGTATAGAATCATATTGTGTTAGGGAAGATGAGGAATAGGTTTGAGGAGAGAAGGATATAAATAGAGAAGCAGATTTTTAAGCTTGATTTCAAGAGTTAGCCAAAATTAAGTGTTAGTGTGAACTTCCATTTTCTCAAGCGTATACACCATATCTCATTCTCCTATTACAACAAAAGTTCCCATCCAAGTCATGTTATTTATAAGTTAAATTCTATAGCTTTGATCAAGAGAGGGTAGTCTTTGCAAGGTTTTGAATAACCAAACACTTATTTCCAAGCTTCGAATTAAAAAAGGATTGAAAACATGATTCACAATCTTGAGGGTGATCAAAGGGTGGTTTGAAATCAAAGAAGTTCAGTCTTCTTTGGAGGTGAATTTTTCACATTTCTGTTTCTTCTTTCATTTTCTTATTTACTTTACATTTTCTTTCTTATATGCTTTGTTTAGTAATTTCCATATTATTTTTGTTTGTAATTTAACCAGAAGGGGTTATTGAGCACCCTAATATTCCTTGTTTGTTCCTTCTCGTGGCGTCAATTGGAACAAGACAAGTTTTTCTACTTTTCTATCTTTCTCTGGCCTAGTTGGTCGGCCTGTCTGGTTAGCTTCTTTTGGACAAACGGAGGTAATCTTCCAGCATTGAGCATACTAGTTTTTCTGGCAATCCTCAAGACACATTAAGCTTCTGTTTTATTTTCTTTGAGTGGTTTGTGAGGTTTTTTTATTTTATTTACTGCCAACGGTATCTCTCTCTCTCTCTCTCTCCCCTCTCTCTCTCTCTCTCTTTCTTTCATTCTTCCATCCATTTCTCTCTATCTCATTCTTGCACTTGCTTTTCTTCTCTTTGTGAATATGCATCATAATTGTTTGTTCAGTATAAATCCATAAACTGGGGGGAGGGGGGGGGGATCCATATTTCATGCATCTTGATTCGCAAATTTTCATTTGTGGGTTTATTAATGCCTAGGTGATTATATGCGTACCTCAATGTTTCTTGAATGATTTACAATATCAATGTAAGAAGCCGAATCTCTTTAATTGCATCTTATGATGAATTGCATTAGGAAATTTTGCATATAAGAATCAATGCATATTTTTTGCTATTGCTAACTTTGTTTTGTAGCTGTTTGCAGGACGTCGTACACTGTAAGTTTTTTATGCTTTAGCATTCCGCTTGTGTGTATTTTTCTCCATGTTAACATTCTACCAATAGGCTTTTGCTTACTGATATAACTGTATGCAATGCCGTGGATAAGGGTGTGAGTCCCTTAATTGTGAAATGATGGTTGATTTTTCATGTTTTATAAACTCAAATTTCTTTGAGTTGGTACTTCTTTAAGACTCTTTTCGACTATATGATACAAGTTGTCCCCAAAGTGGGTGGCATAGTTTTATACTTGTATTCTTCACATAGTAAATTGTAGGAGTTTATTTGTAAGAACCAAATATGAACATATAAAGTTAATAGAACTCATCTACATGGTTTTAGTAGAGTCCGATGTTTTTGATCAATGAGCGGGGGTGGCTCACTTATGGCCGTGCCCCTCTCATACCTAAGTCCGAGCCAGGCATCTTTTGTACGACAAATAGTGACGCTTGGCACAGTCCCAGTGTTTTTGTCTTTTTTCATAATTTTTTTTCAAAAAGAGAGGTGGTGACTCTAAAATCTGGTGATGTCGGCCATTTTTGGCAAGAGTTTTATAATTAAAACATATTTTTCTATAAAAGTTGTAAATCTGGACCCTCAATTTATGTTTCCACATTGCAACTCGTGAACTAGGATCAAAGAAGTCAAGAGTCCGAACTGTTTAAAATGCACATGAAACCCGCCCAAGCGATGTTACAAGTTTTTGGCGACTCCACTGGGGATATTAAGAAACCTTGACTTCGAACTCCATGATATTACTTTTTTTTTCAATATACGTTAATTTCATTGCATGCATAGTGAACTTAAAGTCCTTGTGTTGCCAGATACTGGTGGGAGCATAGACAAACTTTTTGTGACACTATACCTATCTCTACTTTACTTTTGATACCGTGTTCTATAAACCTTTGAGATCTGTCAAAAAGGTAGCTCTACTACTATCTAAGGTTCTCAGACTTCCGCTTCGCAAAGAGGCTATAATTGACCTGGCGCTATCCTGGGATCTT
>CM067170.1:156726654-156741639 GCA_034093135.1 Erigeron breviscapus | reverse complement strand
ATTCCGTAGGATATATTAAGTATTCCTCTGATATTTCTAAATCCTTTTGAAGTATTTTTAAATAATAGGAAAACATGGCCGCCAAAAAGCTTGAGCCGCAGTATTGAGGATGATCGAGGTGCAGATGGGCAAATAGCAAGTTGCTGGAAGAAAAGTGTTAGCAAAAACAGAAATGACATGCACAATGGGGAAGACTCACCCGCCAGTCCTCGCAGTGGAGTTGTTGAAGTGGCTTGGTATTGCGCAATGCCTCAAATGATTTCTTGGTCTCTTCAAGTCGACCTTAACTGTTCAAGCGAGTCTTCCGCTTCCGGAGTGCTTTCGAACTGCAAGGCAATCCTTGTCCTTTGTGGCGGCCAGTGTGTTGAGCTCCTCTGATTTGTTTCTTAAGACCTCGGCGAGCGTTGTGGCCTCCTTGTGTTTTGATCAACAGCTCGCTTGTTGGTGTTCAAGTTTGGTAAGAACCATCCATTGGCTTCGGCGATCTGGAAGTTCCAAGGAAATGACGAGTTCTCTTGTTCTGTAGATGAAAGAAGTAGTACTCCTTCCCTTTCTCCCTCCCTTGCTGGTGACGATCTCAATCGAGCGTGCATTCTGAGACTTGAGCACGCGAAGCTCTGATCTTTCGCGTCTTGGCCTTCATTGCTGCGGAAAATACTTTTGCACTCAGCTTCGATTCTCCGCATCAGCTTGGTGACCGTCTTCCGAGTTTGCGATTCGGCCAATCTTTTTGGCTGCAAGAGATTGTGTCTTTTTGCCAAGCTGTCTCCATCGAGGGTAATTCCTGGCCTCAGAGGTTGTACTGGTCTCAAGTGTACGAAGTTTGGTCCTCAAGGCCTCCTCTTCATGCAACAGTGGTCGCACTCGGGCCGCCCTTGGAAGGACTTCCCCCCCACCAACGGCAGTTTTAACCGCGAAATTCAGACTCCAGTGCTGGATCCTAATGTCCTGGTGCCGCAATTCCTTGATCTCTCGGAGGATATGCGCTCTCGTCATCAGTGCTTTTGGAATTGCCAAGCGTCAGATGTGAGCTCGTCTCGTGAATTCCCTGATGCGGGCCAGATCCACTTCGATGCGAGCGATCATGCTCTCGTTCTCGGTTGTTGGAGCACGGTTGTCCTCCTCGATGTGAGGCACGATGCTGTGTGCGTTTCAGCTGGTATTTCTGGGCCTCTTCACGCAGCTGCACTTAGTGCCTCCAGGTCATTCACAGTTAATCACATCCTCGTGCTGCAATCTGAACGGCTGAAAACAGCGCAGTTCGGCGTAATACTCGTCTTTGAGGCTGGCGACTTTGGTTCTCGCCGCAGACAGAAAAACAATTCGTTGTCAGGCGGGCATATTTCGGCTTCCAGATCCTCAAGTTGCTTCTACGCTGCTGTGCCAATGCGGACTGTTTTTTGCGAGGCAGTTTCAGATTCGCTCCAGATACGCCGTTTCGAGCTCTCCATTGGTCTCGGCTTTAAATCGGAGTTGCTGCTCGCTTGCTTGTGCTTGGAGAACTTCGCCATTGACACCGACAAGCCTGAGTTCCAGCTCTGCACTGCAAGGCTTTGGCTCGCTCAACAGCTTTCTCGGCTTCAAAATAGTCGGTAAGATTTGCGGTCTCCAGACGGTCGCGTCAATTGTTGTTTTCTCGAGAACCAGGCCTATGCATCTTGCCCAATCGGCGACTTTCTCCTCGGCGAGAGCAGAAGCAAGCTGATTCTGCAGCTTCAAAACTTCGGGCGAAGCGTTGGGAATGCGACCAAAAAGATCCTTGATGGCGTGCTTTGATTTTTTGAGAGCGCTCTGGACAAATGGGCCGAGAATTGCTCATTGTCGCTGAATTCAAGAGCGGAGTTGAATATCTCGCCACATATACCCGACTCTTAGCAAATGTATCCGCAAAATTGTACTCGGATATGTCCTACCGGGAAGCTAGGGTGGCACTTGTGGTGGTGTTGGAAGGGTGTCGGCTGCCAATATGCGAACTCGTCGAGCAGCTGGGCAAAACCAGGCGTCGATTGTTCGTAGGTGGTCATCATATGTGTGAGTTTCTCGCTGAGCTTTGTGTACTCCTTTGCCAATACTTTGCTCGCGCTTGACTCGTTCATGTGGCGGAGGATGGCATCTTTTGGTAGGCCTAGATGAAGCTATGTCAGCAACAGTCCGACGGGACGCGAGAAGCGCAAGGTAAGCAAGCCCGACTGCCGACTCATTCTCGCGCTCATCCGAGGGGAACCACTCTCATCCTTGATGCGCTTTGATCGCGAGACGGGCTCATCAGAATATGGCACGAGTGAGCGCTTGCCCGATCTTCCATCTTGGGCCGTCAAATGGAAGGCACCGGGAGGAGGGCGTGCGGCGGCGGGCATTGAGAGTCGCCCCCCCAGGCTGAAGATGGTTACGCGCGAGATGCGCTGGCGGGCAGCACTACCCATGAATACGTGATAGCAGACTGGCGAGATGCTGATGGGTGGAGGCGATGCGGCGACGGTGATGGCGGTCGAGCGGATGCAATGATGTTGTTGTTTGGTGTTTGGGTGAGGCTGGCAGCGGCGTTGTGCAAAACTCGCGAAAGGAGATGTTGGACTTCGGCAACTGGCTTGCTTGGTGCTGGCTGGCGTTGATTGATCCGCTGCAAACTAGGTTCGCGACGGGCGGGGACGTGAGCACGTGACAGTGTGCAGAATTGTGTTTTCTGTGGCAAATATGTGATGATCTCAGTTGTGAAGTGAAAAGCGAGTATTTCGTGTATTGCCATGTGTTGGGCGTGTTCAAGAATGATCCTGAATCTGCTTGTGCATTCATTGAGTGGCGTCGACTATTCCATGCCTAACGCGCATTTATGCAGCCGAGTGCCGGCAGTCGCGCGATCTTTTAGTGGGGAGACTTTCTTCCATCGATGGTGATTTTACCAATTACACCTTTGAAGGTGCCATACACACGCGCCTAAACACCAAATCATCCTTCTCGGCCTCAATGCAGGCGACCAGGCTATCATTGTCAAACCTTGATAGTTCTTGCCACGTCTGGAAAAAAAGCTGCGCCAAAAGCACCGCCTCGTCGCCGCCCGCGGGACAACCAGGCCAGCAGCCAGCAAGTACACAGCGAAACCTGCCACCCAAACCTGCGCAGAGCAATCTACCAACGAGTCTTCTTCTACATTGAAAAACCTACGCCATATCAACCGCCGCGCCGCCGAATCCTCATCAAACCCAGAATCGCCCGTTGCGACAGACCCGAGACACAACATGTGCGATTTGCGAACCGTAACTAGCATTGAAAGGACCTCACCAACCTACACCTACGAGCCATGTTGCAACCAGTCCTTACTCCCACCCACGATCAGCAACGTCCCCATACCGAACAAAGTTCCAAAGGTCGTCCCATCTGCCCCGAGGACTGCGATCGCTTCCCAGGCGCCAATCGCGACCTCAGCCACAGAGCCTGTCTGGGCAGGGATGCCTTACAAGGATATTCACCATGTTGGAGGTGGTTACACCGCGCCCGCCAATTTGCCTGACATGCGTCGAGCACTGGTAGTTTCATCTGGTAGCCAGTCAGCCACAGGTTGTGTCGGCGAACAGGACGGAAGAGCAATACCAGGCAACTCGGCCTAAAGAGAATGTGCCGGACGGCGCGAATGAGCAATCCTCAAGCGACCCGACTCAACAACATCCAGCACGTCCTGCGAAGGCGTGGCCCGCGCTGCTGCAAGTGAAACAGGGCAAAGGAAGGCACAGAAGCGTAACAGCACCGAAGCAATGCTCTAGACCAGGCTCAGCTTGAAGGTGACGATGCCGTGCCGGGTCCGTCGCAGACTCCGAGGCGACCTCCTGTGGCTCGTATGATGGCCGCAGCCTCAGGATGCCACGGAAGACGCGACCATGTCAGATTGCCACCGCCACAAACAAGACGATGCCAGCTGCCGCGCCGAAGAAGGCTCCCACAAAGCGCCAAACCGCGAAAAACATCAAAACACAAGCTCGAAGTCGACGGAGCAGAGCAGGAGGGTCAAGAAGGCGAGCAACAGCGGCCAAAAGCTAGAAACTCGCAAGCCACGCCAACAAAAAAAGCTGCACGGAAAGGCCTAGGGCTTCAAGAAGGCCACTCCTGAGGTGATGCTGAAGGTGCGGCTCAAGACGAGACGAAAGCAGATGAAGAGGAGCCAGAGGCAGATCCAGAGCTCCATGAGATCGACCCAGAAGCACTTTCCATGCCACGTTCACAAGCAGAAGAAACGCTTATGCACAAGACTTTCCGAGCGCGAGAAGAAAATGGCGAGATCGATGGGACGTGAAACGCAAGAGGCGCGCGACGAAGGCAAAGGTTTTCTCGAAGACGCACCCACAAAACGTCTAATGCAACAGCAGCAGTCACCATGAGAATGCATCGACCGCGGGTGCTAACGCCACAAACAAACAAGACGCAACAACCGCGCTGTCGAAGGCGGGTCTCGGCTTCCCGTTGCAATGGCGAGATTAGTCGAAGACGAAGAAAGAAACCCTCCACAATCGACCGTCGCGCCAAAGCCCAAGCGAAATCGCATGCAAGCCCCGTCGAAGAAGAAGACGAACTACCCGCTCCACACACCGCGGCCCAATACATAACGACCGCAAAGCGCGAAGAAAGGACCGCGACCAATGTGAAATCCAAAAGCGATTCCCTGGAGCGAAGACGAGACAGACCGTTCTACCGGACGCGCTCAAAAAAAACGGGGGCACCGATTTCATGCTCATCAGACCGATGTTCCCGCCAAAAACCCGCGCTCAGATCAAAAAGAAATTCAATCGCGAAGGAAGCCTTGCCCGGAGCGCGTAAACGACTGCTTTGTTGGGCAAAGACCCGTCCGCGCCATGGACTTGAACGCTTACTCGCTCGCTTGCCACACCTCGACCATGCGGCTCTTTCAACAAATTCGACTCGCTCGAGCACGCGCAGTCGCTGATTTTTCTGAGAGGCATGAAGGATAAGAAGAGGCTATGCGTATCGCCGTCAAGGGGCCGAGGAGACTTGAGATGCAGAGGGCCGTGCCGAGGCCGGCAAGAAGAGCGTCGTGAAGGCGCGGAGGAGAGGGAGAGGAGGAAGCTGGCGCCGGTAAGAAGGCGATGCGGACGCAAGGGCATGGTTGGGGGACTGGTACGTTTGAGTGGATTGCGGCGGTGGAGGAGAGGAGGAAGGTGTGATTTGTGAGTCGTAGGCGGGTCGGTGTGTGATAGGATTTGAGGCGAAATTGTTTCTGATGAGAGGATGGATGTGGAGATGGTGCACCACACAGATGGCAATGAGTGCTGAAGAGAGGCGAAGATGAGCTGGGTAAGATGAACCCCACCCCAATGGCGCAGCGTTTTGTAACATAAGAGATACCCCATCGTTGAATGATCGTTACGACATTGCCTCAAGACTGCTATCCTCCTCGATATTATTTTTCATTGTGACAATGTAAGGTCGCCGCTGCGCGCTCAATGTGAACGCTCAATTCTGGCTTGGACTCCTGCATTGATGATCGCTTCGGTGTATCAAGTCCCTTTCTATCTGATGCATGGCAGATTTACCCAACGCATCCAAAAGCCCAATCTGGTAACTACCATAGTTTCGGGCTGTTGATGTTACATGTCGCCATGAAAGCCTTCGCGAGTTTTGGACACTTGATGTCAATCACTTAGTTTTGGTACTATATCAGCATCGCGTTGCCGTAGAAGATTGCTCTATCCGACTTCATCAGCGTTCCAGGAGAAAGACATTCACACAACAGCCTTGGACTTGCTTATACTGGATGTCCAAGAGATTGGCAGAATAAAAGACTGCAGGTTTCTGGGGCGTTTATTCTGCCTCGCTGAGCTATTCTTTCTTGGTCTGACTCCAGAGCCTGACGGGTTGTCTTCCGGACGGCGAATTTATTTCGACATCTCGTATGATGGCCACATCCGTGATGATGGAGAAGTAATTGTACACGGGGCGATAGATGCTGAAACCTTTCTCAAGAACAGAAACGCCCTAGGTATCATTATCCAGGATAAAAAAGAACGAACGAACCTCCAGTGTTTGTAACCTTCCCAATGATAGCTTTCCTCGCGTTCGATCTTGCCGCCCATCTATGTTAACATTTCGCAGCCTGCTGACCAGAGCCGATTCCTGCTTGCGTGCTTCATGACTTTCGCTTGGATGGTCTATTGCTTTAACCGCAGCGCAATCTCGCCGCCCGCCGCTGTCTCTGGAAGTAATTGCCGGCTGCCGCCAGACAGAAGAGGATCTTGAATAAGACCTGTGTTGGAAGACAATCTGTGCGATAGCTTGCGGTTCCGCCCGATAGCAGCTTGCGTGCTTCCAGCTTCTTCCAGAGGGATAGTCGCTTTCGCGCATGAACATAATCCTAGATAATCACTGCGCCGAACAAAGCAAGTTGGCAACGTTTGCAGTCCTTGGGATCCTCGCTGAGACCATGACGGTGTGTTGCCGGCGGGCGAACATGGCGCCGAGGGTTGCTGAGGGATTATGATGGCGAAGCTGGAGATGACGACGCTGGGTGGTGGGAATGTCAGTGTACGTCCTGCTTCCCCTATTATTCTTGCATATATCCCAGTTATTCTTCTATTTCTTCCAGGTGATTGCGACGTACCATGGTCCATGCGTTGAAGGCGGAAAACGACGGGCGGGCTTCATGGTTGATGGTTGTGCTGCCTAATAGGAGGTTGGGCTGGGTTCGCGCGGGTTTGGCGTGGCGGTGAGGTGGGTGCTGAATGGTTTCGCGGGTGTATCTTGTGTGTCAGATTACGGTTAGAGGATTGCAGAGGAGGGCTTCAGTTACGTCGGTGGTGTTGAATGGGCGCAATGTTCAGAGTCGAGGTGTGCGAGGCGAGCGTGGACGATCATTCGCAGCCGTGATGCCGCGCTTCGACGTTCACCCAGCCCTGACTCGCTCTACACCAAGCCAGCTCCGCCCAATAGCCATCTCCCCCTCCTTACTTACTATGACGGTAAAAAACCCGCGAAGAACAACAGACTTAACCACCCTCCAACCAACAAAAACAACTCCGGGGTGCACCACCACCTCGCCCGCCATGCTCTCCGGACTCCTCCTCTTCAACCAAAAGGCGAGATGCTCACATGGAGACCTTTCGCCAGGACATGCGCCCTCGCTCGCCCGACGTCGTCCGATACAAGTAATCTCCAATGCCCAGATCCGCTCGCCAATACTCACCCCGGCATTATAAAGCACCACTTCTGCACATCAAGCGCGAAAACATCTACATCGTCGGCGGTCACCAAGGGCACGTCAACAGCGCCCTGGTCTTCGAGTTTCTCTACAAGCTGAGCAAACCTGGGCCGAAGTATTTCGGGCGGTTCGAGTGTGAGGAAGCTGTCAAGAAGCAACTTTTGTCTGATCTACGAGCTGGCTGGATGAGATTCTGGCCTTTGGGGTATCCGCAGAACCATGAGACGGGCGAGACGCTGAAGATTGTACATCACAACCGAAGGCGTGCAGTCGCAGCCGGCGACCATGAGGACAGCAGCAAGATTCATGAGCGACTGGTGCTATGTAGTGGAGAAGAGACAACATCAATACCGCAAAGAACGAGGCTTTCGTGGATGTGATTAGAGGATGTAAACCTGCCCGTGTCTCTGCAACTGGAACAGTCCTTACGAGACAGGGACGTTCAATGGTGCGATCGAAATTGCGTGCCTACTCACAGGCATGCCAGGAATGCAGTTCGGCCTGAACGACGCCTCACACTCGGAGACAACGGCGCAGACTAATCCCTCGACGGCCCCGTAGGCAACATCGGCGCAACAAAGCATCAAACGCCGCGCCGGCTCGTCACCCTCCGAAGACGTCTCCCTCCATCAAGGCTGTCAAACTCTCCTCTTCACACGACCGCCAATCTCTTTCATCCCACCGACGCTCGTTTCCAGCTGATGAACTACGCGCAACCGAGAAACGTCAAATCTCCCCTTCAAAGTCCAAGCAATAGTCAACGAAAGGCAAGTCCAAGGTCGAGTGACTCCATCGCCATCAAGCAAATACGCGCCAAGCTCTTCGCCACAAAGTCGTCGTCAAAATTCAACGGCCCCTCAAAACAAAGCGGACATCTCCTCGCGAACATGCAAGGCAAGCCAAGTAACGAGCCGAGCGAGACGCTATAGTGTGGAAGATCGCGAGGTTTACGGCAGTCGGAGTTGTGCTTTCGGCGAGGAGAGCTTGAGCACGATGACGAATGCGAAGGCTTGGAGTCGGAGCCGTGAGCTGCGTTTTCGCTGCTTATGTAGAGTAGTGGGTGCTGGGTGAGGTATTTGAACGTGTTTGGAAGTTAGAAGAGGCAATTACTCGAGTGTGAGTGGGTGAGGGATATGACTAGGGCGGGGGTCGTATGAAGTGAGTTTAGCTGAGGTTGAATCCTCGGATGAGTGCTAGGCGGATTCCGAGGGGCGAATGTGAAATGCTGGTTCGTTTGAAAAGTGCTGGGGTTGAAGAGTGAACTCAAGATTGGAGGTCTGAGGGTGGAGGTGAAGACGTGTGATTCTCAGCGTTGGGGAATTCAGCTATGCTCAATTGCATGTGACATGCTGCGACTTTCACTGGGTTTCCACCCACACCTAGCTTCAATTGAGGTTTTGGTCAACTGAGCCTTTCACACACCGCGCGCAAAACCCATACGCGCAAGCACGCCGTCGCCGACATGGATCACATGCCATGGCTTGATGGCACCAACAAACGAATCCGCAACCGGTGCCTCGGAAACCGCAAAACAAGCCTTTAATCTGCAGCACCTTTCAGATCCCCCAACACGCCGTCTACCAGGAAAACAGCGGTATTCACACTTCCTCGAGGCAGTCAGAACGCAGCGCCACATCACCGAGAGCACCAGCGCGGAGACGATGAACCGAGCTGTCGATTATCTTCACCTGCTTCTCAATCGACCGTCTTCACCGGCTCCCAGGCTCTCCGCCTTCACCCACGTTACCGACTTTCTCTTTTGATATCACACCAACCCCTTGAGGAGTCCTACTTCTCGCCAACCAATCTGACTCGAACGAGTACGGAGATATGGAGCTGATGCAATCTGAGAGACCCTGGCTGATACGGAGGCTTTGGCCCAGCGAGATGGACGGCCGTTATTGAAGGGGAGCGGAGATCTCAGTGGACGAGCGATTGGAAATGAGCAGGAGCGCACGGCTGCGTTCGAGGAGTATACTTTGCAGGCTAGGGAGGTGTTAGGGAGGACTACGGGGCCCAGGGTTTCGGTGCGAGGATGTCTCAGCACAATAACCCTCCTCGGCGCAAGATGCAGACTACGTCGCAAGCGAGCGCTTGAATGCGCATGACCGCGTGAAGGACATTGCCAGCCTAAGGGAGAAGCAGAGGCAACCGATGAAAAGAAGAACAGCCGAAACCGGTTCGGAGGCGCGAACACAGTCCTCGTCTACCGGTGAAAGGGTGACCGAAGCTGTCGCGCTTGTCAAGCGAACAAGAAGGTACGTTCTCCACATATTGCTTCTCGAGACAAAGACAAGCACACTGACAGCTGCCCAGAACCTTCTGAACAAAGGCACTGTGTCGTTATCTTGGACCGACGGAACTTTAACAAGTCTGCCTGCTCGATGCCAGGATACTCCGCAAAAACCTTTTTCCCGGGGGGAGTCCTCGAAAAGCTCTACGAGATGCGCAAACCAAATCCGCAGGCTGAGCTTCAGCAGGGAGAGCTCACAGCACACTGGCTCGTCTCCCCCTGCGTTCCTCGAAGCGTCTGTACCTGAGCTCGCGTCCAGGAGATGCTGGATGCAACCTGGCGAGCGTATTGCCTTCCCAGACAAAGGATACAGAAAGACCTCGGCGTGACCAGGAGCGCGAGAATCAAAGCGGAATCAGACCAAGGAGAAAAACTCTAGCTGAAGATGTTTTTGCTTAGAAAACCTAAGACCGAATGGACCAGGCATAAGAGAGCTTCTTCAGCATCTCGCTGGCAGTAGAAGAAACGGGGATCCCCAAACATGATCTCTCGGCGGCGTTGCCTCGGATTCAAGGCATTGTCGAATACCCAGGAAGGATGATCGCGATTCCTCAGTGAGAGGCACCCCTTCGACAGCCTGGCTACGGCTACGTGGGCAACAGCCCACCACACCCCACACTTGTGGAAGTCCATTGCGCAGAAGCCCGGACATTGCTTCTTTTAGGGATCGCGTTATCGCGTTCGCAGACGGGAGGGAAATCTACCGGTGTACGAGGGGCTTTTAAAGGCACATCGTCGGCTACAAAACTCCCAATTCCAAACATGGAGAAGCCATTGATGGCTGCCCGTTACGTTCAGGGCCTTTGTCCAGCGCCGATCGCGCGGTCGTACCTAAAGAGGCGCGATGTGGAGGAGAGTTGAGAGCATCAGTATCCTCGCCAACAGGACCCCGACCTCGAGCGCCGCGCCAGTCCCCAGGATACCCCTCGAAGTAGTGAGCCAGCACAAACCAACCGTCGCCGACAACACAGTCAACCTCAGTCCGAGATTGGATGACTGAACCACCATCGGGACCTGCCGCCATGAGACCGATCAGAATTGCCCGAGTCCTACATTCTGCGATCACAGCACAGGCTGTGCCAGCATAGCGGGATTCTTCCGTGTTATCCAAGAACCACCAACTAACTCAACCCGGATAAGGTGTGGGACAACATGAGCGATCGCTTCAAGGATAACGGCGCAACGTCACAAACTTGGAGCGCCGAGATTGTCAAGAACACCTCGAGGTCCTCAAGATCCAAGGCTGCGGGTTTCACGTGGAGGAGATGAGTCAGAGTACCTTGCGCCCACGGGCGAGGTGGGGTACTTGACTTGACGAGGTGGACCAGAGCGGAGTGCAGTGGGCTGTTGAAGAGGAAAGCGAAGGGGCCAGTGACGGAGGGCAAGCGACGATGAAGATTGAGTGATGTAGCATACTTCTCAGGCTGTCATACTTGGAATATGGTCTGAAGGCGAAGATAGGCTACTTGCCAAAAAGGAAAGAACACAAACAGAGCGTGGTGTTCACGAAGTAGGCATACATTTACATGTCAACACCCAGCATATCATAGTAGGAACTCAATGAGATATGATCCTTCACAATCAAATATTGTTACCCGGTTCCTCCAACATCATTCGTGCATCACCACGATCACACGAGCAACGGAAAAGGCGGTGTCTTAGTCCCGCAGCACCAATCTCGTTCAAACAGCCCTGCCCCGGAAGAGCGTTCCCACAAAAGTAGTGTTCGACTCCTCACAGTCCCCAGTCATCGAACTCCGCGACCGGGAACCGGGGCGCCAGTCGTACCGCAAGTAAACTGAGGGATTCTGCGTCACAGCTTCTTGAGGTCTGAGTTCATGTGCATGGCCAAAACTCGTTACAGACCAGCGTCGAGTCTGTGGTGTCGACGGGAACGGAGTAGATGTGACGTTCTGATCGTGCGACTCCTCTTGAAACTCAAGCAGAGTCAACTCAAAAGGAGCGGCATTGAGCCCTGCACCTATGGTCAGGCCTTCGGCCGTTGCTGGCTTTGATCCAGATCGCGGGAGGAGAAGGGAGACACACCTTACCGGGAGATGCAGAGCTGCCAGAACGGGCACGCGTGTGATCAGATGACAGAGGCGGGCTTTTAACGCTGTACGCCGATGTGCGAGCAGACCGTGTTTGATGCGGGCATCCTCTTCGATATCAAGAAGAGCTCGCAACAGAGCGGACACAAAGGAGTAACAATCTAGCTCAGATACGGACCTCGATGCAATTTATGCTCTGGTGACGGTCGCCGATCCCACAAACGACTGGGCGCAAGCGGAGATTTCCCTTTGGCTCTCGCCATGCTCGTCACGTATGCTAGCATCAATGCAAGGCCGGCAACAGCGCCAATGAAAATCACTCATCCGGCAGACAAAGCTGAGGTGGGGTTAAGGGCGGAGTTCGATTCACGGTTCAAGATCTCTGCTGCTGGCATTGGCACAAGCGACCTTTGAATCACCCGCTGGGGCTGTATCGTGCAGCGATAGCATATCGGAAGGTGAAGCTGGACGATTAAGGCTATAGTAGCAGTAATATTTGCCGAACTGGCACGGCGACTCGCCCAGAGCTTCCAAAGAGTCCTTGCAGAATCCGGCGAAAGCCAATGTCGCCAGAATGTCGCCGGCATCCGTTTCCACGGCCAAGATGATTTCATGATCGATTTGACAAGTCATCGTGATCGCTTGGTCTCTGACTCTGTCGCGTCGCGTCGCAGGATTTGCCAGCTTAGGTACTCCAACAAGAGGGAGGTTCGGCCAAGGCCTAAACTGGCTCGCGATGGCTGAGATCGGGAAGAGTCGAGAATCCGGTGACCTAGTAGGAAACGAGGAGGAGTGGACAGACAGGACGTCCATGGGACAATCGTGTCCACATGACCTTAGGGATCGAGGTCTTGCTGTCAACAATAATACACAGAAAAACGTTGTTCCCACTCGATGCAAACCAGCATCGGTGCGCCGTCACCGCTCTGCGAGCATGGTCCAGGCGCGTCGAAATATTTACCGCAGTCGACGTGGTAAAACATCTCGAATATGAGAGTCTCTATGCCTTAGAGAGATCCTAATTAGGCGTCATTCTAGATGCCCGATTGAAGCTGACTCAGCCACAGCTTTCGTTGTGGACATGTTGGTGCTGTGTAGAGACCGGGAATGATTTCTTCAGGGGATATGCATTGCCACTGCTCCGGCGGAAAGTAAGCATCGTGCCGTGCGAGCAGGGTTAGATGGCTTCGGCTGCCAGAAGACTCCTAGGTGCCTTGGGTGGACATTGATGTGCCACCTGTCTGGCCACTGTATGTTTTGTAGTCAGACTGATAGTACAAGGCCGAAATGACGCCCACGCGGTAGACAGATGATGATATCTACCCTCATGCAGAGAACGCAGGAGAGTCTGTGTGATGGTTGGCCAGTTCGGGCGATTGGACGATATTGTTGCATGTTCAAATCTCATACCCGGGACCGGCATCGTTTGCTGAAGGAAGATATCAGCATGGAAAAATAGTCGATAGATTGTTCACAACAGTTGCGGCAACGTATGCCCAAACGGGCTGACTCGCCACCCTTTGGTTAAATCGATCGTGGAAGGAGAGGTTGCAAAAAAAGTTGTTGTTGTTGGCCTGCGAGGAGAGAACATGGAGCGCTCTCGTAGGCTGATGATCATTGAGCAGAAGCATAGCGTTGGCCTAATCGTTCATAGTATAAACAATATCAGTGATGGCGGAGACTCGTGCCTGGCTGATGTAAACGGCATCCTCTTCGGCTTGCAAACGAAGACATGCGATGCTGTCAGGCTGGCGAAGACGCACTTGACCTACGGCGACGACATTCGGAGCAGCTATGCGTGCCTTTCCTCATCTGCGGCATGTTGGACTTCATGATCTCCAAGGGGCGTTGTTTGGACCATTTGTATGTGCAGGTTGTCTATCCATGTCCACGTCAAGCGGCCGGCAGGCGAAAGGTTACTAGTCAGACAGTGTAAACATGAATGCGGCTCAAGCAAGCCGAGATGTGCGTGCATGCAGACACGATCAGTGATGCTCCGTCCAATGGCCATTAAGGCGGCTAAACAGACGATAATGGAAGAAAGTACAAGCGGGATAACGTTACGGACCTTCTTCGTCCGAGTCTTAAAACTGTTGCGAACAAGGACGCTGTAATTGGCGCCGAGGCAACGTCGCATTCAATCCCTCCGCGCTCGTTATTGTGGGCTTGGCGGTCTGAGAGGGAGCACTCTGTATGGCAACGCAATGAGACGCGCGACGAGTTCATGATTGCCGGGAAAGAAAAAATGTACGGTGGATGAGCATGATGCTTGCCTCATCAATCGTCACACCCTCGTCCCCCTGCTCCCTTCACCGGGACCACAGACTCATAAGAATGACAGCAGCGCTGCGAAAAGGCAGGTCAAACTCGCACTATCTCTTAATCATTCCTTCTTCCGAAGCTTTCCCATACGTTGATATAAGAAGCATTTTGTTGCATAAACGATGCCGGACGACCCACTGAACATCGATAGGACACTACCCTTTTTACCTAATGCATCGGCGAAGGTTCCTGGGTCGATTCAGGCATGGACAAATTAGGAACCTCCAGCGATGGCTTGACGTCGCAAGAAGACGAGTAGCGAGTGGTGCTGGCCTGCTCTTATTGATGCATTTCTCTCATGCTTGGCATGCTCATGGTCGCACTTGACAATGTGCGTAGCTCCTCGTCAGGTCCATGCTGCATCTTCAAATCACTGACCAGCATCTGTTGCACCAGACCATCCTCAGCACAGCAATCCCAAGATCAACCGCGAGTCCAGGACTTGAACAGGTGTATGGTATGGCGCAGAGTATTCACGACCTTTGGCGGCTTCAAATCCACATGGGGAAAGCTCTTTCAAGTACCTGCCCATCAAGATGTGGTACTTGATCGGTCTTCTGATCTTGAAAGTCGGCAGCGTCATCTGGCGCCGTTGCAAAAAAAAACCAAACGCATTCTAATGTCGGTCGGTGCGATCCAGGGTGTTGGCGGCCTGGTGTGACGTCGGGCCTGTTCAGCATCGTCGGTTTGCCGCACTACCGCGAAGCGTCCCAGTATGGTGGTAGGGTTGAGCATGTACGCCATTTGCCGCAGTTAGGACCTCTTCCGGCGCGCTTTACTGGAGAGGCTCACTTGGCGTTGGTACGGGCTCCCCGGAGGTATCCGTTGTTAGTAATTCCCATGCAACCCCCCCAGTATCACAGTGCTTCTGGCATCAAACTTGCCCGTGGATGTCGCTGCTACTGTCACCTCTGTTTCTTCAAGCAAACGAAGCTGCAAAGCCAGTGGCAAAGCCACCGGAGAAGGAAAGGCCCGCAGCTCGACTTGTAGGTGCAGCTTTGATGGATCGGTCTGCTTACGTGCTATATCCTCGCGTTGCAATACGTGGCCAGACCCTCCTTGGAAGAGCAGTATTGTTATTGGCCTCTGGTCGGCTCGTTGTTCTTCTGGCTGGTTTT
>CM067170.1:156708715-156725654 GCA_034093135.1 Erigeron breviscapus | reverse complement strand
AGTGTACCAAAACTCACATAAGTAGTTGTGAAACAACTTACGTGAGTTTAGAGAGAATGAGGGTCCTATTGGAGAATTCTTCAAAAACTTTTGAATTCTACCAATAAGGGTATCGACCCTTGAGATCCTCGTAGGCTGGCCATCGGATTATTTGGATTTAGTTTAATGACCGAAGCACTACTAGGGGCACCAGGTGCCGCTTTGACATCTGGTGAGGGATTATATGGAACAGTCAAGAGATTTACATCTCTTGAACGAGATGATCTAGGAGCCATAGAAGAATGAAAATGAAATTTGGGATTTAGGGTTTTTTGATTTGTGAAGCAAAGAGAAAAATGAAGCAATTTTGATGATTGGAAGTAAATGAAGGAATGTAAGAGAAGGAAGTAAATGAGTTCGGAGTAAATAAGGGTATTTATAAAGGGATTCAAGATCCCAATGAAACACCAAAATTATATTTTAATCAACACAATCCTTTTTGTAGATATTTTGACAAAAAGAGTTTGAATTTTGAAATAAAATATTTTGCCATGTAAACATTAAATGCTTCCATGTCAGCATTAAATGCTACGACGACTTATCTTACCCACGCGCCCACTCACTTTTTGTTTTCCCAATACAAACAGTTGTCAAGTACTAAAATGGTTTCAAACACGTCAGATCACGATATCAAGTGGTTTAAAACACTCGAGTATCATCACGTGTCACACATATTGACAAGTATTTGTAACGTTATAAAAATAAGACAAGACTGAACCTGTAACTGGAGGATCAATCCAGTACCAGTTTCCAACTGGAGAGTTCTCCAGTTGCATTTTCAAACAAAAATGAATTTTAGTCAGAAAATTATTTTGAGTCTTTCCCCCTAAAATGATTATCCAGAAATCAATTAGTGCCAAGATAGTATCACAAAGGCGTTCGATAGCCTGGCGAGCAAAGATTATCTGGACCTCCTCAACTGGAGAACTTCATCAGTGTCACTGACGCGTTCAATAACAAAGAATGCTCCAGTTAAGGGTTTAACATTCCCAGTTCGCTGATGAGATGTTTAAAAGTTTTCTCATCGAGAGGTTTAGTAGAAACATCAGCTAACTGTTTGTCAGTGGGGATGAAATGAATTTCAATATCTCCTTTTATAACATGATCACGAATGAAATGATACCTGATGTCAATATGCTTTGTTTTGGAGTGCATCACTGGGTTGTGAGATATAGCAATTGCACTGGTGTTGTCACAAAAGATTGGGGTCTTGGTATACTTCTGACCATAATCTAGTAACTGGTTCTTGATCCAGAGAATCTGGGCACAGCAACTAGCCGCAGAAATGTACTCTGCCTTAGCAGTGGACATAGAGACTGAAGTCTGCTTCTTGCTGGTCCAACTTACCAATTTTCCTCCAAGGAAATGACAACCACCAGTTGTTGATTTTCTATCTATTTTACAACCTGCATGATCAGAATCTGAATAACCCATTAGATCTAATCCTGAGCCTTTGGGGTACCAAAGACCAAGATTAGGACACCCTTTCACGTATCTAAAGATACGCTTTACAGCGTGCAAATGTGATTCTTTAGGGTTAGCCTGAAACCTGGCACATAAACATGTTGCAAACATTATATCTGGTCGACTGGCAGTTAAGTACATCAGTGAACCAACCATACCTATATAGTCAGTTATGTTAACTGGTTTGCCAGTTGGGTCAGATTCCAAATTCAATGGTGCTGCAATAGGTGTGTTTTTCGATGGGATTGAATCATATTTGTATTTTCTTAACAAATCTCTGACATATTTTCCTTGGTTTATGAAAATTCCATTTTCAGTTTGCTTAATCTGAAGACCTAAGAAAAATGTTAATTCACCCATTAAACTCATCTCATACTCAGATGACATGATTTTAGAAAACTTTTTACACATTGCATCATTAGTTGAACCAAAAATAATGTCATCAACATAAATTTGTACCAATAAGATATTACCTCTTTCTTTCAAGATAAACAAGGTATTATCTATTGCACCTCTTTGAAAGCCATTTTTAAGAAGATGTTTAGTTAGAGTATCATACCAGGCTCTTGGGGCTTGTCTTAGACCATACAAAGCATTGTTCAGTCTATAAACCCAATGAGGATGCTTCTCATCGATGAAACCTGGAGTCTGCTTAACATAAACTTCTTCTTCCAATGTTCCATTTAGGAACGCACTTTTGACATCCATCTGGAAGACCTTGAACTGCAGATGGGCTGCATAAGCTAGAAATATTCGTATGGCTTCAAGTCTTGCAATTGGAGCAAAAATTTCATCAAAGTCAACGCCCTCTGCTTGACAATAACCCTGGGCAACTAGTCTGGCCTTGTTTCTTACAACCTGGCCATCTTCATCCATTTTGTTTCGGTAGACCCATCTGGTACCAATAGGTTCTTTCTTTAACCCTGGTGGACAAAGAACAAGCTCCCAAACATTGTTCCTTTCAAACTGGAGGAGCTCTTCTTGCATAGCTTCCACCCAGCTTGGGTCTGCCATAGCCTCGTCAATCTTCTTTGGTTCAATTAAAGATAAGAAGGTGACGTTTAAGCATTGCTCACTGGTGGCTCTTCTAGTCTGAACCCACTAGTTGGATCACCCACAATTTGTTCAATTGGGTGGGCTCGAGTCCATCTAGTGTATTGACTAGGCTGGTGAACTACAATATCAGTGCAAGTCACCTGGCGATCTTCTTCAGTTGCAACAGCATCTGGAGAAGGATCAGTCCAAACAACTTCTACATCCTCATCAGAGTCAATGAGGTCTCGATTAGCATCATGAAATTCCTCATTTGAAGGCATTTCATGAACAACTGGAGAAGTAGGTGCTTGAACTGGTGCTGATATTGGAGTGGCACGAACATCAGATCCAATCACCAATTCTTGTGGTAAGTTGAAATTGATGGAAGGATAAAATGATGTGTCATTGGAGGTGTTCTTCTTCTTAACTGGTTCCAATTTGTTGTAACTGGAAACATCTTCTGGTGAAACAACTGACCGATGAACTTGGTCAGTTTCACCAAAATTGATTGGAATGACTAGAGTAAAATCAAGGCTTGGTTTCTTGTTGATTGCTTCAGTTGATTCATCGAATGTGACATGAATTGTCTCATGAACCTTTTGGAGTCTATAATTATAAACTCTAAAGGCCTTTCGAATATCTGAATAGCCTAAAAATACTCCTTCATCAGCTTTTGCATCAAACTTTCCAAGCTGACTGGAATCGTTCAGTATATAAACTGGACAACCAAATACATGGAAATATCCAATATTTGGTTTTCGATTCCTGAGTACTTCGTAGGCAGTCTTCTTATGTCTCTTGATGTAGACTGACCGGTTTTGGGTGTGACAAGCAGTTGCAACTGCCTCAGCCCAAAAACTGGTGGGAAGACCAGATTCAGATAGCATGCTTCTGGCCGCTTCTATCAGTGTGCGATTCTTTCTTTCAACAACTCCATTTTGCTCTGGAGAGTGAACTGATGTGAAGTTTTGAGAGATGCCAGTGTCATTGCAAAATGTTTCAAGTACCTTATTTTGGAATTCAGTACCATTATCACTTCGCAACTGACAAACTTTTCGAGTATGCTTGAGCTCAATTCGTTTGATAAGGGAGATGATTTCAGCAGGTGCATCACTTTTGGATCTGATGAATACCACCCAGCAATATCTGGTGAATTCATCAACCACAACTAGAGTGTACTTCTTTCCAGCTCTAGTTTGAACATTTACTGGACCAAAAAGATCCATATGGAGCATGTGAAGAGGTTCAGTGATGCTAAAATTTTGCCTAGTTTTAAAACTGGCTCTCTTCTGCTTACCCATCTCACACCCTAGACATGGCTTTTCCTTATTGAAGGAAATTTGAGGTATCCCATTCAACCAGTTGCTTGCGAGACAACTTGTTAATGTTTTTGAAATTAAGGTGGGATAACCTTTTATGCCATAGCCAGTTGGTGTCCTCATCAGCTTTGGTATAGAAACATTGCTCTTTTGGAGCTGGTTCCATATCCATGATGTACACATTGCCTTTTCTTGGTGCAATCATCACCACTTTCTAGTCCTTGTTAAATATGGTGCCTTGTGCAATATCGAACAATACTCTGAAGCCATCATCGCAAAGTTGGCTTACACTGATCAAGTTATATTTCAAACCATTCACAAATGCAACTCTTTTGAATTCGACTTGTCCATTATTGAGCACACCATATCCTTCAGTCTTTCCAGATTGATCATTACCAAAAGTCACTGTCGGTCCATCTTGGACAGTGAACTCTTCCAGTAGGGGCTTACATCCGGTCATAGTCTGGCCAGCAGCGCTGTCCAGATACCAGATATTCTTCTTTCGATCGCCCTACACACACACAAAAATCATTAGTTCTTTTTGTGAACCCATCTTTTCTTGATGGGTCCACTGGACTTCTCTACAGAAGCCACAGTTGATTGTTGAGGTGTTGAACTGGAGGCTGCATCTGGACCTTTATCACCAGCTCCAGGTGCAGGAGTAAAAACGATTGGTACTTGATACTTGCTCCCTTTATTTTTACCAGATTTTGTTCCAGATGGAACATTCTTTTGTTTAGGTATTGAATGGAGTGGTTTAATATTTTGTTTGAAAACTGGAGGTGATAAACCTCCTTCCAGATTGTTAATCCGGGCAGTACAACTCTGAACCTGCCAAGACAAAAGTTGGAGTTGACTTTCCAGATTAACCAAAATATTATTTTGATCAGGCAGTTGAACCTTGGACCTAGGTTCAACTGGTGCTTTAGTCTGTCGGGTCTTGGGAACCTTAGACTTTTGAGGTAAAGGCTTGTTACCAGTGGCCCTTTTGACTGGAGCTTTAGCCTGTTTGGCTCCAGTTTTAACCTCAAAGGGGGTGGTCTCAAAGGTTTCAGTTTCAACAGCTTCAGGTTGATCATAAGGTGTTTCAACCTTGAGAGCTGGAGGCAATGCATGAAGGTCTGGTATGAGAGCTGCCATCTCCAGATCTCCAGATCTCCAGATTTCCATGCATTTTTCTGGGCATCGATAGTTCTTGAAAATGCATCATAGTCATAGTTTTTGCCAGATGCTTTTACCCATGACTTGATAATCTTTTGTTCTTTTTCAAGATCAGAAAATAGTTTTTGATTATGAAGTTCTAAAGCCTCAATCTTTAAAACTGACTCCTTGAGAGCCAACTGTACACTTTGTAAATCATTTAGTTGTGGTTTAACATTGTTCAGTTCAATTAGGATAGTGTCAAGATATCTTTCACTATCAGCTCTTACAGTTTCCACAAATGCCAAATCACCACTTAATGATTCAGCCAGGTCCAGTTTTAGTTCAGGGTCAACCTGGTTATCATAGTCACATACCTTTTTCAGTATGATGTCCACCCATCTTCCAGAGATGACATCTTCTTTCACCACGTGTTGCTGCTGTTGATCTTCCAAGGCCATGAAACACATGTCCCTTTCCTCTTCTTCATCATCAGATGAGTCATCAGAGTACTCCCATTTTCCCTCAGTTTGTGCCATTAAGCACTGATCCTTTTTCTTTTCCATGGACAGGAGGGCAATCTGGGCCTTAAGCTTCTTGTATTTAGCTTTGTAGCTATCATCAGGCCGATTGAAATTAGGGACAGAGGGGCCAGTTTGGTTGTTCAACTGACTAGATCTGCATTCCTTCATAAAAATGACCTTTCTTACCACACTTATAGCATGTAAGATTGGTCTTATCCAGAGAGCTGGAGCTGGAAGCATTGTTGGGGCCATTAAATCTTTTGGATTTATGCTTAAACCTGTTAAAGGTTTTAGCAATCATGGCGACCAGATCATCATCGTCAGTTTCATTACAACCATCACTGTTTTCAGTGGTCAGTCCAGAGTTCAAGAAGCTGTTTAACATCTCCTTCATCGAGTGTACCTGGACACTCTCTGCGGACATTAAAGCAGCACAAGGTCGCTCAGTTACACTAGCAACCTTGGGACTCTGGGCATGGTTCATGGCATCTTGCTCAGCCACCAGTCTTGCAGCAATATTATCTTCAGTGAATCTGAAGGCTCCATAGAGCGATGCAAGAGTATGGGTGTGCAAGGTTTTACCCTGTCTCAAGACAAGAACCATGTTTTCCCATTTGGAAGGAAGAATATCACAAAACTTCTCAAGAATAATATCCTTATCCTTCTCTCAACTGATTGATGAGGCTTGAAAATCTGGTGTATGTACCAGTTAGACTTTCATTGGGCAAGGCAAAGAAGGATTCATACTTCTTGTTCAAGGCAACTTTTCTGGTGACAATAGTGTCATCACCTCCTTCAAACTGAATCACTAATTCATCCCACATTGATTTTGCACTGGGGAACAACACAAGTGTTGGAATTAGGTCTTCAGGGACAGCCCCAAGGATCATGTTCTTGAGTCTGGTGTCCAGATCAACAAGTCTACGATCCTCATCAGACCAATGGTCTTCAGGCTTTTCTCTTGAACCTCTTCTTCAGTTGGATCAAGAAGAGGACTGACCCCAAGGGACATAGGTATATATGGTCCATCCTTAAGGATTTTCAACATATACCTTTCAATCCCACCAAAATGCAACAGCATTCTAGCCTTCCATGTACCGAATGTCTCACTGTTTCCATCAAATTTTGGAACAGGAGTGTTAGAGTAGTGTACATGGACATGGTTTGGGGCAGTAGGAGGAGGAGGGTTGGTGTTAACATTTTGAAAAGGTTGTGCATTAGTATTCGAGGGGTTTTCACATGAACCAGAACCATCTCCACCTTCAGTAGTGTTCATCTTAGCAGATCTAGGCAAGTTTATTAGCCTTCTGCTCTGATACCACTTGTAAGTCCCAACTCGTTAGATGGTACTACTGAAGACACCTCTATGTCGATGGTGGAGTTACTTTGCAATATATGCACTGAACTGGAGACGGCCAGTTGCAGTGTGTATATACCAAGTTCTAGATAGATTACTTATATAAAAGACAATAAGTAAAGAACAATGCAATAATACAAATAACTTGTAAGATAACTTGATGAGACAATATGTAATTTCAATGTGTAATTTATTTATTGATGTTTAAACAAATTACAAGGTTGATGCGGAACCAAGATAATACACGAATGTAAATATCCTAACAACCTATGAAATACAATTGATCTACACTCGGAATTTCTCAAGACAATCGAAACACTTAAAGTTGTGAAATGTTCCTTTTAGCGATTGAGAGAATATTGCACAAGTTCACCAAGAATATTGCAGGTTTGCAAAGTGTGAATTCTATCGAAGTTTATTCGAAGAAGTGATATTCTTGGTTGTGCAATGACTTGTATTTATAGGCAAAGTTAACATTGGGATGTTAACTTTGGCCGTACAAATGTGGTTGGGAGCATTTAAGGAATAGCATTTAATTCCTTAAAAGGCAGTGTAAAGTCGTATGTTAAAGTGACTTTACATAACCACCTTTATGTACCTTTTAATACTTAAATAATAAGATAAGGCTTATTATTCGGGTAAAGGTACATAAAGTATACAAGTCAATTCCTCGTAATCAGTGTAAAGCTTTGTAAGGGCTTTCCACTGATGGTCTCCAGTTTGTAACTGACTAGAATGTCAACTGGGCTTCGCTACCATTGCCATTCTCTATCTTCCATTTGTTGTCTTCGACTTCAACTGGAATGCTTCTTCAACTTGGTCAGTTCTCAACTGGAGGAAGTCTTCAGTTGCGTTAACTGTACGGTACAACTGGACTTCAATATATTTCTCGACAAATCATCTTGGTCACCAGTTTCACTAGTCTCCAGATGCAACTGGTGACTGGCAAGTGTGAACTGGTGACTGGCCAGTTCCAGGTGAACTGGTCCTAACAGTTTATTCCGATAAACCTCTTTAACTGGAGCAGTCATCTGGAATGCTCCAGTCTTGACCTCTGGGATTGAACTGGGTAAATATTGGTCTTGGGAGTTACAGGCTCATCATAAACAGTGGTGGGCCTGAACCCCTCTGGTAATCGATCGATTACTGGTATTAATTATGCTACATGAGTATTTCCATCTAAATATGCACGTTTTTGAGCAGGAAATTGATTTACTCCAGCATCATATGGCTTTTTGGTTTCTAGCCATGATTTAATTACCAGTTTTTCTTTCTCTAAAATGACTTCAAGATCTTGTTTTTCTTGATTCAATTGTTCAGTTACCAGAACCTGGGCTTGAAATGCCAGTTCAATGTCTTGAAGTTATTTCAATTTTGATTTTAAAGCAGTTATTTCAGAAGAATCTGTTTCTAGACCATTTACACAATCAGATCTAACAGTTTCTACAAATATCAAATCAGAATTAAGAGCTTCAGCTATGTCCAGTTTTAATTCTTGGTCAGTTGCACAATCATAATCACTAACCTTCTTAATAACAATGTCCACCCATCGTCCAGATGTGACATCTTCCTTCACCAGGTGCTCATCGTCTGCCAGAGCCATGTAACAACAATCTTTTTCTTCTTCTTCATCAGCAGATGATTCATCAGAAGGAACCCACTTCTCTTCAGTTGTTGCAATCATGCACTTATTATTGTTTTCAATTTGTTGTGCCATGAGAGCAATCTGGGCCTTAAGCTTTTTATATTTCAATTTATAGCTATCATCAGGCTTATTATTTGAAGAGAATGGACTAGGCTTGGATACAAACTGGCTGGACCTACAATCTTTCATGAAATGACCCTTTTTGCCACACTTAAAGCATGTCAAATTGGTCTTATTAGTTGAAGAACTGGATGCAAATTGTCCAGATGGCCTATTTGCTCTTGCTTTGAAACGGTTAAACGTTTTAGAAATCATTGCAATAAGATCATCATCATCAGTTTCATCACAACAGTCTGGAGAGATTTGACTGGACTCTCCAGAATCCATGAGTTCAGACACCATCTTCTTCATAGAAAATACATTCTCAGAAGATATCAGTGCTGTACTTTGTGGTTCAGTATGACTAACCACATTAGGACTACTGGAGGCATGGTTAAAAGCATCTTGTTCTGCCACCACTCTCTGGGCTTGATTTTCTTCAGTGTACCTGAAAGCTCCATATAAAGTTGAGAGAGTGTGTGTGTGCAGAGTTTTACCTTGTCGTAAGACCAGGATCATGTGAGACCATTTGGTGGGTAGAATATCACAAAATTTCTCCAGAAGTATATCCTTGTCCTTCTCAACCCCAAGACCTCTCAACTGGTTTATGATACTCATAAATCTGGTGTAAGTACCAGTGAGAGACTCATTAGGCTGAGCAAAAATGACTCATACCTCTTGTTTAAGGAGACCTTTCTGGTGACAATGGTGTCATCTCCTCCTTCATTTGGTTTAAAAGTTCATCCCACATGGTTTTAGCACTAGGAAAAAGAACTAGTGTGGGAATTAGGGTTTCAGGAACGGCCCCGAGGATCATGTTTTTGAGAAGGGTGTCTAGATTCACCAATCTCCTCTCCTCTTCAGACCAATGTTCCTCCCTCTTTTCCCTTCCTCTTTTAGATCCAGAAGGATCAAGAAGGGGATTAAGAGGTGATGTAGGGACATAAGGACCTTCATTTAAAATTTTCATCATGTTCCTCTCAATACCAGTGATATGCAAAACCATCCTAGCTTTCCACGTACCAAACTCATCACTGTTCCCACTGAATTTAGGAACAGGATTATTTGAATAGTGCACATGCACGTGTGGAGAAGCAGGAGTAGGAGGAGGAGGTGGATTAGTGTTATTAACAATAGGTGGTTCATTATTTTGATCATTAATATTGACATTAGGATCGGGACCAAGATTAAAACTTCCTTGTGTATTTTCTTGGTTAGCCATCAAAGAAACAGATCTAGGCAATGTTTAGCCTTCTGCTCTGATACCAAATGTGAGTCCCTGAAATACGATGGTTAACCTAGAAAGTGTAAAATACAACAAGTCTAATAATCACTAGAATGGACTAGTATTACTTGTAAATAAATGCAAGAATATATAAACAAAGTAATACAAGACTTAAAGCAATAAACAAGTAAAGTGGAACATTATGTATTTTTCAATGGTGTATTTTATTTATGATGTAAAATAAAATACAAGGTTGTGCGGAATCAAGATAATTCAAATAAGTATGTATCCTAACAACCTATGAATTACAAATGATCTATATTTGTCAAATAACTCTTTTGGATCGAGATACTTAAAGTTGTGAAGTATCCCTGTTTAAGATCGAGAGTATTTGGACAAATTCACTTTAATGCAAAATGTATGCTTAAAAGTATTTTTCTCAAGGAAATGACTTTGTATTTATAGGCAACAAAATTCACCAGTGAATTTTGTGCCGTACAAATATGGTTGCATGCATTTAATGATCCGACAAGAACATTAAATGCATTGGATAAGGAATAAGGATAAAGTCACATGAAATGACTTTGTATCCTTTTATCCAACCACCTTTACACGCATAAACTTTGGTAAAGAACAAGTGGATTGTTCTTTGGAAAGTGTGTAAAGGCAAAAGTCAATCCTCGATATCAGTGTTCAGACTTGTAAGGTCTAGAACACTGACAATCCTCCAGTGTACAGATCTGGTAAGACTTCCAGTGGACTCCGCCATTTGTAAGTCTTCTTTATTCTGACTTCAGTGAGAACGTCTTCAGTAGAGTTGATCTGGACTGGGGTGAAGTCCATTGAGCTAATCTGGAGAATACTCCAGATTTCCTATACAAGTATTTGCTCACTGGTCTTCCATTATTTCTGAACAAATCTTCAGAGGGACTCCAGATTCCAAGTCTGGAGTAGGTCCAGTAGAACACGTTTCTGGACAGATCTTCAGTAAGGCTCCAGTAGTCGAGTCTGGAGCGAGTCCAGTAAATCTGGACTAAATCTGGACCTAACACATATGATTCCATCCCATGGTACCGGATGGGAATCATTATCATGTCACTCCTGGTGTCCATGGTAGCCATATGGTAGTCCAGGTTTGCCAAAAATACTTGTCATCCAATCTTGCTCTTCCTCCTGACTGAATCAGCATCAAATCCTGACGCACCTGCATCCAAACCTGCAAAAGATGAAGAACCACCGCCAACATGTCCACCCTGAAAAACCCCAAACTGCACTGGACCACGAGGAGAACCTCCTAAATCATGGGGTGGTGGTGACATGTTCCCCGGAACAGTCGTCTGAGAGAAAAAGGGCTGACCCCCCTGACGATAATCAGGGACATAAATAGGCGGTGGAGAGAATGGAGGAATCGGGTCAGGTCGAACAAACTCCCGGCCATGATACTGAGCATCCCACATAGGCTGATAATAATCAAGGCTATAGTTAGTGTGGGCCTGCTGTGATCCAATCCAGGTGAAATCCTGGTCCACCCTCCTCTGGTACGCATCAAACTCTCGCTGACTGTTCTGCTGAGACTCATAGATGTTCTGAATAGTGTTCCCCAAGAGTGTAAGATCAAACGAAGGAGGGATGGGAATGTTACGTCCAGTCCTCCTCGGTGGCTCCCATGGAGCATCAGCCATCTCAAAATCAGCCTCCTCATCCTCCTCCTGTACAGGAGGTGGTCCTTCAACCTCACCCTCATCATCTAACAACCGCTCCTGCTCATTGTCTTTCTTTTTTTCAAAATCTTTGCCCTCCAAAGCTCCTGAAACATAAAATCCTCCTGATGTACTGGCAATGAGAGATAGGTCTGGCAATCATCAGAAGTAAAAACTCCCATCCTCTTATAGATCACCGTGATAAAGTGTCCCAAAACCAGAGTTGAATCGGTATGATTACACATACGGTCCAGAAGCACAAGAGGAGGCAAAGCAAACCTGGATGGAGCACCCTCAGAAAATAACTTAAGTAACCAAAGATCATTCTTGTACGCCTTCTCCCAATGAGTAGACCTCTGTACCAGGAAAGTCACAATCATCCGGTGGAGCAACCTCAAACGTACATTCTTAATCTTTGACACACCACTTGTGTATGTCCATGTCTCTCCCCCGTGATCCTGGTGTAATATTGCACGATAGACTCTCCATCACCCAAATCGGCCTGTGTTCTATACCCCTTCTTCAAAATATCCCTAAACTCAGCACTCTGCAACTCCTCCCTCGTATACATCCCACAGTAGTAACCAAATTCAGCAATTGATAACCTCCTCTGCACTCCCCCACAGTAAAACGAGACTACCCTCTCTTCAAAAATGTCTTTGACTTTTCCCAATTCCTTCTTTAGTTTCAAGGTTGAATAGAACTCTAAGCATAACTCACGGTAAGCGGCTTCACGGTTAGCGAATACCCGCCGCCAAATATCACAACTCACGTCATGCCCTCTTGACGCACCTCCAACTCTCATACTCATAGAAAACCACCGTCGAATATCCTCCTGAGCTTGAAATTGAGTTAAATGTCTTGCGGGAAGGACCACATGCGTAGAAAGCTTATACAACTTGTTCTTGTAGATGTTCTTCTGAGGCTGCCTAATTCCCTCAAATGTTTAACCCCCCTTTTTATACCGAAGAGGGAGAAGGGGAGGTAGTCCAGTTTTCCCCCCTTTCCCCCCCCACCATCCATATACCCCCCCCGTCGCCATTATTACCATTACCCCCCTTAACTTTCCTTGGACTCCATATACCTCCTTACAAACCTAATTGAGTTAATGTCTTGCGGGAAGGACCACATGCTTAGAAAGCTTATACAACTTGTTCTTGTAGATGTTCTTCTGAGGCTGCCTAATTCCCTCAAATGATAGCCAAGCATGTCGCTCGTTCAGTTCTTCAATAAATGTGAGCGGCACCTCCATTTGTCTTTTTGAAATCTTAGTCGGGACATCAACCGCCTCACTGGATCGCCCCTCAACCATTTTGTGCTTTCCCGCGGCCTTATCTTCAGCTCCCTGCATTCACAAACATGAAAACGTCCAATTGTAAGTATTAAGAATGCAAAGGTGGGAGGCATATTAAACAAACAAAAATCTTGGCAGGGAAGGGCCCCCACTGCGGCGCAGTGGGCATGCTTCACCCTCACTGCGGCGCAGTGGGGCAAAAGGACAAAACGGGCAGAAGATCCTCACTGCGGCGCAGTGAGGCACTGAACCCCCTCACTGCGGCGCAGTGAGGCGAAAAACCTGGGCAACCAATCCTAGGGTTCATCATATATAGCACAAAAAAGGTACTCAAACAAGCACATTCAGGGAATAATCAAACAATAATCTCCACATAAATCGACATATACATCCCCCACACTTGTTCAAAGCAAATCCCCAATTTTTCAAAACCCTAATTTTCAAAATCCAAATCAAAAATGGATGAACAAGATGCAAGATTTATCACCCAAATGGCTTCTATTGCCCACAAACATCAAAACCCCTAAATTAATTCGAACATTAAGCTAGCATAACCCTAGAAATTAAAAACTTCAAAATAAAAGGAAAATACAAAGAAGCTAAAGAGAAAAACTTACACTTCTTCCCATTATGCAAGGTTATGAAGATGAAAATCTGGAAGATTGATTAAAGATGGAAGAAAATGGAGGATCTTGATGGAAGAAAGAGTGGGTATTTTGGTTTTTTGGGGGAGAAAAGAAAGATAAGGTGAAAGTGAAAAGTAAAATAAAATAAAAAAAACTAAACTATATTTACATCGGCCAGGAGATGACTTACCTGGCAGCCTACTGCGGCGCAGTGGAAAAACTGCACTCCCACTGCGGCGCAGTGGGGATTATTTCACAATTGGGCAGTGGTTTTCTGATGCGGCGCAGCCAAGCCATCTCACCCCCACTGCGGCGCAGTGGGGAACTGCTGGAAAATTTCTCTTCGAATCATTATGTCAAAACTCAAATTGCACATAACCGGAACCGCATCAAATCGAGAACATACCTGCACTTACTAATAAAACAAGATTAAATCTAACAAATTCAAAGAAAAGTAAAATGCGATAAAATGAACACGGGTTGCCTCCCGAGAAGCGCTTAAGTTATTAACGAGTCTTTAGCTTGACTCGACCAACCTTCAAGCATCAAATTCAAACACGGGGATCTCATCAAATATCCCCTCAACCTGCTCTTCTTCCAAATATAGCTTCAGTCGATGACCATTGACAATGAACGATCCTTCACCATTTCGCTTAAACAACTCAACATAACCCGACGGGTATACGTGCTTAATCTCAAACGGTCCAATCCACCTAGAAGTTAGTTTAGGTTGCTTAATCTTAAATTTGGACAAAAACAACAACACTTTAGCCCCAACCTTAAACTCCTTCCTACGAATCCTCTTATCATGCCAAATCTTGGTTCTCTCCTTATAAAGCCTCGAATTCTCATAAGCACCTAACCTAAGCTCATCAAGCTCATGAAGTTGTAACATTCTAAGTTCACGTGCTTCCATCAAATCCAAATTCGAATTCCTTAAAGCCCAATACGCTTTATGCTCTATCTCAATAGGAAGATGGCAAGTTTTGCCATAGAGCAACCGGTATGGCGTGGTGCCAATCGGCGTCTTATAAGCAGTCCTAAACGCCCACAAGGCGTCATCTAACTTCTTTGACCAAACCTTGGGGTTATCTCCAACAGTTTTCTCCAAAATTCTCTTCAAAGCCCTATTTGTGTTTTCCACTTGACCACTGGTCTGTGGATGATATGAGGTAGAAAAATAATGGACAACACCATACCTCTTCATCACTTTGGCTAATTGATGGTTTGCAAAATGGGTTCCACGGTCACTAATCAAAGCTCTAGGACAACCAAAACGACAGAACAACTGTTTCAAGAAATCTATGACTACACGCGCGTCATTCGTGGGTAAAGCCTTGGCTTCGGCCCATTTAGACACGTAGTCAACGGCGACAAGAATGTACTGAAACTTATTAGACGGTGGGAAAGGTCCCATAAAGTCTATACCCCAGACATCAAATACCTCACATACCTGAATGCTTTGTTGAGGCATCTCATCCCGTTTAGTGATGTTCCCCTGTCGCTGACAGATGTCACAAGTCTCAACCAAAGTCTGGGCCTCCTTGAAAATTGTTGGCCAATAGAAACCTGCATCAAAAACTTTCTTACCCGTCACTGAAGGACCATAATGACCTCCAGTTGGCCCGTAGTGACACGCATCCAAAATCTCTCTAGTCTCACTTCCAGCAACACATCTCCTAATCATACCATCTGCACAAACACGAAACAAGTATGGATGGTCCCAAAAATAATACTTAACATCCGATATGAGCTTCTTCTTCTGCTGGTACGTGAAATCATTAGGTATCTCACCTGCAACCAAATAATTAGCTATATCTGCAAACCAAGGAACTTCACCAGAGTTAGATATAAACATTAAAGACTCATCGGGGAAGTGATCATTGATCTCCCCATCACGAAGTTCCTCCCGGTGAGGATCTTCCAAACGACTCAAATGGACGGCAGCCAAATTTTCAGCCCCTTTCTTATCCTTTATCTCAATGTCAAATTCTTGCAACAAAAGAATCCAACGGATAAGCCTGGGTTTAGCATCCTGTTTCGAGAACAGGTACTTAAGGGCTGAATGGTCAGTGAAAACTATGGTCTTACTTAAAACAAGATATGATCTAAACTTATCAAATGCAAAGACCACTGCAAGCAACTCCTTTTCTGTGGTGGTGTAATTTTGCTGGGCGGGGTTCAAAGTTTTACTAGCAAAGTAAATGGGCTTGAAATGTTTCTCAACCCTTTGCCCTAGCACGGCTCCCACAGCATAATCACTGGCATCACACATCAACTCGAAAGGCAATTCCTAATCTGGAGCTACCATGATAGGAGAATCAGTCAACTTCTCCTTCAATACCTGAAAAGCATTCAAACAAGCATCATAAAAAACAAAAGGAACGTCCTTCTCCAACAAGTGGGTCATAGGACGAGTAATCTTTGAGAAATCCTTAATAAATCGACGATAAAAACCTGCATGTCCAAGAAAACTTCTTACCCCTTTCACATTGGAAGGCGGGGGTAATTTGGCAATTACATCTATCTTAGCCCGATCAACCTCAATCCCGGCCTTGGATACTTTATGACCTAACACAATACCCTCAGTCACCATAAAATGGCACTTTTCCCAATTCAAAACAAGGTGTGCCCTCTCACACCGTTCCAATATCCTATCCAAATTACTCAAACATGAATGAAAAGAATCCCCAAAAACTGAAAAATCATCCATGAAAACTTCCATGGAAGTTTCAAGCATGTCCTGGAAAATAGCAATCATGCACCTTTGAAAGGTTCCTAGGGGCATTACACAAACCAAACGGCATTCGCCGATAAGCAAAAGTGCCAAATGGACAAGTAAACGTGGTTTTCTCTTGATCCTTTGGATCAATGGGTATTTGAAAGTACCCGGAAAACCCATCTAAGAAACAAAAATATTCATTACCTGCAAGACGTTCCAACATTTGATCAATGAAAGGAAGGGGAAAATGATCCTTACGGGTGGCATCATTAAGCTTACGGTAATCTATACAAACCCGCCAACCCGTAATAGTCCTAGTGGCCAAAAGCTCCTTATTATCATTCTCAATAACTGTCATGCCCCCCTTTTTGGGAACACAATGAACAGGACTAACCCAAGGACTATCAGCAATAGGAAAAATGATTCCTGCATCAAGAAGCTAAATCACCTCTTTCTTAACAACCTCTTTCATATTAGGATTTCAGCCGCCTTTGTCTCTGGACAACGGGCTTAACATCATCAAGAAAATCAATCTTATGCTGGCAAAAATTAGGACTAATACCTGGAATATCTGTGGTCTTCTAAGAAAAAGCCCGCTTGTGAGCTTTAAGAACATACATGAGACGTGTTAGGACCAGTTTCTGTAAACTGGCCAGTCTCCAGTTGTACCTGGAGACCAAGAAGATTTGTCCAGAAATATATTGAAGTCCAGTTGCATCGTACAGTTAACGCAACTGAAGACTTCCTCCA
>CM067170.1:156690723-156707715 GCA_034093135.1 Erigeron breviscapus | reverse complement strand
TTGGTAATCTTCAAGATATATACAAGGTTAGTGTATTTTAATTAATATATTTTTCTTATTTTTGTTGCTTTTTTGTTTATGGTTCATGATTTTGAAATTATATTTTTTATTTGTTGTTTATCTTTTACATTTTTTTATCAGAAGAGAAGCGTCGCGATGTTTTCAAGCCTGGTCAAGTAGTGAGAAAAATGTAGAGAAAAGAAGAATCCGAGTCTTTGTTTGACGTTTTGACAACGAGAGAGGCCCAGCTATGACAGGTGGGTGTAAACAGGCAAGCGGGGCAAGCCGGTGGCACGCGCGCTGCCTTTTATAGGGTCCCAGCCACTGATGATTGACGCTGTGCCTTGGCTGGATTAGGGCCTGGGCGTAAATCAATGTGTAAGAGTGAGTCCTTGGACTGAATAATTGACTTGCCATCCATTGACGATGCGTGGATTGATTGACGGTCCTTTTGCTTTGAGATCATTGCGATTTGAAAGCTGGTGGTGAGCTTGATCTGTATCACGTGGCTTGTCTCGCTCACTCAAGTCAATCTCATTTGATCTCTTGAACGCAACTGATTCGGTAAAATTAAAATTCAAATCGCTTCTTCCCTCAAACCTTCGCGAGATGCAACCCCCGCTGATCCCCCATCTCGGTGCTTCGGTGATTCAGCCCCACCGCCCCGCCGCCGCTTCCAACCTCCATGTCCTCACCGGATCTCACCTTTGACCATTTTCGTCTGTCCCGCGGGGCCGAATTTCCCCTCACCGCCAAAAGATTCAGTCAGGTTTCTCGCGATTCTGCCGTCGACAACCCATCATCCCCCCCAACCGCATCCATGGCCTCTCCAGAAGCCCTCAAGGCCATTTATAAAAAAAACCTCGCATCGAGTGGTAATGTGTTTTTTTTTCACATATACGATATACTCTCAAACAATGGCTAAGCGCAGATATAGACCGCAAACTACGACCGCATCAAATCGACTCCCTCAAACTCTTCCTCTCTACACGGCTCTCCTCTGGCAAAAACCGAAGCCCCAAGCATGGAAGGTCTTTACTACGCCATGTGGATGGCTGATCGTCCCCGCGCGCAACAGCGTCTCGCGGCCGAATTGGCCGCCCTTCGCCGAGTCCCTCCCCGACGCGAGCTGTCGACCGGTGTGGGTTCGCCGCGTTCTGGGATGTGCTGGGCCGCAATGGCGTAGCATTGTAAGTTGCGGATGACAAGTTTTTGCTGCCTTCGTGAGACGCGTTCTGGCTTGCCAGATGAGGTTTGCGATTGCGGGAGAAGAGGTGTTTGAGGGTGGGCTCAAGGAGTGGCCGTTTGAGGAGGAGGGATCTGAGGAGGGTTTCCTCTGGGGGCTGAGGCTGCCCATCATGGATAATCTGGGTCGATGAGCTGGAGAGGGAGGGGGCTTTGGAGGGGGAGCAAAGTGCGTTTGCGGAACGCGGTGGGCAAGATGGTGCAGGCGCTGGCGGGTTGTGTCGCCCCATCAAACAGTTCCGGGAACGGGCGAGGGAAAGTATGAACGACGAAAGACGCCGGGGGCGGAGAAGAAGGCTGATGATGAGAATATGGAGAGGATGGCGATGAGTGGGGGGGTCTGGATGATTAAGGGTCGCAGGAGTCTCGCGTTCAAAAAAGGGGTCAACAATCCCGGCATTGGAGACACCCCTTCGTTTAATTTACACAGATTCTTTCTTGAATTTATACACGATTGTCTCAGAGCTTTCGTGTCAACAAACGCCCCCGACATTCGGCACCCCTGCCACCCCCGGGGCCGCTCCTCCAACCAACGCCCTCATCTCCCTTTCCTCGTCATCAGTCACTGTCACCCCGCCGCCCCAGCATTCTGCTCCAAGGATACGTCACATTCTTCGTCCCGGGAATTGACGAAAACATTGTCACCTGGGCCTACCAACCCCGACAACACCAGCGGGCGCCGTACATCCCTTCCTCTTTCGCAATATCCGCAAGCGAATCAACCAGAACGAGATTCATCTCAAAATCCCCGGCTGATTAGCGCTCCAAGGTACGTCGCATATCGCGGGCGCAAAAGTCATCGGGGGAGCGGTATTGGTCCAGTGAGTTATAACCTCTGGCTGAGCGGGCGAGTAGGCAAAGATTGACCGTCGAGCGCCTTGCAGTGGCCATGAGGTTTGGTGCCGCTGTCGTCCGATGTCGAGATCCCCAGGGATTGTTCTCGACCTGCACGGCCGAGACGGGGTGGATTGTGTGGGCCGGCGGCCGGAGCGGTTTGGATGAGCCCCTCATATGCCAATGGTGTTTGATCTTGACATCTTCGACGAGCTGTTTTCAGACTTGCAGGGGCTTTTCGACGGGAATATCCTTCGTGCAGACGTGGATGTAGTATAAACCACAGACGACACCCCAAGTATCTCAAGCTTTTCCTCATACTCTCCCTTACAATCACTCAGGGACTCGATCAACTGGGACAATTCCCTCCCGCAGAGGTTTCAGCGAAAACTGGTCGCCAGGAAGACATCCGCCCTCCTCTCGGATGCAGCCGAACACTTCCCAATCAAGTCTTCCGAGTCGACGTAAGATGTCCGCCGTGTCCCAGGATGTGCAGCCGAGTTCCCAGGCGCGGTCGAGCACCTGAGACGATCCGTGTCGTTGGGATGAGCAGTAGCCGAGGAGATGCCCATGATGGCCGAAGCCGACGGAGGGGATGTGGGGGGGGACTGGCCGAGACGGTGTTGGGAGGATGTTGGGGGGAGGCATGGTGATTTTTCATATGGGTTGATGTTTTGGAGGTGACTACGGGGACTATGTTCTGGGGGCGTTTAGGTGATAGGTTTCTGGTATTGAAACCACTCTGAGCCGACATGTCCTTTATACTTTTTCTTCCGGCCACTCTCTAATACATCTCAACGTAATCTAAAGAAGACTGAAATCCACCAGGATAGTGATAAATCCATCAGGAAGGCGGGCATTCACCATCCGGCATGGGAGCGTCTCCGTCTTCCTTGCTAGTCGCATGCAAGTCCATTCGGGGTTTAAGCATATTTCACGACATCACAGGAAGATTCGGCCGCAATTCAAAGGACGCAAACATTTCTTATTCGAAGCACCCACTGGACATATGAGACATTGGGGGTCGGTCTCGAATGAAGTTATTGGTGCTTCCACGGGAAGAAGGGTTAAAGTAGATAGGCATGGTCCCGCGGTGGTGCGACTCCTTGTTCCTAAGGACATCGCGACCGGATACCATCGTGAGACCAGGATACGTTAAGATAGATGGAATGTCTTAGGTTATGTCTAGGGCTGCATCGAGGAGAGCAAGATTATTGTTGCAGTTGGAGGCGGTTGAGGCAGCGCCGAAGTTCTGACGGCAACAAGAAATAAATAGAGATGCTGCTCGCAATTGTTAGGAATGGGAAGCCCGGACCCCAAAGAAAACTCTCCTTTATGAAAACCGCTTAATATACCATCGGTCAGTTTAGTGAGCAATGGCCGTGATATCTCTCACAAAGTCGGTCACGAATACGCTGTAAGGGGACCTGACTGGTGCTAGAACTCGACTTCGACAGCAGCGGTATTTACGGCCCACGAACATCCTCAATTGGGTTAAACGAGCCACATGTGATGGCAGTCGCGAATTTCTTAGACCTGTTTAATTGAATATGTCCGGGGAATACCGCGGTTGAACATCGTTCAGGACAACATCGCGCAAGCAGGCTGATATTGTGTGCCCTATGTCCAATGCGCTTCGAAAATTGTCCGCGGACGATATCGTCTGTTTCAACATGCACAAGGATGGAGCGAAGAATTTCATGGCGGCCCTCTGCGCAAAGTCTTATGCGAGGATGTAACAATGGGTAATGCCTGAATTATTTTTTTTCGCATTCACTTTACCCACAATAATAAATATTCCTGATTGTGTTGGCGACGTAATTATCTGCAACACAGTCACTGCTGGTGGCATATACTGAGTGTGAATGGCAGATTGTTATCTGCGTGGACAAAGTCACACCGCCCTAGGATTAGACTCTGTGTGGTTGACCGTTTCTGGACTCTTGAGACAAACGCGGCTGGAAATGTAAGCCAGAACTCAAACGTGCAATCTACGAGCGCTTGTCACATGCCAAAAGTCTAAAACCGGGGTTCTCGACTCTCACTCGGGCGAACTCTTCCACACGCGGTTTCGCCCATCCTGCACCATTGCCACACTCAGCACAGGAACAACGTCTCGCCAGCAACTATCAATCGACCATCGACAAAGCATGCCAACCGAATCTGTGAGATCGAAGAGTCTCAGTAACCACAGTCACAATGGTTCAGAAGCGATGCGGACATTTATGTTTCGGCCAGACTTCCAAGGGAGCTCCGTGAATATATGTTGGGAGCTCGCCATCCAAAACCACAAAGAGAGGGCTGAAATCCACTTTTTTCTCCGCGAGCGATGAATTGGGAGAATTGAGGTCGACTCGGTACTGAAGTCGAATCCCAAAGACGACGACTGCGGCCAAGGAACGAGTACGTGAGGGCCCCAACGTGGAGTCAAAAGGAGGGTTGAAGACTCGCAGTCATAAAAAACCGATCCGGTCTCTACGTGACTCGGGGCTATGGTTCTATTGCCGGTCTAGGAAGCATTGGATGCTACGACGCAAGAGCAAGGTGGATTCGGATCACGTCGCACCGCTATCAAGCTGCCGGCCAAGAAGGGCTCCTGCAGCGGCATTAGCGACTCGAAATGGGCCGGGATTTGATCGTATTCCAACTCCGACCTCCAAGATCCTTCGCTATCCCGGGTATTCTTGAGGCTTGACGTCTCAACAACCAATCTTTGGAACTATCTGCCCTTCTGCGGCCTCGAGTGCGACCCTCAATTGGCAATGCGTTCAAGGAAGAGGATGAAGAGGCCGTCGAACGGTCGATGTGGAAAACGGAAAACATATTCCATTCAGTCGTCTTCTTTGGGAGATGCAGACCTACCCACTACCGGGGGGTTGTCACAGACCTTTGGCCGGTGGATCGTTACCCTCAGACCAGCGCAGGCATGACGTGCGCAAGCTGGGGAAGGATCGCGAGACATTCAAAGGCAGAGATGGACGTAACTTGAGGCCTTTTTCGAAGACATTTGGTGACAGATGGGAAGTAGCCGAAGGCTTCACGCAGTGGCAGACCCCGTTCCACTTCGGATGGAATGTAAAATCACATCCGCTTACACCGGGAACTGTATCCGGCAACATTGGCCAGTCTGGTCATGCTAGGATTCCAAAAGACTGTTTTCCTGTAGCAGCTTTGTCTCAAAGACAAGTGGTAAGGTCACCAGTAATGGGACTCGGGTACCCCAGGTGCCGCGCTGCGAGGTGGAAGAGATAAATTGTTTTCTCGTTTGGGCTACAGTCAAACCCAATTGAGTGCGAGATGTCTGTTATGTAGAGACACAATACGGACTGTTCAAATAAAGGGCCCTTGTGAGTGGATGAATCTGCTAAATTCCAGGTGTGTATCGTGTCTTTGAATCATATTGAACTGCTCATGGTCTGGTGATTTCTGCCAGCCACTTTTGTATCTGCCCAGCATCGTCTTGAACCCGCTGATTAACGTATGATTCAGAAAAACATTAACCCAAATTTCGGGGTTGAATGCCACAGAGACCGCAATTCATAAGCCTAAACGCGTGGTTAGTGTACTGGATCAGTGATCTTCCCATCATAATTGGACCGAGACGCCCGCACCTTCCTCCCCAGGCCTCTGCCTGGGGCCGCCGCAGACGGCGGAAAGGGGGAAAGAGGTTACCTAGCCTATTACCAGGCAGTGTTGGTTTACGACAGAAGATGAGGAAAGAGCAAGAGATGAGGAAGGAAAGAGATGAGGAAAGAGCAGACATGGCTGGCTGCTCTTCTGTCTCCCTCTCCTAAATGACCAGAAGCTGCCTGACCAGACTCCCATTCGCACATCACCATCAGCGGACAGCATCACTCACTCGAATATAACGCAATTGCAGATACCAAAGCTGCCGAAAACATCGGGAAGTACCCAATAAACACAAGTTTGCATTTGCCAGAGACTCGCTGAGTTGTATCCTAGGACTTCCAGCTACCATGAAGCGACCATTCGACAAGGCAGTCGCGCGCAGTCAGACAAGCGTTCTCGATCCAAAGCCGACGGGTGGTTGCCGACGCCCGCGAGTCCTTCTTCAGGATGGTCTTAATCTTACGATCGAGAACAGATGCCAAAACGTTACAACACCAGCTTGCGCGAACGGGTACGCTAACACGCCAAAAAGTCTGTTTCATGTTGTTAAGAAACTTCCAGCTCAGCTGCCAAGTTCGAAGCCGATCCGAGGTTACACACGGAGTAACAGCCGCCCTGGGAAGAAATATAGTCTAACTGGAGAAACCTTCGGCGCCCTTTGCGGCTGGATCTCGAGGCACACATGGCACCAGGAATTTGACTCTTCTCATGCTGAGCCTAAGGCACATTTCCGACGATACATAAGGTACGCAAGACTTCATAAATCAGGCTGACACTGATATTAGGCCGAAAACGACCCAATCAGCTCCTATATTTATCAAAGATTAATGATAGGTTCACTATAGGTTCATTATAGGTTATTATAGGTTTAACTATTATACTATTCATTATATATTTGCATTATATGTTCATTATAACTATGTCATTATTGTTCATTCTATGTTCATTATAGCATTAATGTTCATTATATGTTCATTATATGTTCATTATATGTTCATCTAGGTTCATTTACAGGTATGCTATTGGTTTACCGTTGTAGCTGACTTTAAGCGACCTGCGGAGAGATTTCCCTTCGGGGGTTTGGCCGTCGCGAAAAACTGTTTTGAATCGAGTTTCTGGACCTCCACGTGGTGTTGCGGGACGTGGCCCGATTGTTTGGTCCAGAGCAGACTCAGAGTTTGAAGCACAAAGCCAGGGGAGACCAACGGAAAGAAATTCCAAGCATGCTGTCTTTCATTATTCCCGATCATCCAAGTATGGACGGTAAAGCCAAGGTTAAGTGGAACGCAGGGGTTGACAAACAGTGCCATGGAGAACGATCCATGGATTTTGAAATTTTCTACTTAAACATGAGTCATAAATTCAGATGTGACATCCTTCGTGCAAGCCGATCTGAGGAAGAAACCTCCCTTACAAGATTCCGCAAGCAAACCATCAGTCAGCTCTAAGGCCGGCGGATGTCCTCACAACCTCGCTCACGTCTTAATGGGGACCTCCAGGCGGGCCATCGTCAGATTCCCAATAATGAAACCGGACCTGATCCACCAATTCGCTGGCACCAAGTCCTCAAGCCAGGAACGTCTCGACCAGCTGCCTTGCGACCATTCACATAAAATTGCCGGCCACAGAGGGCCGATAAGACCGGCCTTCTCGACGTAGGCGTCGAGGGTCAAAGTTGTTGCGGCACACCTGGGAGATTTTGGAGATTGTCGCGGGTTCTGGAGGGAACTGAGTCAGTAATTGAACCTGTTTTTATAAGAGTGAGTGAAAGTAGGAGAACTTCGTAGTTTTGGGGCTGTTGATATATGAGAAAGTATAACGATGGGAACAATGAAGAGGAGTTGAAACATGTACGGAGCAATAACCGTGCGTCTTGCGAAAGCAATGCACTCTGGCTGAGCGTCGGAGACAATGTAGTGGGAGGAGTAGCGCAGAAAGGCGATGTAGGCTCGGAAGCATCAGGATCAACCATGATCAGGTGTACTTTTGTCTCCGCGGGGTCGTGGACCTGCACGGCGCTGAATGAAAATTCAGGGGACGGGATTGTTTTTCTGTTGTCCAAGCTCATTAAGCCAAAACAAATGCAAGCGATATAGTGGGACTGACGATCACTTCGAATTGGAGAAACCTTACGCAGTAGAATTGATTCATTACCCAGAGTCACGCGCACCCTCGTGATACGAAACGACGTCTAGTGTCCTCTTGGATGAATTCTGAACCACACTGGTCGACTTCCTCCATCATAAAAGCCTCCCTCGCCGCCGTCAACTCTGGCCTCTGAGCCTCTGAACATGCTTGCGCTCGTTCACACTCACAAAGGCCTGCCGCCGGGGCGACAGCTACAAGTGACGTACACTTTTGAACAGCATGGTGTGATAAAGTGACTGAATTGAGATCCACGACAGATGGCGTGTGGAAAGATCAAGCTCCAATTGTCCCCGAGGAACATGCCGTAGAACTATATTTGAACGCTGAGCAGACCCTCGCCAAGAATACTCTTATTTGAGATCACCGATTGGCTCATGACGTGTGAGTGGACGCGGAGGACAACTAGCAATTTTAGCTAGCATGCAACATGTAAAAAAATCTGCCACCCGCTCACCATCTTGGCTCGATTTGGGCCTCCACTCTCCGAACTATTGGTAATCGAATCGCCCCAGTGAATAGTTGATGGCGCCAAGGCCATGATCGGCAATCATTTGGCTTCGGATCCTAAGACAAGTGCCGAGTACTTGTCGAGGTCGATGATCCCCATATCGAGATCTCGACTGGGAAACACAGCCCCAGTTACTCTTTGGGAAGGTAATGTATCGGAGGTTTCGTTTTTTGGCGTCTGCTACGCATTCTTGTGCAGTCTGGGAACTTTCATGGACTCGGGATTTCCCGCTATGATGGAATCTCATCCACGCCAATAGACCATTTCGCGATATGGTACTCCGACCGACAATCGATACTAAGTTTTCGACAATTACCGACCTGATCTGTCGTGTCTCATATTTACTTTGCAGCGCCAGCTCTCCTCCCCACTAAGTACGGCAATTGTTGCACATGAGGTTCGGCGTGATGCTGAGCTTTTCCTTTTTCTCCATCTTCTGGGCGATGCCGAAAACAAGGGGCTCGCACAACCGTTACGCACGATGTGATACTTATATTCAGTCACTTTGATAGTAAAAAAAAAAGTTACAGAGACACTGAGACCTGAAACAGAACAATGATATCCGAAGGCTGGCACCGCGCTTGTTTCTCCCCTTTTTACCACAGTAGCTCTATTGTTACCAACCGTCGTTCGGGAAAATGCGCGGATTATAGAGTCTGCCGGCCCTTGGTTGGGTTTTTGGATATCTGGGCCCTTGGGTCTCATCAGCGAAGTGTCGTGCGTGCCTTCATCCAAAAGCTCAAACCGATACAAGACTTGTCTCAACATGATCGGAATATTCCGAAACTGAAGCAGGTATCACTCTGGGTGTTTTCGCTCCGAAACTCGCTCAATTGTTTCTCCTGACCGCGTTGACCGGGAAGAAAGCTCCGAGTTGAAGGGGTCCTGGGATGATGTTAATCGATCATGGCTTCAGTCTCCCCACTTGGCGAACGCTTCCCTTAGCTCCTCGTGGAATCGGTCCATTTCGCCAAAGTACCGTCGATTTCTCTTCTGGTCGTAGACAACTTGAAACCGCTGCACCCAGGTCACATCCTTGTGTGTGCTAATTGTAAACTGCCAAAGTCCTGAACAATCTCTCCACGTTTCAAACTCATCTTCCCTAGAGTTCCCTCTATCCATATTCCTTGTGCCATTTCGCGCTTCTGGTTCTCGACAGTTGGTCCTTCTACAGTTCTGCGGTAACGGGTGCTGAGATGATCCATCTTTTGGTGGTGGACAAACAATGCCGAGACGTGGCTTCTTCCATGTCTTCGCTGACTTGGACGAAGAGACCGCTGTGACGAGGAGTGAAGCCAACAAGGCGACAGCAGCGTCAAGATCCCGATATTGCCTGCATATGACAGCGGGCTGTCGTCACCCTCTAGGACAAATGCAAGACGGGCAGGTGGGGTGTGGGGGACATGCGGCGACGATAGTTGCGAAGGTATTCAAGGCTAGTTGGCGAAAAGTCTGAAACGGCCGAACTGCAACTGAGTCTGTCTCTGGGGAAGCATGAGTATAAACTTGGAGGAGCTGACCCCATTTCCAGCGAACTGAGGCAGACAGCACTTTGACAACCCAATTGACGGCCAATCTGCCTGCAAGCCCAACCCGTAGCTCTGTTGAACTTGTGCAATATGTCGAACAGGCTCCAGTCAGCGCATGGAACGAGGCGGAGCTGCGGTGAGCTGCATAGGGGCGTTACTCCTTGGTCATCCATTGCAGCCTATTTAATCCAGTCCGTTATGGAAAGAAGCTTAAAAAGAGACCCATGATTGCAGAAGAAGTCAGCAGGAGCCGTACGAGGGTATAAAGTCTGCAGAAGGTCCATCATAATGCTTATAGTTCCCTACCCCATCTCCTTTTCTCCCTAAACGAGGGGTCACATACTGGCCTCAAAGCCCTGGGGACTAGAGCAAGACGTTAGAGCATCAACGATACTGCATGAAAAGTAAATTTCTGCCGGCTTTGCACTAGAGGATTGATGAGTATGGTTCGCTCGACAGAGGGTTTTGTAAACGCTCAACTTCCATAGCCACCAAGGTCGTTTTGAGCCAATCTAGTCATTCACCAAAGCCCTGGATAATCATTCGTGATTTCGAAACCAGGTTATTCTTCAGCAGAGAACGGTTTTTGGATGCTTCTACATCGAGCGCATCGAGCAATAGGGTTCAGAGACTAATAATCCCATGTTGACGGCACAAAACCTATGGGACGAAGACGGTCCACGAGGTTTATTCCGTTGTTTTTTCACGTGAACCGAATAGAGACAATAGAGTTTGAAGTCTAAAATTTCGCAGGATGGCGTCTATCTCGCCCATTATAACAGGGATCAACCACTCGGATGACACTGGAATTTACATGAAACACACCCGTCCTCGCTTCCAGTATGTAAAGCCGTCATCGCCATCCTCGTTAAATAGTCATGTCACCTCGACATCTGGCAATACACAGTGCAACCACAATTCTGATCGCCGTCCAGTTGAAAGACATAGACTCTTGAATTACCAATAGAGTCCTCGTCGAAGTTCCACGGGCTGATTCTCTGAAGGCTCGGTTTCATTTGCTCCATAGAACATCGGGATCAGTCCTCTCCCGGGATATACAGGGCGCTGCCGTGTTGAAGGACGGGTGCCACGCAGATCCAGAAGACACCACTCGGCATCAGAGAAGTAGATCCTTGGAAGATACACCTTGAGGCTCACCGGTTGGCCGGGGCTCGGAGGATGGTGGTTGGACGGCTCGAAACACCTTGTCGCGGTAATGCCGCACCGATGACCATGTGATGTAGTCTTCACGGCGGATGACAGCACCATCGCAGCCGCTATAAGATAGACTGGGTGAGGTTGCGGGAGGCGGCAGTAGTTGGTGGGTGGTAGAGTGAACCCGTTAGGGCAGGCTATGTCGCCGGTCATGAAGGCATAGTGGCAAGGACCCGTCCGAGGAGCATTGGCAGTGGCTAGGCCCTCACGGGGATTGGTAGGGCACACACAAGAGGAGACGACTCGTCTGTGGGGCGTGCAGAGGCGCCTGAAGTAGAGGTAGCAAAGGCGCGGAGCGTCGTGGTGGTGATGCCAGTGAAATTTATGAAGGACCGAGCCCGAGTAGAGATACAGCCGACTCCTGGTCTCCAGGAGGTAGAGACGACGGATGATTCTTCCCAACGGAGGTGGGAGTGTAATCGACGATGGACTGTGGTGACTCCTAAGAAAGCTGACACGGTGCCGCTAGTGGGTGTTCGCTAGTAAGAGTCCACTCGAGGGGCTGGTGACATCTGAAGGCTCGTAGTCAAACCACATAGGGGAGCCCATAAGAAAAGCGGCCACACGCCGTTGTTGGGAACTGTGGCAGGAGTTGTGACCTCTGAAGGCTCAAAGTCAACAACGATAGTGTGAGCCCGTAAGAAGCGGGGCCACAGTCCCGCTGTGTAGGGGTCACTGGAGGACTTCTGCACGGTTCGAAGTCGACTACAATAGTAGTGAGGCCATAAGAGCGGCAACAGTTTCCGCTGCTGGGCGTTGCGATGGTGACTTCTGTAGGTTCGTAGTCAACCAGATTGTGGTTAGTCCGTATGAAGCTGCAACTGTCGCGGTTCCCGTCGATGTTTCTGTTGATGAAGCCTTGTGGATGAAACTTCTGAGCTCGACTGATCATCCTTATCGTCGTCATCACCGGGTCCTCGGCTCGGTCCAGAGGGCAACCGGAGTTGGGACCCCATTTGGATAACGACAGGTGATGCGGTGGGACAACACCGCGATGTTGGAGGCAGAATGTAATTCCAGGTCCGGTCCTGTAATGAGTCCGTAAATGCACACCAATCTAGACATCAAAGTGCGGAGTTACTCACCAATACCATGGAGGATGATGGCACCCGGACCGCCGCCAGGCCAATGGTCGTCGCAGAACATTAAGGCACGGGAGGCCGAAGAGAATGGGAACAACAGTAGTAGATCCATCATCGTTGGTGGGGACGTATGTAAAGTGTTCTCAGTCACACCCTCTACAGTCTCGTCGTTCTCGCCAGAGACTGTGGCTGGGTCCGGGGTTAAGACTGCTAGAGCAAGTGGTGTGACTCTGAGCTTCTGTCGTGCTGGAATGGTAGTGTCGGGGACACAACATACTGTTGGGTCGCCGGTGCCTGAGACATCGGTAGAATATCAGAGGAGGAGACTCAGGGACGGAGATATGCTCGGTGTTTGATATGATGCTCGAGTAGAAATGACACTCGACGGAGTAGAGATATGAAGCTCGGAGTAGAGTGATGCTTCGGAAGTAGAGAATGGTGCTCGGAGTTGAGATGATACTCGGAGTAGAGATGATGCTCGGTAGAGATGATGCTCGGATTTGAGATATACTCGGAGTTGAGTATGATACTCGGAGTTGAGACAGAATCCGTAGAGGCGTCGGTCCGGTAGAAGTCCAGTACCGTTTGAGATATCCGTACTTGTCGAGACCACATCAGAAGGGACCGTCGACACCTGTCCTCATTGCCAACGGTAATTAACACGTCTCGCATAAAGGGCGCTATGGGCTGCCGTTGCGTCTGTAAAGCTGCCCCCCCGCCAAGAGCGGGCAGCAGAGCAACAAAGTACGGAGGAAACATTGTGGTCGCTCCCCCCAGAGTCGCTTGCTTAATGAAAGACCAAGTTGGACAAGTGACAAAACAGAGCCTCTGGGACAAGCACACTCGGTGGGAAGAGGGCGTCACAACATGGGACAATACTTTTATTACCGGATCGTGTGGCCAACCGTATAGGCTTACACAGGACGGGCTCGTTCAGGGTCTGCAAAACTTTCGTGGATTCGTCTTTTTGCCTTGCCTTGATAATGGATTGCATGCTACGTATTTCGTACTCCACAGACGATTCCTACGCGTGTAAAATGACCCCTAAAGAACAGGGATTGTCGTAAATGGGTCTAAATGCCTCGCCTTAGCCAAACTATGCGAAGTGCACGGTTGTTAGTCACCAAAGCTCAATCCAGGGCGCCAAACAGCCATTAAGGAAAACAAACAAGCTATCGGGATCAGGCGTCCGCTGCTTGTCTACGAAATTCACACCCCGAAAAACTCACAATTTCAGCGCATGACCCTGGCATTATTCCGTCCCAGTCCCAACGAGCCCTGGAGGCAAGTTGATCAGTAACAATGTGAGGGTCCAGATGAGATCTAAGGTCGTGACGATAACCTTGCGGCAATTGCCTTCCTGCAGGGGCGGACCTTCTCGGCAAGGCACCCGCTGTGAACACAACGCCGAGCTGGTGTCATTGCAAACTGGCTGAGAGTCCTAAAGGATTCCGGTCCCGCACTAGGTTTCAAGTGCCGCACACTAACATGGGGCCGTTCGCGGCTCATGCCACCGGAGATATACAGGGTTCAGCCACAGTGGAATGACAGCCTGCCATAAGAGACGGAGCCTGCTGGTTTCTGCATGAGTCTTCTGTAATTTTCAAGCCCCTTGGAAAGCTGACTCGCTTAAAAGCTTGCTAGCCCCCTTTCAGGACGATCTTTTTGTTTATAGAAACCATGTCGCACGCGAGCAGCCCGCCTTGTCATCAAAGGATCAGATCATGCCCAATGGCAATCTTCGGCCGAGCTCGGGGACCTTATCGTTCCAGCGCGCCTTTATCGCAGTGGGATGATGGCGGCGCTCGGGCGCTGGAAACGATTATCAGCCACCGCGCCAAGCCGGTCACGCCGATATCGTGGCCAACCTCCTAGCGAATACCAACAATGGTGGAATGTCACAGCGCTGCAGTACGATGGGCGACTTCGCGGAAGCACTGGGCCGTGATGCAGGCCTTTGTGATGCGGGCTGGGACATCAACGCCCCCATGGAAGGAGGCAACACCTGTCCTGCCCACGTGGGTTCTATTTTTTGGCTCAGGTCATCACGAAGAAGCAACAGGGAATTTTTATCAACGGAGGACAAGTCCAATGTATCTTGACCATGGCGGAGAATCCTCGTTCGCTCCGCCGGTGGAACAATGACATCACCAGCTTCGCTGGAAAGACCGGCAACGTCACAACAAATAAGGATGCTGCACGTTGCCGGAGGCCGACTTCCACCAAGGAGCAATGCCTACACATGGCAGCTGGTAGCTCTGTCAAAGGGCGTCTCGAGGTTCATGGCATACTGCTTGACGAGCTGCACGTACCTATTAACCAGCGCGAGTACGAGTTTGACCAGAAAGCGGTACAAGCGAATGGAAATGAAAGATAGTAGCCTTCACGGCGGAACACAGCACTACACGCGGCTGTCAAGGAGCGGAGGCTGAAAGTGCGAGTTCTTGGTACGCAGGGGCATGATGCCGGGGTCAGGACGGCAAAGGACGCCGTAGCTGTGGATCTTGCGAGGGAGCTTAGCCTGAGGCGAAATCGGACCTTAGAGGCACAGACCCTAGGGGGACCATCCTTAGGCAAAGGATCGTCAGGGCCCTCCTGCAGAGTGATAGATGGCCAGGGAAGCCCTGCTGCACCATGCGTCCATTAAATCAAGGCAACAGCTCTGTTCATTTGGCCAAACTCGATTTTTCTGAAACTGATACAAAAGGGTTTTTTATTTCAGGATTTGCATCCGTGTGAGCTATGACCAATGCATCCTGTTTAAGGAACTTCAGAGCTGCGAGGTCTGCTTGACGCTGCGGAAAAACTTAGAGTCGTGTAGCTACAATTTTCCATTCGTGCCACAACCACACTCATTTTTCCAGACCCTTTACTCGCTGCAGTCTTCCGGTCACCTTGCACCAATGAGTCGTCTCTATTCAGTGGCAGCTAGGCTGGCCTTCTGGCCATGCTGCTATGCCTCCTTTGCGTGCGCCGTGGAGTTCTGCTCCTCAATCACCCCTTCAGCAACAAGGTACGCATACTGCTATGCATGATGTCTGAATACTAACTCATGACACAGCCCGGTGATTGTCCCCGCGAGCATCGCCTGTTGGGTCGCAAGCCTTCGCAGCCATCGAGGAGTTTAAGGAGAAGCAGCACGCGCCACGTCCGTTTGGGCAACCAACAAAGAGGCCTTCATGGACTTCACATCAAAGGCGAACACCTCCTCTCTAGTGATGGTTTTCGAAGGCTGTGTTGGTATCCTGATCGCCTCCAAAAGGGCGTCATCTGGTCACTACACCCCAGACCCCTGGACAACGTAGAGGGAGGGAGGTCTAAGATCACGGCCCTTTACAACGACAACCATCGCGTCCGTGCAGGGCTCCACCCCCCCATCTTTTCGCGCAAGTCAGCATGGGAGGTCTCAGGATACGTTCAACGAGCCAGAAATTGTCGAGGGGGGCACATTGCTTGCGAAGAGCTGACTTGGAAAGCACGCCCAACGTCCAGAAAGACGTAGAGCCGCTGGAGATCTTCCTCGACCAGACGTCTTCCTCTGGATGACATTGATACGACAACTCCAGTACGGTGCCATGCTCGCGGAGAACCAGGGAGTGGCTCAAGCCCGACTCGCCTGATCCTCATCGACATGACAACGCCGACTCTGGTGCTTCGCCTACACGAAGTAAGGGACTACCGAGGAGGGTTGGAACATGAGTTATGCTTAGCTGTGTTGGGTTTTGATAGAGTCAGGGCATAGGAACAGCGTCAAGAATCTTAGAAAGTTTGACCATGAGAATTGACAATTTGAAACAATGGATAATTCCAGCTAACTAGCGCTCCTTGAGTGCTATCCCTCCTTTTACAACGGATGATGACGGTCCTTCGATCAATAAAAGCCCGTTCGATCGAAGGCCAGAAAACACGAGCATGACGTCCTCCGCATCTATTGCATTTTGATTGCGGCGATATTCCTCACTAGTAAGCTCACAGGTATCCTTCTGTGTGGGTCGTAGCTATAGTGAACTCTAACCTATAGGCCTCGCCTTCGCGAATATCCATGTCTCCCTGCTGGTCAGCTCGACTACGGGGGGCTTTCACGGATCCAGTTCTATTCCCAGCAGCGGAAACCCTCGGAATTTGAACCATGATGGGCTGGCGACAACCAAAACACTTTTTTCGAGAATTTCGGTCGGTGAAATTTTGACCACTTGTGCTATTAAGATGGTGTAGCAAGTGACCTAAATACGATAAGTAAACTAGTAGGCAACGCCAAGAGCGAAGGTAATTTGCGAAGTTAATGGACTAAAAGCTCTTGTCAGAATATGAGAGCCGGAGCTAGTCTCATCCCCTGGTCTGTTCGTGTTTAGACTACGCTGGGGGCGAAATGAGCAACCAACATGCCACCCAAATCGGTACGCGAGAGGTCGGTGGACATGCATATGAATTCAGGTAGGTCGCAACGATCACGATCTTTGAAAAACAAGAGCTCGGTTGGTGTCTATCTAACCTCAACCCGCTTCGCTGCTTGATCTCTCTTCAACTCCATCGCTGTGATCAAACACAAGCCACTTGACTGGTTTCCCGGGGTTAAGACGAAGGCTTTGCGACTCAACAGCCAGAATTTGAATGTCAAAAGACGTCGACCGACACTTCCTGTTAATTCAGAAGAGGACGTGACTCAAAGACATTGATTCCTCTTAATACGCACCACATTCTTACCAAAAGCCATGTCCTGGCCTTTCCCACATCAGGACACCCAGCCTACTACTACTTGCCCTTTTGTATACCATCTGCTCTGGAGAACCAGCAAATTTCA
>CM067170.1:156673364-156689723 GCA_034093135.1 Erigeron breviscapus | reverse complement strand
TTAAAGAAATTGACTGCACTTGTTATTTTGAATGTATGCACAAAATCAAATTTGGTTTTGTATAGGTTTCTTAATATGGACCCAAATTTTTTTTTCCAAATGTATGCGTAAAATCAAATTTGATTTTGTATACCTTTTTGACGTAGTATGCATAAAATCAAATATGATTTTGTAAATGTTTCTCGATATGGACTCCAATTGTTTTTTTAAATGTATGAATAAAATCAAATTTTGATTTTGTATAGCTTTTTGAAACTGCACGTATACAATCAAATTTGATTGTGCATAGATTTGTTGATATAAAATTCAGAAACTATATCAACATTAGAAATGGGAGCTTTCTCCTTTCGTGCATCGATAACATAGGCAAGAAAATGACTCTTATTATGCCGAATACAATTTAGAGCCTTCATCAAACTAATGATTTTTATGCTCCCTCCCTTCTTATCTCCATAAACCGAAATAGCTTTACCATCAGGAGTCGAGAACCGTACTATCTTTTGTGAGAATATTATAGTGGCATCATTTTGAGCTAACCAATCCATTCCTATAACTATATCAAAACCAGCTAAGGTAGTAGGCAACAACTGGACTGGAAAAGAACGACCCTCAATCTCTATAGCACAATCATCATATCCTTCACGTATATCACTAATAGTACCATCAGCTATTTCAACCTCTATGGAACAATCAAGGGGGTAGTGACTCTTTCAAGTTTAGGGGCAAACACAGTAGACACAAAAGACCTATTTGCACCCGAATCAAAAAGTACAGAAGCAGGTTTAGAATTAACAAGAAAGATACTGCTTACAACCTCATCGTTGTCTTTAGCAGCTTCTGCGGTCATCTAGAGTGCTCGAACCTTCGGCTTTGGTGCAGCCGCCTTTTTTCCATCATCTTTCATATGAGGACAATTTGCAATCAAGTGACCCGTTTCCTTACACTTGTAGCATCGGGTCTTGTCCTTTCACACTTCAGCAGAATGCCCTGGATTTCCACACTTATCACATCTTTTGGTCTTGTCCGAACATGGACCACTATGATGAGCCTTGCAAGATGAACACCATGAACTACTCTTCTTATCCTTATCTCCATTTGAAGAAGAGTTACCTTTGAACTTCTTATTTGAATTTGAAGATCCGTTGAATCTTCTCTTGAAACCGGCTTTCTTATCATCATCCTTAGCAACCCCTTTTTCAGTCCTAAAGTCATCATCCAATCTCTTGGACTCTTTGATAGCAGCAGATAAAGTAGTATGCTGCCTACAGAGACCACGATAGCTAGCAGGGAGTCCATCACAATACGCTTCCACCTGATCAACATCTCTCCTAACCAAATGTCCAACAAATTTCAGCTTTTCCATAAATGAGTGTGCATACTCAGTTATGGCACCCGGCTTAGCTGTCAATGCTCTAAATTCCTTCTCAATCAATCTTAGCTCACGGGTTCCCACATACTCTTCTAGAAACTTCTCCCGGAATGTACCCCAAGTCATAGCAGCAAGCACCTCTGGAGTCAAGGAAATAGTAGCAGCCCTCCACCAATTTCTAGCATTTTTCTTCAACATTCGGGTAGCACACAACACCTTCATATCATCTGGGAAATAACAAGAAGCAAACACAACCTCAATGTCATCCAACCATTCCATTGCACCAACAGCATCTTGAGTACCATCGAATGCCTTAGCTCCACACTTTTGAAAGCTCTCGTACTTAAAGTTATGAGTACGAGGAGCTACCACTACACGAGGCTCCACTATGTTTCCAACACCATTTCCATTTGCAACAACCTCTTCTGGAGCAATCAAATACCTTTCATTCGATGGTTCGGCACAGTTTGAACGGTTGGAATGATTCTCATCCGTATGCTCATTCCTTTGCATGCTGGCATCCCTTTTGACCCTAAGTTGATTCAACTCCACTTCATTTCTCAACAAGAGAGCTCGGATAGCCCTCAATTCCTCATGCATTTCGGCTCGGGTAGGAATCTGTTCGAGGACCGGGTTTGCCCGATCAATCTCGGACCTGGTGAGGTTAATTCCCGGAAGTGGCCTTCGAGGAGGCCTTTGATTAACACCATTTCCTGCCCCATTATGTTCGGATGGAGCGTTGCTTGGAGAAGCTCTCTCATGATGGCTGTTATTTCGTGTGTTAACCATGATATCTACAATGCAATGACGACGGTTAGCAAATTTTCAATGAGAATAGCTAGATAAGGCTACTTAACCTTAAAATTTCAGCATCAACATAACTAATCATGTCTCATCTACACTCTCACTCATTCCCAAACCCGTCCTAAGCATTTCATTTCTAAGGCTAAGCATTCCTACTTAAGCCCTAAATAACCTATATCGGTTTAAGTCCAAAAACTAAGGTAATACATATGGTTCATGGTTCACTTAAACCATTTCTCTGATACCAACTTGTAACACCCATCATTTAAAATCAAGGATTTCCAAAAACTTTTCACCTAACGGTGTTAAAGAATGCGGAAAAACATTTCTAAAGTTCAAACCATAAAATTCTAGTTTGATTTGTTCATAAAAAGGTGGTGTTACTCATCACATCATAGAAATAGAATAAATTGAAATCCTACGGTTGCCCAACACAAAACAACCGTATACTAGTCATATCAAAACATAAATGTCATAAAGGAACAAATGTCTAAAATGAGCAGCATCTATGGGTGACTACAGCATCTTCATAATGTCTACCCAATCTCGCCCTCATGCATCATCACACTCCTTCTAGCTTGCTAAACCTGAGGGGACAACATCATTCAAGAAACAAGTGTTAGCTAACGAATTAGCTAAGTAAGATAACACTAAGTTAATAAATCATTAGTCCCATTAAAACTTGGTAAAACAGCTTTTCATATTAAAGACACATATTACATATCATCAACGTCACATCATATTATCAACATCATACAATATTAGGATTAATCATCCTAAATGTGCCTATCCATCGTTTCGTCATTTCATATCATCACATATCGTCATATAAGGTGTGACTTACGTCACGCATATCATATAGGTGTAAGTATGTGTGTAGGCGGTCAAACGACCTAACGGGAACCTCACACCTGACTAGATGGATGAGCCATAAGGCGGTCCATCAAGTGTCGTTAAGGAATGGCAAGTCAATCCCGGAGTAGTCCGTATGTTCAAGACATTGGTGGGTAATCACTCCACCCGGAGATACTCAAACTACGTAATTACGTTGCAAGGAGCCACCCGAGCAACAACATATACGCACCCACCCGGCTAAGGCGAATACGGGTTAAGCTTAACACTTCATCATATATACGAGCTCGATTTCATCACATATAGTTAGGTAACATAGTCACCTAACATCACATATAACATCTTTTACGTTTGGGCCCTTAAACGTGCACGTGACATGACAACCTATAAAGTCTAGTGAACTAGATGACCAAGCCACATATACATGCACATTATAATCATCAACTACTTGCATCACATTTCATTTCATTGCATATCATAACATAGCATAACATATCATTGCATATCATAACATAGCATAACATATAAAGGGAAATGCATTTCAGGTCTCAAAAGTTGAATACATATCCCATATAACCTCCCATATAACCCGGATACCATTAAGTACACAAGATGTAAGTAGAGAAGTTATATTCTGAAAACCATCTTTTGTTGAATCCCTCAGCGTGTCAAAGTAGCGTATCTTACCTCGGAGTAGCACGCAAATAAGGATAGCTAAGTTACCGAACAAAGCAACAACTCTCGTCTACCTATGATTAGTGAACAAACATTAGACAACTACATTCTCACGTTATTAATGTCATAAACTAGACCCCACACACCTTAAAGGTTCACTTTAGTTTCAGGTCTAAGCTACGTGTCAAACGACGTTACGATTCAAAAAGTATAAAATCCTGAAAACAGGTGAGTTGCGCCGCAACATAGAGTTGCGCCGCAATTCAACCCCCTTGTTGCGCCGCAACACCCTTCGTTGCGCCGCAACTTATCTTCTCTGGAATCAGGTTGCGCCGCAACACTCCATTGCGCCGCAACTTGAGCCTTTCATTGCGCCGCAACTAGGCGTTGCGCCGCAACTTGGCTTCGACCTGCACTTTTGTAAAACACGAATCCAACCCCAATTCGACCCTATACGACTCCAGGTCTAAAATACAGATTCCCAACATCAAAATCCTTCATATTTAGGCCATTGCAAAGCATTTCAACCTTTAATTACATCCTACATGACTTTAATCCATTAAAACCACCTTTAATCATTATTAAACGATTCTCCCATAATTCCATAATTTAACCTAATGACTCATATAATCAAAAGGACCATAAATCAGTAATACAATACCTTCTATACCTGCAATTGACAATGGGGATGAGAAAGGCTAGAATAAACGCTTCCAAATTGCACCTTTGATTACTTCTTTGCTCAAGATGTGATTAGGGATTGATAGTGGTGGTTAGGGCTTCAAGGGAAACTAAGAAATCTGCTAATGGCACCCTAATGACCCCACTCACAACCCTTAACCCGTTTTTCAACTTTCCACTATGTCAAACTTAGTCCCTAGACTTTCATATTGCTCAATACTAGTCAAAAACACCTCTAAGGACCATATACTACCTTAATGCTTCATTAACCACTCCTAATAGGCATATTATAACTTCATAAACATATTTTCATATCATGCATTAAGACTTTCAAGTCTCACATAAATAACATATAAATCACATAAAGGCATTAAATCTAGTAATAGACTTAACAGACATATAATATTGACTTAACGATTCTAGTCAAACGTTAATAAAAGTTTGGGATGTTACAGTGACAAAAGCATTCTGATGTGATATATATTTTATATTCAAGTCTTGTAAATTATTTTGTAAATTACCATTTGTCAATGAAATTACCTTTGCATATATTGTGATCATATTGGGTCTTTATATATATGTTTATATGTCGGTTTATTATTTGTGTTTTGCAGGTACTTAACATGGATTTAAACAATACATATAAAGGGTAATTAAGTTAATGTTGGTTTTGCGTTTACAACAGTAAGGACATTAACTTAAATACTCGTAAAGGTAATCAAGTTAATGTTAGTTCTGCATTTACAGCAGTATGAACATTGACTGAGTTAATGTTGGTTCTGCGTTTACAGCAGTAGGAACATTAACTCAAATATTCCTAAGTGTCATTTGAGAGTTCTTGGAACAAGCAAAAGTTTGCTTGTTCAGAAGAACACTCAAATGGTTTGAGAGCTCTTGAGGAACAAGCAAGAGTTTGCTTGTTCAGAAGAACACTCAAACCAATGGACGAGTAGTCTCAAAATATATTAATATCCATAGAAAGCAGTTGATTGATGCAAAAAAAAAGATGCACAACTTAGACGATTTAAAAATTTCCACAGTAACAGTATGATTCGATCGAGCAACAATCGATATGACCAATCTCACAACTTAATCAATACGAAAGCTAAAGAAAAAACATATGAAAAATAACTCCATATAAATATTGATTTCAGTTTACCCCTTTATTTCCAACTTTAGTTAAATAAACAATTTGCAGTTTGTTATATCTAAACTTACTACAAACACAACCAACAATTTTAGACTAAACGATTTAGATTTAAGCTCAACAAAAAGAGATACAAAAAGTGTATAGTATATAATTTGAAAAAAGAAATACATTCCAATTCATCAACAAAGACCGAAATAGTCCATACATGCACAATACGGAGTCGTAGATGAAGGTAACAAACTAAATTAAAAGAAATAATAATAACAATAACATAAGAATTCAATGTTAAATAATATAATAATGATTAATTATAACCAAAGTATATAAAAGTATATAAAAAGAAAAAACCTTTTGTAGTTGATTGTAGCTTCTATCTTTTGGTTGTCGTACGTGGGGCTTTTTTTTGGTTTAGAATATGTGAGGTTTTTTCTAGGTTGTATATATATATATATATATATTATATATAGATAATAAAATAATAATAATAGATTTAATAATTTAAAAAGGTCGGCTACCCCAACCCAAGATTATTAGTGTCACACATAAAAGAAGAAAATTGAGAAGTTGGCTTTGGGGTAATGGCCGAGAGAAGAGAAAAGAAGCCCAAAAAGAATAGAAAAGAAGGATGGTGGTCGTGTGGGCCGAAACTAAAAAGGAAACAATATATAATATAACTATTAATAACTATTAAATAAATATTAAAAAATTAGAGAATTAATAAGGAGGGAGGATTAGGCTCAAGAAGGGAGATTAGGGGTGCCAATACCCCCAACCCCTTTTGGGTTTTGTGTGTTCCAGCCCTGGCTCTATAAATAGAGTGTGTGTATGCGTGTTCAATAAGCACGAGTGGTAAAGAGAGAAACGAGCAAAATCTTGAGAGTAAAACTACTAGAGCTAAGAACACACAAATCTAGTAGATCTTTTGAGAATACCCGTCTAATGGACGGGCCTGAAGACTAGTAATATAACTAAAAGAGGAGGTTGGGGATACACTTAGCACCCCTAATCCCTCTTCTTAGGCTTAATTCTCCCTCTTAATTAATTTAGCTCTCTTTTTTTTTCTAGATTTTTTTTTCTTTTTTTTATTAAATAGATAATTATATTTAAAATCTATCATAAATCTTTAATTTCCTATTAAAACAAATCTTTTTAAATTTTAAAGATATATATTATCCTTAAAACTTTCACAAGAACTTATTATATATACAACCTAAATAAATTTTTATTAATCTTTTTCCATCATTCATCTCATTTCTATTTATAAAAAAATCATGGTCATATAGCTTCTCAACAAAAGAAACATACGTTTTTTTTATATCACTTTAATTTAATTTTTGGTATTTTGTTCATGTTTGTTCATTATTTGATATTGAATTGTTATGTTATTGTTATTTTTCAACTCTTTTAATTTATTTTGTTGTCAATTGTAGGTTGATCATGGCTTCTTCTTCTACAAAAGTTTTATTCTTTTAAATTTATTTTGCTCATTAATTTATTTTGCTCGCTAATTACATCTTTCTTTTTTAAATTTAGAATATGACATATACTTTGTTATTTTTTGTTAGATGAAAAGAAGACAACGTTGGTTCATGTTGAAGATTTGAACCCAACACATGTTATCATTTTGATTCCCTTTGATATATAAATTTTGATACTACCCATCAGTTTCAAAATATTATATATTATTCTAATAAACATAACAACTTTTATTGTTCCAAAAACTAAATAACCATTGCAAAATCATCATACTATTAAAATAACATGTAATATCTGACCGACGATTGATGAGTTCTCATTCTAATAAACATAACAACTTTTATTGTTCCAAAAACTAAATAACCATTGCAAAATCATCATACTATTAAAATAACATGTAATATCTGACCGACGATTGATGAGTTCTCATAGTTATTCATATATTTTTTTAATGAAATATAGACTTATCGTATTTTTATTCATAAAATATACATATAAAAAGCTATGTATATAACAAATTATATCATCCATAATTACATTTTCTTGTATGTGGTCCAATTTTCTTATACTTTTCATCAATCATGGACCGAACAAAATGGTATGTGGATAAGGCCAAGTGGTACATGCTTTTTGAAGGAGCGGACTTCTGTCATGTAACGCCATATCACACCTTAAGAAGCATTTCAAAATAGTGAAAATGGGGCATCTTGGATGGAAGGGAAGACTTGTGACATATAACATGAGTTGATTTTTTTTTGGGGCTTTCTATTGACACCCAAAATTGCTATTAACACCTGCCAAGAGGGGCAACACATTCGCCCGTTCTGCCATATACTCTCGCCCTCTTTGAGATTTTCAAATCATTCGTATGACATCCTCCTATTGCATTCATTCATCATGATTACATTTTTATTAATATTATAATATTTAATTAATTATTTAAGATTTATTATTTAACTTAATAACTTGTTGGGGTTGGGTATTGTAAAACAAGTATTAAAGTAAAACAAATAAGACAAGATCTTGACCATTAGATCATGGTTAAATTGATGCACGAAGATTCACGAAACAAATGATGCACAATAATTTTCATGATGCACGGTGATTTTCAGAGAACATAATCCTATTATTTTATTTGTTTTACTTTAATATTTGTTTTATTTTACCTAAAACCATAATTGTATATATAATAAGTTCTTGTGAAAGTTTTAAGGATAGTATATATATCTTTAAAATTTAAAAAGATTTGTTTTAATAGGAAATTAAAGATTTATGATAGATTTTAAATATAAAATAAAAAAATAAAAATAAAAATCTAGAAAAAAAAAGAGAGCTAAATTAATTAAGAGGGAGAATTAAGCCTAAGAAGAGGGATTAGGGGTGCCAAGTGTACCCCCAACCTCCTCTTTTAGTTATATTACTAGTCTTCAGGCCCGTCCATTAGACGGGTATTCTCAAAATATATAATTTCACATAGTAACCATACCCAACATCAAACAAAAACCATCTGAAGCCAAGATACAACTACTAATAGCCTACGCACCTTTAGCACCAATATGTAAAACTTGAAATACATAAGAAAAAAAAAATATCTTTTCACTTAAATATATATCTCAAACTGTAGTTACATATAGACAGTTTTCAACATTGAAGGTTATATGAGTTCTTAAATTCACATGGCAGTGATGACAAATTTTCTCCAAATTTGTGACCCACTAAACAATTAAATGCTACTTATACAATAAATAAACCAACAAGGAGTTAGCCTAGTGGTAAGGAAAAAACTTGATGACCTTAAGGTCTCAGGTTCGATCCCCGCTTGGCACCAAAAATAATTTCTTTAAGGTACCCGTTACCAATGAAGCCTAGACCCATATGTGAAGTTTAAATACGCGGGTTCGATCCTTCGGGGTGCCCAGATCATGTGGGGATTAGGATGGAGGTATTGTACCGGCATCATATGGCTCATACGGGGTGAGTCGATGGGTATCCAATTGTGGTACCGGGGCTAGGGTTCCCTCCATTACCCTTTTTTTACAATAAAAAGCCATCTTGGTCTTAGGTATATATAACTATATGAAGACAAAAATCATTCTAAATGCACATTCAGAAAACTTAATGTCAAAGCAAAAGGCCTTTTACAGTGCTACTCAAAGATTTATAAGGATACCCAATTTGATAATCATCGTGGACACGACAAAATCCCTATGACCAATATCACAACTTAATCAAACACTCATGAAAATTGGACGAAAATTGTGTGTAATGCATCAAGGATATATAGAAAGTTACGGCTTAAAGAAAGAAACAAATGAAGGTTAACTCTATATAAATATTGATTCCAGTTAACCCTTTTTTTCCAACTTTAGTTAAATAAAAAATTTGTAGTTTGTAGATTGAAAGAAGGAAAAAATTCGTGATTTAGTTACTTTAGTCAACTTTAGGTGGTTCGTGATTTGCAAGTGTGTGTCTTAATTCCTTATATATAACCATAGAATCTCAATCCACCCCATATGACATTCGTAAATATGTGGCCAACAAAACAATGCATGTGCATCCATACTTTATTGACTTCAACCATTATTCAGTTTGTTATATCTTAACTTACGACAAACACAAACAACAATTTTAGACTAAACGGTTTAGAGTTAAGCTACGTATAATTCCAGTTCTATCTTTCAGTTCTATCTACCTAGATAATTATTCAAACTTCAAAGTATGAATATTTGAATGAATTTTGAAAAGTTGATAATTTCCAATCCCCAAGAATTAATTAAGCATCTCATGTTAGATCACCACAGGTATATCATGTGAAAGATAAGGTAAGCTTATCTAACATTTTGCTAGGATGATAGTTATTGATAAATAAATTTAACCAACCGATTTGAGTTCGAGGATTTTTTTATTCCAAGTGCTAGAATAATGCTAGGCGGTAATGGACTATTGGAGTCGATAGGTATTTGGTTTTTTATTTTTATTAATTAGTAATTTTTTTATTCTAATTGCTAGAATAATGCTAGGCGGTAATGGACTATTGGAGCCGATAGGTATTTGGTTTTTTATTTTTATTAATTAATAGGACGGTCTACCTAAATTTTTACATTAAAATTATAGAAAAATAAAGATTAATTAGGAGGGAGAATTAAGCTCAAGGAGGGAGGTTAGGGGTGCCAAGTGTACCCCCAACCCCCTCTTTTAGTTATATTATTATTAATATAACTGAAAAAGGGGGTTGTGGGTACACTTGGCACCCTAATCTCCCCTTCTTGAGCCTAATCCTCCCTCCTTATTAATCTCTAATTTTTTATATATTTATTTAATAGTTATTTAATAGTTATATTATATATTGTTTCCTTTTTAGTCTCGGCCCACACGACCACCATCCTTCTTTTCTATTCTTTTTGGGCTTCTTTTCTCTTCTCTCGGCCATTACCCCAAGAGCCCACACTTCTCAATTTTCTTCTTTTATGTGTGACACTAATAATCTTGGGTTGGGGTAGCCGACCTTTTAAATTATTAATAATAATCTAATTTATTATCTATATATATATAACCTAGAAAAAAGCCTCACATATTCTAAACCAAAAAAAAGTCCCACGTACGACAACCAAAAGATAGAAGCTACGATTGTAACACCCCGAGCTAGGGCTCGAAATATTACGGAAATTATATAGCGCAAGGTGGGTTTAATGTAGGGAATCTAAATGAAAATAAGTGAATTCAGTGAATTCAACGAATATAACAAATATCTATACAAAATGCATAAGGAGCAAACGACCATCAAAGTTTACAAAAGATCATCAAAAGATGGCTATCGATCCTAAGCATAATGCAAAAGAAGGGAAAATGAATCATTGATCCATGACAGTCCAAGTCCGGGTCCAAACAAGCAATCTATCACGCATCTTGTCTTGGATTCACCTGATTACCTGAAAAGTGTACTAAGCATAGTCAACACAAGGTTGGTGAGTTCGTAGGGATGGTTCCCAAGGAACCATTGCCGGTAATCACAACATAATCATAGCAAGACCACATAATGAAAAGAGAATGTAATGCCTCAAGGTGTACAAGTATAAACATCGTCAATTACCTAGTCGTAAATACCCGATAAGCGTCATAACCGTATATATCATAAGCATATCAAACACCTCACCACTTTCTAAAATAATATATATCATTGCGTGTGTCCCGCACAAGTAATATTAAACTGCGTGTGTCCCGCATAGAAAAACATAGTATAGTTGTGTGTGTCCCGTATAAAAGAAATATTATTTAGTTGCATGTGTCCCGCATAGGAGAAACATAGTTTCCTTGCGTGTGTCCCGCATAATTCCAGCTCAACATACATTCAACCCATTTCAATCACAGTCTATCGTTTATCAACCAATCAAACCAATATGTACATACAATTAGGAGGATTCTACTTCCAACGAGTTTTCGATGCTTATATATAGGGTCACCCGCAGCCTTCCCACCACATCTCAAACCCTTTGAAGGCATAACCGACCTTTATGTATGTACCACTATCCTACTTTAATCATCCAATCACACTCATATACGTGAACCATCAATAACAATCAAACAACGAATGCAATCCAATAATCAATCAAAACATTAGATCGAATAATCGATCAAACAATAAGACAAATCGTAACTCAAGCCAAGTAACAATCAATCAACCAATCAAGCACCTAAATGTACACTTTTCAGCCCGAATCTCAATTGTGTAGGGGGCTACGGAACTCACCTTTATCGGCAAAGAAGCTTAAGTCGAGTTAATGAAAGATTAATAGCAAGTATTGGGCCCCACGCGTCCACAACTTATCAAAGCATACCATATATCATAATGTCAACTCTATAATCATACGCAAGTTGGTTCCTTAAGTTTAAGTCGAGTCATGAACTCCGTAAGTACTACTTAACATTACCGATTGTGAATCATGACACTTTGACTCGACCTTTTTAGAAATGGAAGAAGATTCATACAAAATGAGTGTTACTACAAGAAACTAGACTCTTTCACGATTACGACGATAGGTCACACGACTAAAATGGACTTACGGTTCAAAAGTTATTAACGTTTGAAAACTGACGCGCGAAATTCCCAGAACTATCTCACTGCGCCGCAGTCAAGGCATTGCCTTGCCACTGCGCCGCAGTGGGGCTTAATCGAGGCAATGGACAGCAGGTTCCCACTTCGCCGCAGTGGGACAATGCCCTTACCACTGCGCCGCAGTGGGGCAACTCCCAGCACCTGCACCATCAAGTTAAATGTGCAGAAAATCGAACCCAAACACACCCAAAATGACCCAATGACCTCCAAATCGATTTGTAAGAGTTTGAAACTTTCTTTGAAGCATGAATAAACATTATTACACATAACTACACATAACCCATTCCACAAAACCCATTTATAACATCGAAATCACCCAAAATCATTCAAACCCTAACCAAAACCCTAATTTAACCTAAAATGGGTTTCGGCTCGATTCGTGACTCAAAATGGCTGGACACCAACTAGAAATAGATAAACAAACTTAAAATGATGATTATGGGATGATTTAGCTTACCACAAGTCCACCTAAAGCTCAAATCCGAAAATGAGATAATGAGGATGATTTCTTGCACTCGAGACTTCAAATCTTTGATATGATGCAGATGAGATGAAGATGATGATGTTTCCTTTGCTACTTCCACTTAAACAACAATGAATGATGATGGTGATTCAAAGAGAAGGATTTTGCATATGTGTGTGGTGTTTTCCTTGAGAGAGTTTTGAGAGAAAGAGAGATAGAAGAATGGAATGAAATGAAAGGGAAAGGATAAGGTGGGTGGTGGGTTGGGTAAATGGGTCTTGGATCCTATCCACGGGTCGACCCATCGCACTAACTAGCCAAATTAACTATTCGTCGAGCGTCGCATCGTATAAGTAATTGGTTAATCGACCCGTCAAACACATTATCTAGTCGTTTAGCCACAAATTGAACCAAATCATGTCATTAAATAGAATATTAGTCATAACACACTTAAAGTCAAACGGGTCAAATAGCAGATGTTACATTATCCCCCCGTTAAAAGAATTTCGTCCCGAAATTCAACAAGACACTAATCTTTAAACAAATGTGGGTACTTGGTACTCATGTGATCTTCTCGTTCCCAAGTGAACTCGGCTCCACGTCTCGCATCCCATCTAACCTTGACGATGGTGTAGCGTTTGTTCTTGAGCTTCTTTTCTTGACGATCTAAGATCTCCACCGGTTCTTCCACAAAGTTAAGCTTCGCATCAACTTGTATTTCATTCATGGGAACATGGTGAGTAGGATCCGCTAAACACTTTCGTAAGTTGCAAATGTGGAATACATCATGCACGCCACTAAGCTCTTGGGGTAGTTCTAATCGATATGCAACTTTTCCAACCCGTTCAAGAATCTTGAATGGCCCAATAAATCTCGGCCCAAGTTTACCCCGCTTCACGAATCTTATAACTCCTTTCCATGGAGACACTTTCAAGAGCACATAATCACCAACTTCAAACTCCAACGGTCTTCGTCTCACATCGACATATTTCTTTTTTCGTTCACGCCCTACTTGCATCCTCTCTTTGATTTGAGAAATTACCTTTGTCGTCTCAACTATAATCTCCGGTACAATAAGTTGACTTTCACCAATCTCCGCCCAAGCTAGGGGAGAACGACATCTTCTACCATAGAGTGCTTGGTATGGTGCCATTCCTAGAGTTGTGTGAAAACTATTGTTGTAAGAGAACTTGACCAACGGTAAGTGTTCATCCCAATTACCACCAAAGTCGATCACACACGCCCTCAACATGTCTTCAAGCGTTTGGATAGTTCTTTCACTTTGTCCATCCGTTTGAGGATGAAACGCAGTGCTCATGTCAAGTCATGTACCCATAGTACGTTGAAAAGCTTGCCAAAAGTTGGACTTAAATCGGGAATCTCTATCGGAGATGATAGACACCGGAACTCCATGTTTAGACACCACTTCCTTAATGTAAAGACGAGCCATGGTGTCAAACTTATCGGTTTCACGAATGGCCAAGAAATGAGCCGACTTCGTTAACCGATCTACTATCACCCAAATCGTGTCACGACCACTCTTCGTCCTTGGTAACTTCGTGATGAAGTCCATATATTTTCCCATTTCCACACGGGTGTCTCTGGTTGCACCAATAATCCCGGTGGCTTCTTATGATCGGCTTTCACTTGTAAGCAAGTAAGGCACTCACTTACATACCTAGCCACGTCACGCTCATACCCGGCCACCAATAAAAGTCTTTCAAATCGAAATACATCTTATCCGATCCGGGATGGACCGAATAAGGCGATCGATGGGCTTCATCCATGAGGAGTGTTCTCAAATTACCGAAAATAGGAACCCAAAGCTTGTCAACCAAGTATAGTCCGTTGTCATCTTTCCTATCAAAGGGTTGCTCCATACCATCTAGATTCTCATTGCCGAAATTCCCCGGTAGGGTTGCTTGTACTTGAGCTTCAATGATTCGATCACGAATATTTGGCCCTACCGTGAGACTCATAACTCTAGCCCGTCTTGGCTTAACTCTCTCCTTACGGCTCAAGGCATCGGCTACAACATTGGCCTTGCCCGGATGATAATGGATATCACAATCGTAGTCACTAAAAAGCTCTAATCAACGCCTTTGTCTCATATTCAACTCGCTTTGATTGAAGATGTGTTGGAGACTTTTGTGATCGGTGTAAATCACACATTTTGTGCCATATAGATAATGTCTCCAACACTTCAAAGCAAAAACCACCGCTCCCAATTCCAAATCATGTGTCGGGTAGTTCTTCTCATGCACCTTCAATTGACGAGAGGCATAAGCAATGACCTTGCCCCTTTGCATAAGAACACAACCCAAACCTTGCCCCGAGGCATCACAATAAACCACAAAGTCTTCAACCCCATCCGGTAGTGTTAGAATCGGTGCTTCACACAACATATCCTTAAGAGTTTGGAAAGCTTGTTCATGTCTATCACTCCATTCGAATCTTCTATCTTTTTGAGTTAAGAGAGTAAGAGGTTGTGCAATACGGGAGAAATTTTAAATGAATCTTCTATGAATTGATGATGATTTTGGGGGTTGGGAGAAGTGGGTTGCTGCTCTAGATCTCAGAAATTAGGGTGTGTGTAAGTCTCTAATCGTATTTTATAATATAACTCAAGTTAGAATTAAAACCCTTAAAATTCGAATTCTGCACAGTGGCCTGGCGTAACCTACGCCCCATCTGGGCGTAAGGTACGCCCCTTGAAGTTTTGCCTGGCGTAAGTTACGGCCCATCTGGGCGTAGCTTACGCCCCTTGTAATTTCAGATTTCCAGATTTTGGTTCTTGAATCACTTGACTTGTTTCTTGACTTTGCTTGACCCGTTTATGCTCCATTTAACGCCAAGTTATCACCAAAGACCTGAAGCACTTAAACAAACATAAAAACGTCCTACTCGTCTATTAACAAGCACAAAGTGGTCCAATTTTATCCATTAAGATCATGCGTTTTAGGCGTTTATCACATTCCCCAACTTAACCCTTTTTCGTCCCGAAAAAGACATTCATCATGTGACAAGTTAATTTACAATCCCATAATACTTCCTATCACCAAAGACACACCATATAGGAGTTATATTAATTATATATACTTGTAAAACTCAACCCTCAAGTAATCTTCAAAGTACACTTGGGCAAAACTAAGCAATGCAAACCAAACCACATAACACAACCAACTCATAAGACTTACAACTATCAAAAGATTTACGATTAGCAAATAGAAATATATAAATGTGAAATTAAACCTAATAAACCTCAAGTTTGCCACAACACTTGTATCACACTTCTCACAATTTGCACTCCCCTCGGTTCATATTTTGAGTGATTTAGCAAAAGATGTGCTAAAATGTATATTTGAAGCTCACAACCTATTATTGCAACACTAAAAGTCATAGGCTAGTGCACAAATCGAACCAAGACCTCATAACACCAAATTATCACTTCGACATTCATACAAGATTGGTGGAAATATGGAATGAAACACGGTAATGATTCTCATTTGGGTTTTACTAGAATGATTTTGGAACATTTCACTTTGGTTCTCTTTTTGGTCAATTTACTTGGATTTTCACTTTTGACCATATACTTTGACTTTTCAACCGGATATTGCAATTTTGACTTTGATTTTTGTTCTTTCTTTCGATTCATCATAAACAACACAACTTTGAACAATTAACGAATTTCATGACGAGGTGAGGTGGAATATGGATTGAATTGTATGATTGTTTTCATCATTTTAAGCACATAATCCGGGTTAGAGGTCTCGAAC
>CM067170.1:156662637-156672364 GCA_034093135.1 Erigeron breviscapus | reverse complement strand
AAAATTGGAGATAGCTTACGTACAGGTAAGCCAGTTAATCCGAATTGTCTTATTGCTTGGATTACAAAGGATGGATGCCAAAGATCCAATAGAGATCGCAAACGCTTGTCGTAATTTGCAAGGACAAGGATTGTCGGCTCACAAGACGTCATCACATGGTCTTCCACTTTTGCTAATATCAAACGGGTGCCGCTACAACATATCGCCATACGGTCGCGTACAGTTGGCCGCCACCATCGATTACCGTTAGTGGGTTCGAAGTGGAAATGTGTTGCGGCAACCGCTTTGCCGACTTTACACCTACGGGAACCCGTCGTTATTCCTCCAACACCGACTTATTCTCTCCTTTGACGAAAGGAATACAACCAACTATCGATCCATGGACACAAGGCGGTAGACCAAACGCCCTGCATTACACCTCGCAGATGCACTTACTTTGACAGCATTTGGAACAATTATACTTCCGCTTTCCTGGTTTGCCTTGTGCTGGGAGTGTGGAGCTTCTAGGCGAAATTTTACAACCAATATACGAAATGGATATGTGGGAAATGGACAAAGAAGCAGTCCGTTGATAGAAAAAAACGTGAAGAAGAACGTATATCGGTGATTTAGGCTTCGGTGGCGCAGCTGCCTCCCACACCTGCTCCGCAAGTATAAAACAATGAATGGACACTTTTTTTCACTTTTTTCCACAGTTTACCTCTCTTTTTTTTGGTATTCTGAACATGTAAAGAAACAACTTGCATCTCGTCTGGATCGGATTTTTTACTCTTGCAATATAACAGAATTTAAGCTTTATTTAATTTCACTGCGAGAATGAATTTAGGACATAGAAATATTTTTAGTACAATGCCGCGGTGAGTAATTATATAGTTCACGATGATGAGATAAGCTTTTTTCTTCATCACCATGTGGATCTGGAACCATGAACCGTCGCGTTGTTTGCGATCACGCTAATGTTTGAGCGAATTTTGACCTTTTCACGAATGGCTGACCTTTCAGTAGAATATTATAAATCGGAATTGTGACAAAGATTGCTAAACCACCTAAGATTGTACGTGCCCTTCATAGTGAAGCGTACCGATGTTTTCATATAAGGTGTTGCCATAAGATCAGCAATACCTGCAAGGAATCACGAGCTAAGCATTTCCACGGTCGCACTGGCTGAATAAACTCCGTAAGAAGCACCATGTAATCATCGTTGCCTATAAATTGCATAATTTGCATCGCATTAAAACGGAAAAGATCATTGGTGCAATCCAATGAACATGTGAGGCCCTAAACTTGTCCATGCGACACCGAAAAAGGCCAATAGTTTCCAATGGAGCTGTCCATAAAAGCCACCAGTCTTGCTTCGGGTAAAGAGCATCATGATCTCTTCTTCTTATTTGTCTTTGACTATGAATGCTAGCGAAAAGCTAAAGACAGAATAATATAACCCAATTGATTGGATAAATGCTACTCCGTTTGAATGTTGAAAAGTTTCCATGTTTAAATACCAAAGTGAAAGATTCGGTAAATTGTGAAAATAGAGCGTCTGAGAAACCACTTAAAGTGAAGTGTAAAACGATTGGTTCACGAACAAACATTTCAAAGGTCCCTAATCCAAGTTACACCAATCTCTTTCATACTAAATCGATCTTGCGTAATTCGTTCGTCATAATATGTTCTCCCTTCTTTATTTCCTTGTTTTTTTGGCAGTCTTCTACGTCTTTTTTGCTTTCTCTATCTAAAATCACTGTCGAACGTGTTCAGAACGAGGAAAAAGTGTAAATTTGTGTTGTTCCTCCAAGATTAATTGATCCAAAAGATTCCAATATAATGGATTTTGTGCTGGCACCTGCTATACATCCACACCTGATCAAGGTCCAATCGATGTACACCAACAGAAGAAAGAACGATGAAAGCCACAGCGTATTGTTGATCAATCTGCATCAAACTATCTGCAACCAACCTAAGTAACACTACCGCCTGCAGTCCATGAACCTCCAAAGAATCGAGCGCATTAAAGATTTAAAATTAGGCGAAAGAGCTGCCCAAATTTTTGTAGCAATTGACGAGGAATAAGAAAGTTGTAATATTGGGCCATCTTCCAACTCTTCTGACCAAGGAGCCCATCAATTCCTGTCGAAAGCATAAGCTACCAACATTATCATTTGACCAACACGAGCGCCTTGTTCGCTTACACCTGCAAATCGTGAATCTTCCGTTATTAAAGGAAACTGCGCTTGGATAAACGGGGAAGTGTTAAAGTCATACTCATTTGAACGACAAAGATACGCTTAAAATCAGCCATTTCTTTCCAAGTTGGATCAGCATATACAAAGTACTTTGCGTGCCATTTCATCGTAATTCATCTTTCATCGATCTTTCCTTTTTAGGTTCTTCTTTACTCCGATGCTGTCTTTGGTAATGCTTTCTCATTACCATTATCATCACTTATAATTTCATTTGATCGATGTTTTTCTTCTTCTATCGTTGTTTCGGATGCTTAAGTCAATCTGTTAGCTTGTTCAGCTTTATGCTGAAGAGTTTTCCCTTGCTGATACTAGCACGCCACCATCATGTTTGCTTAAAACGTTAAAAATGCTTAGGGAAACTGATGAACTCAACCATGGAGAAGGAAGCAGAAACAATTTAAACCCGTTCAAATTGCTAGTATTTAAAGGATAAAGTCGCCGATCCCACTCATTTTGCATACAAAAGATCGTGCTCAAAAATAAAATAATGCAAACCCGAATCAAGTAGATTTGAACTGAAGAGCTACGTAAATCTTGCATCATCTCTTGTTTAACTCGGCGCTACACGTACATACATTTACCGTAGGGCTATGTGTCTACGCGTCTTCTTCAACCGCGCCATATATTACACGCATGCACTTCTTGCGGTCAATCTAAACCATCCGCTTTTCGGTTTCACCAACGAACATTTAGTGAAAATACACACGTTTCATGCATCATTCCTTTCGATCGAACTTCTAATCTTTAGCGCAGCGTCAAAAATTATCAATGAAATGCGGATGAGAAGGATAAGAATATTGATAGCGTGCGCTGCGCTGCGTCAGTACAATGTGGTCAACTGTCCGATGAAATCATAAGATAACCAGATAGGAACAAAAATCATTTTTACGGGTCGTGCCTGAAACGAAAAGATCAAAGTTTATTGAAGATTAACTCTTTTCTGCCTACTCACTTGCAATTCCACCCTATGATCGACTGTCATGCCTTCCCAACCAAATCTGAGTATTCCCCACATCCCCTTTTTTTAAAGTTCACTCTTTTGCGTAATATTGAAGTCCCTGCCAAAAAGCAAGATGTTCTTAGTGTGTGATTGAGTGCATACCTCCATGAAATTCGGTTCTTTCTCCTAGCCAAAGCGGAATGGATCTTGTCCTTCTTGGAAAACATAACCAGCAATCATCCAAGACTGCACAGAGCAATCACTCCCATCACTAAACAAGATAATATCATAATGATCACAAAGAATTTAATCATTTCCTTTGTTCGCGTTTAATCCTTCCTTCTCTCTTCGCGTTCATCTTTGGTGTCTTGCTGCTCTGCGTGGATCCAATTCTCCGTTTGGGTTCTTGTATAATCCTAATGCCATTGCTTAGCTCTTTTCTTGCCGTATTTTTTGACGTTGATTTGGTGTATTTTTTGTCAAGCTGCTTGACGAACATCTCCTTTCCCGTACTTCTGAACCCGGAGAAATGAAAAGCAGGATTAATACGTTTCACACCAAACTTCAATCTTGCCCAATTCACAGACCATTTGAGAAAGTTGGGATCCGAAGGAATCGAGTTTAGAGTACGCATCTCTCGTGAAATGTTAAGAATGGATAATAAACGTCTCTTGGATTTACCCGCTCTGATGATCAAGTTGAACACTCGTTAGATTTGCGAATTTTACATTTCGCTTAAGCACATTTGTTATTGACATCAAATTGTAGCGTCGCGATTGCCATTACTACTTGGACTCCGCACAAAGTTTGAATCGCTTTGATCTCTCAACAAGCTTCAATAATCCAACGCTCTTGTCGCATGTAGAATTGCATCCAAAACATCGAATTTAAAACAAAAATTGCCCGCTTTCCTTCGGGACCTGCTACCGCTTTAAACTTTTCCACTTCCAGTGAGGTTTCAACGGATTCCTTTGGTGCAACTTCAGCTTGTTGAGTCAAAAGTCGCTCCTGGTTGAGCCCCAGCATTTCGTGGCCAGAAGAATCGTCTTCGGCACATCTTTGCCGAATACACGATGATATGGTCTTCTGCAAAAAAATCCCATATGATTTGACAAGTCAATTGTCTCCCAAACCCATGGCCTCTCGCTGCCTGACTTGCGCGAAAGACGTGAAAAGACCTTCGCCAACAATGCCAGCAACCAAAATGACTAATAGAGTCGTAATCTTGCCATTTTGTCAACTGTGAAGTGGCTCCTTTTGAGGATGCCTCGATTGTACGATGCCAATTCCTGCACCCATTTTTGCGGTAATGTCTGAGATTCGTTGTATCTGGTATAGAAGAAAGAAAAGTTAGCTGGGATCCATGCAAATTCGAATGCGCATTACTCACCCTGACCATAATCTAGTTAAAGTCTTCATCACTGTATCAAACTCGATCAACAATTGACGATCTTTTCATTTTGGTCCGCACCTTTGGTGAAAAGCCTCCGGGTGCTCTAGACGTTTTTAGAAATCACGCAAAAGTGAAATCTCCTTTGTGGATCGATTGTCATATCATCTTAAATTGTATCCATCCCACGTAGAGGCAGGTAAAAATAAACAATGGATCGACTCATTCCCATTTAACTCTTGCTCACTGCACTGAAACTACGTGAATCAGATCGAGCAATTCCAGCATCTTTGCAGTGATTCCCTTTACAACAGAATCAAGGATTCGTTTTGATATCGTTCAAAGATCACGCCATAACTTGATGTGAATAATGCTCGTATTCTTTGCGGATGTGTAGCAATGCAAGAGAGACGATATCAACGATTTCCCATAGTGTTCTATTTGATCTGTTTGCCGAAAAGAAGGGATGGACGAGAAGAATTGTGTTCCGTGTTAGCCCAAGCAATTAATTGATCAACAAAGAAAATTTAAGACTTCCTGTGCCTGCGCTGCGCCTTTTCCGTCCTTAATTGATGTTGCACCACACTACCACCAGTACAGGGACAGAACACACATAGCATAGGCGGGGGAAATTGAAGCTTGATTTAGGAGTGTAATGTGACTTCCTTCGTTTGGCACCGGCATAATTCTGCGCGCAACCCGAGCTTGAGCGTGATGGCTTACAGTTGCGTGTGCGTACATAAGTTTTTAAAAGTGATTTCTGTAATTATTTTACGCCCTTCTTGCAATACGTAATATGTGCCTGTCATAAATCTTTGCTAGAGCGAAACAGAAGAGTGCGAGGAGAGCGGAAGCGTACATATATGAAATTGCGTCAGTATGTCTTGAATTGAAGGACGGACGGGGACATGAAACGTCACCCCCCTTTGTTTTTTACAATGGGTCACAAAAACGACGAGGGTCAAAGCTTCAACACGTAACCAAATTAGACAAAAAATCACGGCGCAGCCTTATGAAAAAAACAAACGCTTAGCATCGTGCTCTTTCTTACTGTGCCCCCTAATTCAAGCTGAATAGTGACAAGATAATCCTTTTTTTCTCTCTCTATCTTTCATCTACAGCATACCCCGACATTTGATGACGAAAGACTCCATCTTACGTTCAAACCTTCTCCCTCCACTCCCTCTCCATCATTGAAACTCTCCCCTTTTCCAAAACAATAACAGTCTTACAACCTGTTCATCTTGTCGTTTCAAGCGTATCACGCTCGCGTACGCGACATCCTATCATTTCTTTCTGCGTCAGAGTCGGAACCATCCTCTTTGCCGTACGTTTCGGCAACAGTGAACAAAACATCCTTTCTCGAAAGATTGGTCTTGCAGCAAAAATGGTCGCCAGAAAAATTCTTGATTTGCCTTTGTCGCAATCTTAATTGCCGTTTCAGCAGGCAAAGTGATGATTTAGCGGAGAATAAAGCAGGAAGATGCTATCTCTCAGCTGATCGAAGAATTCCAACGAATTGAAGCCTCTGATCCATCAAACAAGTCTTCTGTTCTGGAACGTGAAGATGAAGTGCCGGCACACGTCCTCATTAAACGAGGACGAAAACCATCACCATCGGCAATGGGCACGGTAGAGGTAAAGGTCGGGATCACCGCAAGCCGCAGGCAAGCAAAAAAGAAGAACATGGTGGAAAGAAAACAAGCTTATCCTGCAACGGACTAATAATGATCAAGATGACAATCAATATAGCAGATCGTCATCGAAAAAGGCACCTTTGACCCAACGTATCAAAAGCGGCAGTGCTGGTGGACAAGATTGATTTCATCCAAGGTGCAATTGGTTGGTATACGGAATGGAATGCTGTACCATATGGTCAACCGCAAAGGGATGTCGCTTTCATACGATGTTATGGGGTCTGGCCTGGAAAGATCAGTGAGAAGATGGCAACGCTTTCCAGATTTAAAAAAGATCAAACCGCACTTACGATTACGTCATTGGTATGAACGAAGCAGATTTTGAAGGCGGGGGTAGTAGCGGTGTAATTCCAACTGACAAAGCTGCGAAGCCAACGGGAAAGTACATCGCACCACACGGAAGGGCTGGATCGTGCTTAATCGACCTTCATTTGCAAAACAAGCCGATGAAAATTGGATGGGCCCTTTCCTTAAAAAGGTCAAAACAAAACCAGATGTGGTGACGTGCACATTTTCAAAAATAAAGGCAAGTCAAATCAAAGGCGTTTGGATCATATGCTCATATGGCTATCCATTAGGGTCACAGAATTTGCTTGCTCCAATTACTCAAATGGGGCAACATGACCCTTGCAATCAAAAGGATGCAGAAAGAGTTTGTTCGAGAATCGGTCAAAAAATTTAGAAGCTGATGATCGTGTTAAAGATGGCTTGGTCAGATTTGCCACAATGGGGCCTGCTTGCAAACTTGACTCCGCCTGGTGGAAAGCAACTTCCAAAAACGGTCAAACGATAAGGACTATGTTCTCCAGCTTTGCTAGAGAGACTTAGTGGAAGAATGATTCTTCTCAACATTGATTGAAACTTATCTCACAATCTCTCTTTCGTACTTGCTGATAGCCGCATGATACTCTGCCCTTGACGCTTTTTTTCGATTTCTGTGGATATCAATGGGAGTCACCTTTCCGTTCGCTCGTCGTTTTTCATGTTGATCAAGCTATACGTACTCTTCAATATTATCTCTTCCGTTGTCCAACAAAGGCCTCGCTATTCATCTATGGACCAAAGTTAGTGCTATTTTTCCTTCTGTACACATTTCTATACTTTTGTTCAATGATCGGTATATCACAATATAAATACAATAATTCGTGCGGGGCAGCAGATTGGTATGTTCGTCGCTCATCTCTTTGCCCGCACGTAATTTGCAAGTCTAGATGACTCGCCTGCTTTGAAGATTCACATCAGATATGAAACGCAGGCTGTGCTAAAGCCATATGGGTTGATGGGTTGTCTATCTGAGCTTGCATGGTGACAAATTCCGCCTACGTTGAGAGCCCACTATCGTTGGTATCACCATAAGACCGCAGACGGTAAACCCAATGCGTAGGCCAAGGCAGTGCACCTTCACCTAAATCAGCCAGATCAAAAGATGTATGAGCCCAATTGAGATTGAAGGATCTTCTTGCTTGTCTGTGTGTCCAAACTGTGAGGAGGCGTTGAGGGATTGGTGCAACGTTGAGTGTGTGATGCCATCGAATGGATGTGTGAATGGCGCATGATTTGCTTGACTCAATTTGGCAAGTTGTCGGCCAATTCTTGGAATGTTCTATATTATGAATTGACACACGCGCTGAGCCGGAGAAGATGATGTCATATAACCTGGACCAAAGCTGGCAGGCAAATGCGACCAGGCTGTTGATTGATGGTGCGGTGGGTGTGATTGTTGTGGTGTATAATACTGCTGTGCATGATGGGAAGGTTGGATGAATGCGGGCGTTTGAGAAACGGTGCTCAAAAGGCGCGATCTAAGCTCTGTGGGATTATTCCAGCGTTGTCGATGAATGTATGGTCTACTAAATCCTATTCCTTAATCTTGCAATCCGATCGAAGTCCATACTGGCGCAATACTCTTTGCAAGATCAGAATGTCTCCAAATTCTTTGGGTACGCTCTATCGAATTGAGGAAAGATTCACCAACAGGCAAGCGTGAAGATGATCCTTCAACACCGCTTCCTAGATCACCACGTTGTGCAAGGTTGAGATAATTGCCTTCACCATCGCCAATCTCAGATTCTGAGCGCATCTTGTTGTAGGCTGGAAATTGTGCTTTACAGATAGCCTGAGAATGCTTCTAATATCTCAATATGACCTTTCTAATCGTTGCCTACTCCTTGTAGAAAGGTCCACCCACGCTTTCGTTCGGGGTCGATCAATGTGCATTGTCGCTAATCTCTGCAAACGCGACCAAATAGGTTGTGCACCACACATCGATCCGTCTTGCGGAAACACGCATCGCATGCTCTCGAACACGCTTCGCCTTCTACCTGGATAAGGTGAATATGAAGTTGATGCTGACGCGAATGACTTGTGTGGGGAATATGGCCTTGTTCCGATTGATCGTACTGCATCATAATCGTCTCATTTGATGTTATGCGATTGTTTGAGGGGATGACAGTCAATAGACGGAAAGAAACAATGGTTTTCGAGGCGCCCATAATCAAAATTATGCATTGCATTCATCTGTGATACAATTCGCACATGATAATTTGCACAGCTGTGAAGCGTGTGGGAATGAAAAGCACGCTAAACGGCAATTAAAAATTAAACGCGGAGATTATTTCCATTGCGCTGATGTAAGAGGCGCAATATTCGCGACCCGCATTCTCATTCTTTTCCGTGAGCGCAGAACTTATAGGTTGTGCGAATAGAAGAATGATCTTCAAGGCTTTCGAGTGACAGTCATATATATGTTTTGCTGCTTCAGTTGTACCAAAACAACCTTTGATTTGCGCTTAAACCAATTATCGGTAGATTAGAGTTGTATTTATCAGAAGTTTTACATTTTTTTTTTTAAAAAATACAAAAAAAAGACTAAATTATCTTACATCTTTTACAGCACACATCACATTACAACAACAAAAGTTGGTCCCGTGTGTATGACACGCGTTTCATAGGAATGTTTTGCATTCGTGAACCATAGATGGGCTTGCTTTGGTGTGAGCGGAAATGTGCGCATCTTTGCAGGCGGATAACAATTCTTTACAAATATGCACGGGGGTGAATCCTTTGCAGACGACTTGAATGGAACCGGGTGCTGTAAGCGTAGTTTTTTTTTTTTTTTTTTTTTTTTTTTTTTTTTTTTTTTTTTTTTTTTTTTTTTTTTTTTTTTTTTTTTTTTTTTTTTTTTTTTTTTTTTTTTTTTTTTTTTTTTTTTTTTTTTTTTTTTTTTTTTTTTTTTTTTTTTTTTTTTTTTTTTTTTTTTTTTTTTTTTTTTTTTTTTTTTTTTTTTTTTTTTTTTTTTTTTTTTTTTTTTTTTTTTTTTTTTTTTTTTTTTTTTTTTTTTTTTTTTTTTTTTTTTTTTTTTTTTTTTTTTTTTTTTTTTTTTTTTTTTTTTTTTTTTTTTTTTTTTTTTTTTTTTTTTTTTTTTTTTTTTTTTTTTTTTTTTTTTTTTTTTTTTTTTTTT